>JACXIV010000035.1:3010474-3542878 GCA_014737475.1 Bombus confusus
CTCAGTAATCAGCCACCGAACCCAACAATCGCGAACATCGAACGTAACGAAATATGGTGGTAAAACGGTGGAAGTACGATCAATATAAAAATACATGGCAGGAAACGTTACGATGATCCAGGGAACACTGCATTTTACTCTACGTATGTATCTTGATTGTTTACGGAGCGATGGAACTTCGCTACTTTATCGGACTAAAAAGAGGGGGATCGTCGAAAAAGCGAGAATGGGAAAAGCAATAAGTATGCATGCAAGTTTTATCGGTGTTCTTTTAAATCCTGTTTCATACTCCGGTGTTCTGTTTACCGAAACGAATTAAGCGGAATTGCCAGCGATATTTCGCGCGTCGCATCGACCAACTGTAATATCATTAAGCCAACGTTAAAACTGTGCCAAATGTAATTAATGCGCAGCATGGATTCGCAATTCGATTATCGACTGTGTTTGTTGTCCCAGTTCATTATCAGCTTTCCGGTTGCGAAGCGTTCCAGAGGGAGCAATCCGAAAAAACGCCGGTCGAAAGAGAGAAATCGTTCGTTAACGTAGACGTTTTCACATCCTTGAAACTCATTTGAGAATTTTATGCGATAGTAGCTATTCTCGAGAGATACGCCTGCTCGGGAAAGTATTTGAACGGTTAGTTTTCCAGGACACTTTTACGTTCGTACGTGTTATACGAAACATTTTGAAATTTTATTAGCGCTGCAACGAGTACTGAATGTAAAAACGTACAAATGCCAATGCATTGTGATCAATATCACGTATAATTGTAAACGCGCAGAAGTTGCAAGATATTTATCGCGCACATGTGCCGAATAAAAAAAATTATCGGACACTACGAATTTCAAAATGCTTCGTACAACGCGTGATATGTTCGTAAAAGTCACCGAGAAGAATTGGAAAACTTTCGCGAGCCGGTTCACTCGCATTTCGTCGATGTAAAACGATTCTTCTTTTAATTCGATCGAATAACGAAACTGGATGTTTTATAGTATCGTCCGATATGTTGCACACGATATGTTTACATACGTTTGATATGTGGGAAAAATGAGTTTCGGATGTTACAGGCAACGCATTAACCGAGCGTACTCCTCTTGCCATGTGCCGCCTCACATGTCACACATGTCATCTGCCGAGCGACCAACGGTAGATACAGACGTAACTGATCGGACTCACCTCCCTCTTCTTTGGAGGAACCTCTTGACATTCCCTTTTGCAGGTTCGCGGAAGTGGAGGGCACGAGTACCAATAGGAACAAAATCGTCCAGGCTAACGCATGCTTCTGCCTGGTCCAGCGAAACGATCTCTCCGGCCTCGAACTCCACCGTACGACGCTGGAGACGTAGCTGGTCGAGGAAGCGTCAGACACCAACCTGTCGCGCTGCGATATCTTGCAAGCAGTCATGGTGCGGTTTACGTCACGATTCACCACTTGTCGTTGCCCGCGTCTTGTTATTCGTTCGAAACGTTCTTCCGTGCTTTCCTCGTCTAGCGTGGAATAATCGCAACTTCGACCACGAAGACGCTCGCAGAGGTCACAAACGTTGCTTTGATTTTGGCGATTCGGCAAGAAGAGAGAAAGCGGCGGTCCGTCGTGTTCTGCTGTGGCACTGCCTGACGAACAGTGACAATGACGAGGAACACTGTTCGCATCTTCGCTGGTGTCAGTCAGACGGCAGGTGGTTTCGCAGATCCAAGTCGTGGTGGAAGAACGATCGTTGACGGGGTTAGCGTTGGTCGAGAGACGGGAGGAGATCGTCGCGGCAACCTTCGCGAGAGTCACGGCGATCGTCGACTCCTCGGACGCCGCTACGCTACCACCGAGCCTGCGCGTGCACCACGTTAACGGCTCCATGTTTGGATTTCTCGCAGATGATGGACAAAAAATTTTCTGGATAATCGTCACTTCGAAGACCGGCCTTCGAAGAACAGGATTCGATATTCTTCTCCGCTGTCGTTCGCCTACACTCGCTCAAACGGCTCTCTCTCTCTCGCGATCTTGTCGTTCATCTTCCTCGAACTCGATCCAGTCTTCTGCTTCTTCTTGAAAACTTCTCGATGAACGTGTTTCTCTCTCTTTTCTTCTTTTTTTTTTTTTCTTTTTACTCGAAGAAGAATCGAAGATACGGTGGATGAAGATTCGAGGAAGATCGACGAGACTCAGGACCAATCGGAGATTCCTTCGGTCGATGGTAGAAGAGACATCTCTTCTCGCGCTGTTGTACGGTCGTTCGAGCTCAATCCTGTATCGAGGATGAGCCGAATATCAGTCCCTTTCGGTGAAGAAATAACATCGATGACTAGGTAGGTTGAATGGCGCCATCGATTTCGGCTCCGATCGAAGTTGACTTTAACGAAACAAGCCACAGGACCTTGGCACTCGTCTCGGAGTACACAGTCGATTTTCTCTCTCCTTTACGAGAAGACTTTCACCCTCCGTTGCTTAACACTTTCGCCGACATACGCGAATCGTCTTCGTGTGCCGTTTCTTCGCCGATATCCCCATCAATTAATATCCTGCAATCAGAGAATTACACCGTATGAATTATACGACTGGTTGCGCGTATCGATTTAATATCCTCTTTTGTACACGCATTTTATCATACACGTTTGAATTCGCTCGATTTTCTGATAGAAGGCTCGATTCGATAAACAGCCGCGGGCCGATGATATTTAACCGGAATCCGATGTACTTAGCGGACAAGGTAAATACATAACAGGAAATAAATATTCGCATGAATTTTATGCAGGAAAACGTCAATATTTAACCCGGAGGGCGGATGCGATTTAATCGGCCACCGTCTGGCTAACGCATGCCCTTCGCGGCGTTCGTCCAGCACGATGAAGAACTATTTGCGAGCCAATTTTTCCCCGACCTCGCTAACGTATATGTATATGTAATCTGGTGTAATTACGGTTTTTTGTATCGTGTCCATCGATCGACTGGAAAAACAGCGCGGATTAAATTCGATGTTTTTCAAATGGCAGTACCTGCGAGCGGAAAGCTCATTGTTTATCGGCCGATTAATTCGGCCGTATTACTGAACAATCCCCGATATTCTAAAAAACTAATTAAACCTAGTATGGATTCCGTGTCATCATCGCGTATTGTTATCGTTATTATTCACGAACATAGCCCGATAATACGTTTTACGTTACGTTCGTTGCTAGACGCGGATATTTCTTGTACAAATTGAATTAAAAAAATGAAACGAGAGACGGAGGATTGGCCGTGTTACTTGCTTAACGTGAGTTTGAAGCTCACGCTTAAAGGAAATTGGAGGATCGAAACAAAAATCCAGGATATCGTCATAAAAATTGGCTAGCTTCGGATAATGCTATCCATGGGATGTCACTGACCGTGTTAGTTAGTTAGTTTTTAAGGTAACTTGCCAGATACAGGCCTCTTTCTTATGTGTCTAATGCGTCGATATTGTGATTTTCATTTTGCAAAAGATCGTCAACCCATGGAACAACTCTTACGCGATAAAATTATCGAGACTATCAAGGTATAGTTCCATTTTAGGTTTATAGTTACCTCGCAGAAAACTACCCAAACCACTTGGCTATGGTTAAGCAAAATGAATTCTCCAATTCTATTGAAATAATAAATCTCAAGAAAATTATTCGTGGCAGATATTCCAACGTTATGAATATTTTTACGGATCTACCAATATCAAATGTAAACTTATGTCGGATGCACACCTTGAAACTTTACAAGAAACGAAGCGCCTCGTTCCAGCAGATCGTTTAAATCTTTATGATAAATTAAACAGTGACGATAGACTTATCGAAGACAAAGAGGGCTTCAACGTGGGACGTCTTGATTTTAACGCGGATGATTCTGAAGCTGCAATTGCGAATAATACCTCAAGAACTATAGAAATTTAAAATAATATTAATTATGCTACTCGTTATTAGATACGCCATCGAAAAACATTGTGAGAAAACGAGAAGAAATAAAATATACCTAATAGAAATAAAGCTGCTCCTCTTCGAACATACAAATCTTCGAACTAAATTTATTCGATATCACATGATCGACGTTTTTTTTTTTTTTACTTAACATGGCTCGATTAAAATTTATTAATTTATTTCGACGGAGGTTAAGAGGGCACGCCTCGCTGATAGTTTCTTCTTAATTTTCTTCGAATTTTAGATGTATAGGGTATTGTGCCAAAGCAATTCGTAAAGAGACAATCGAGGAATCGTTTGCTTCGGATAAGAAAACGTAGATTTTTCAAATGTAGATAAGTCGAGTTTCTCGTGCCATACGTGATTGCGGTATTATTGCACGAACAAGGGGTGTTTGATTGACAGTAGAGCGAGCAAATGTTTTTCCATCCGGGAAAAATGTCGTCTGATAACGTCTCTTACATTTTTCTCGAAACCATGTTTTACCGTTTATTTCTGGTATGGCCGTAACGAAATCCCGAAAACTAGGCATGCCACGCTCGGCATAATATGTATTCTCCCACTCGGCATAACGTATCGTACAATTTAGATCGATAAGAGTATTTGCATCTCTCAGCTATTTGTGAAAACGTTTGACGTGGAAAATCGAATGTTTCGGATCTCAGCTTGGAAAAGCGTAAATGAAACGTGAAGTGGGCACGACGTAAAGCGAAGCTATTTCCACGTTATAATTACGATCGCTTTAGGAAACGGCGGAAAAACGTTGTTCTCGGCTGCGTTTAACGTCGTCGTAGTTTTTCTCCAGTCAACGTTTATCTTTTTAATCCGTTTCGTTAATAATTTCCACTGGCAGAACTTTAAAGGGGATGGACAGGGTAAAATTGAAAAATCCATCTCGTTGCTCTTGTTACAAAAGGCGTCCGCTGTGAGACACGAAAAACGCGGATGCGTCAGGCGAGAAGATCGACGGATCCCGGAGGCTATAAATCCAATTAAAATTGGAAAGTTGTGCGGCCGTTGTAACTGCGGGAGCTCGCGGCCGATTTGAGGGCGCGCAAAGCTCGTCCGCTCGGCGTGTGTCGGCGAGCAATATTCGCGAGGACGCGTAGGATAGAGCATCATCGTCCAGGAATGTTTGTTTGCGAAATTCGCCGCTGTGCAGCGGCCAAACGGTGCTTTTCATTACGCGAAGCCCTACACACAGGGCCCTTTTCGTTGGACCGTCGCCCACAGCGTCACTCACAACGCTGTCCAGAGTTTACGTTGCCCTAGCTGCCCTTTCACTTTGTCACGCCTCTTTCCACACTCTCTCTATGAAACTAGTATCGGTCTTTTTCATTACTATTTTCCTTTATTTACACAGCATTACTCGCGTGATTTTAAAGACCAGATTTTTATTTACCAGATTTTATATCTCTTCCGTTATTGATTCGACTTTCACGTTCTATCTCTGGTGTTTTACGTCCATTACGAAGAAGTTTAACAAATACAATCGCGATTGCACAATTCGTTCGATAAATTAAGAACCTACGGACCTAGAACCTTCGTACAGAACTCTGTACGGATTTCTCATACTAATCGCAAGAATATCAGCGGATTGTAAAAGCACATTGGTCAGAGCGATTCGATTCGAATCGACGTAGGGTTGGTATTTTGTCGGTTTACACAAATTAATGGAAAAATTGCAGCTGCCTTCTTGTTACAGCGGTCCCTTCGATCAGTGGACGCCACCATACGAGATCGAAGTAAATCTAATTCATTACTGTCAATCGGACACATATTCCCGCCAGCTGAGCACAGTACTTTTACTTTTACGACTGTTTCTAGCTTGAAATTCAACCGCCTGATTGGTCGCTACGAGGATCGTTAGTTTAGAAGCGGGACGCACGCTCGCTCAAAGTAGAATACTTAACGAGTTGGCTACTGAGCTAGCCACGTACTCCGTTCTAAGAATAGAGGAACATACTTCAATGAACACGTCATCCATCGTCATTCATCGCTACGAATTCAGGCCATCGAGTTTTGATAAAACTCGTTGCCCGTTCGAACCGGCCGTTTCGCCCAGAGGCAGAAGCCTCTGGTGCTCCGTGCATCTTGAATCGTCGCGAAAGCGACTAAAAGCAGCAACCGACGAGACGATATCTCGATGTCCACGCGCGCAGATACCCTTTCGCTGTGAGCTTTATAACTGGAGAGGGACGATCTAATATTAGTTCCACCGACCCGTGAAATCGTCACTTTGTTTTCGCCATGTCGACCCTCTTGCAACTCTAACGAAGAACGACTCTTTGACGTATTCGTTCGACTCGAGAAGCAAGACCCGTAAATTAATAATCGAACCGGCTTCGTCTGCCTCCGCATTCGAGACTCGTTTTGCTCGATCGAACGAAAGGAAAACACGGTTTGTCGATGACAAGAACGACAAACCTTTGTTTCGTTCCTCTGCACGCTGGAACGGCCCGCGCGAGAGTTCTATGGCTAGTTTCGCGCAGAAATATGTGTACCACGACAAGCATTCGGTGTTTCTAGTCACGTTCTAAAAGTTCGTATGGATTCTACGAAGTGTCAGTCGTTAATTAGAGATAAGCATGGAATTAGAGCGATGCGAGTGTATCTCTCGTTTCAGTTCGAATTTAGCACGACGTTTGATTCGAATTATGAGAAAAGAGATAAAGAATTAACAGTAGAGGAACGTTATCGTACCCTAGCTAAACCGGGGATGTGCGCAAATTCATATTTTTATGCGTCTAATTAGAAAAAAGGGGACCTAAGTAGAAAATTGTTTAACCTATAAAATATCGTGGTAAGCGGTAGTCTCTCGATATTTTACACGCGTTTGCATGCGATGTGCATCCCGTGCGTTTTTACATCTTTGGATTCCCCACAAATTCGTCAAAATCCGTCGGTCTAATTGTAACATGCAACGTATAACAAAAAGAAATCAAGCTGTTTCAAGAATTGCGCCAGGTGTACGAATGCTCGTGGGCGGTAACGTATGTAGGTGCATCTCCGTGTACAACTAGCCTATTCGTAGAAACAAAAGCCGCTCATCCGCCGACTAACACGGCATTTTCTACTTTCCCGCGGACACGGACCGTGGCTTGGAATGTCCATTCAACAGTCGCGATTCTCACGATCTGGTATAATTGTTTACAGTCGATCATACGGAACGGACGATGGCAATGTCCTCTATCCGTAAATTAGACCGACGTGGACTAAAAAGAGAGCGCAGCGTGCATCCATCGAGCGAACAACATGATCGTTTACGAGAGTAGGAATCGCGTGAAATGAACGGCGGTACGTAATCTCGCGTGCTTCTTGTCTGACTTCTTCGATGGAGACGTCATCGCGTGGCGCCAACCGTATAAATGACCGGCGAACAAATCATCGGCGAACAAATACTCCTGACAGATACCTAATCGTAGTTTATGACGAAGGGGTAAGAAATTCACACGGTAAGTAGCTTGAAAAAAATAAGACGACTGCATTACGGGCGCGTGCGTGCAAAACACCGTTCTGGTTACCATGACACTCGGGTTAAGTAACGTGATTCGATTGAAGGTATATTTTTCTTGCTAACGAGCGATAATTGATTTATTGCGTATGAAGGGGTCAGCCGGGCCGTATACGCGGTAGCACGCGCCCTGGTACCGAGCGATCCGCTCCATTAAATCTCCGCTGCCCCGTCCTCTCCGCTCCCAATACGCTTCTTACCACTTCGTTCAACCAGACGACGACGACGACGACGACGACGACGACGACGAAGACGAAGACGAAGACGAAGACGAAGACGAAGACGAAGACGACGAGATGACGACGATGACCGATAACGATCGTTGCCACCCATCGGATCGTCGATCGTTAACATCTCGTTCGTCTCAAAGGCTTCCACTTAAAATCGATTCGATCGATTGAACGTCGATAGACCCTGGTGTCGAAAATTTCGTTTCGCCATTGGACAATCGACGGTATCGTAAGGCTGAGAATGTAACGCCGTGACGATCGTTTCTGTCAGAGCGTTAACATTTCGTCGCAAGTTTATTCCTCCCGTATCGACTCGACTTCCCGTACACTTCGTCTTTACGGGATTTTTATGGCATGCGTATTTCTTCCAGCGGCAACAAAATTATACAGAGTGTCTATAATCTTGAAGACGAGCGTGTGCTATCTGGTCGGACGATCGTTTATTCCGAAAGGTTGCGCAGGAGGCAGCGGAAGGGGTCAGGGAATGCGGATTTCGATGGTTCCTGGGAAAACCGCATCGACCGAAGAAGTTGCCAATTAGTCACAGGTTATAGACTACTGGAAAAATCGATTGGCATTTCAAGCATCTACGTATCCGGTCCTCGTTCGAGTGAACGTGCAGTTCTCCGTCTCTGCGTTCCTGTGTGCGTAAACGCCAAAACAAGCGAGAGAAGTGCCACTAACAAGAGTTTAAAAAGGCAGGGAAACTAGATCGCGTGACTATTCTCAGGACAAAGTAAATTTTAAAACGCGCAGGAAGAGTTCGGGTAAACTGTAGGGAAAAAGAAGCGATTATGCTGCTTCCGTGTGTGCCACGCAGAATACTTTTCAGGGCATTGAAAAAAGTCGGAATGAAGTTTGTTCCGGCGTGGAAACGCAATGCAACGTAAAAAAAAAGGGGAGTGTGAAGAAAAACTAGCGAGATACCAGTCTTTTACAAGCACTTCCGTGCGGCGTAGAGACCTAGAAAACAACTGGATTGTACGTACTTTAAACACGTTCTACGTTGTTCTCTATTATCGATCGTTCTACAACATCCGAGCGCGTGGGAAAAAGCAGAGGGCTTCGGTCCTTCGGGAAACGAACCGTCGCAACGAAAAGCTGCTACAAACTCGCACGACTCGTACATCTGTGAAAGGGGTCGCCGACCAAGATGTACGCATAATCACGAAACTCGTCATAATGTAGAAACGCTTGTCCCACCGAGTAGCCTGCGGGGATGCTTTTTAATCACGCTTTTATTCGCTTGGCAAAGGAAAATACCTACGTGTTGAAACGCGCTATTTAACATCGTAACGCAGTATTATCGAGAAACATAAATAAACTGACTTGCGTGTCGTTTCGTGGAGGCAAAACGTATTGGAATAACAAATACTCGACAGAAGTCCACCGCAAAAATGAGAAACATGCCGGTGTTAGAAATAAGTACTTCGATTTCATCGAAGTTTATACAATTTTTAGGATAAACCGGAGCTTGCTGACAAATATAATATTTCTTATAGGAAATCTCGCATTTCGGTCGAGAAAAATACGATAACGGATGATCGCTCTTCGCGGCGTATCCCATCCGAGATGCTTCTAGCCTTCCTCTTGTAGGCTGACAGACGAGATAGCGCGACAGCAGCTAAAATATCCATGCGGGATGCAAATAAAGCCAACGTAGTCCCGTCACATGTCGATTCGTCGCTTCGACACGTGCGCATACCGCTATTTATCCGTATCCGTGATACGTATCGCGCTAATCGAAGAATATATTTCACCGGGAATGACGAAACGTTGCGTCGGGTTTCGGCACCGTTGTAATGGTTAAATATCAAACTCGAACGTTGACCAGTAAGTGGATTGATTCGACGTGTCGAGAAAAGTTTCCACGACTGCTGTTACGTCTCTTTTTCACAGGGATTATTGGAACAGTCGTTGCGTGGTCCATTAACGACGGAGACCTTTCTTGATCAAATACGACGGGGATGGCGTGAGCCAAACGGACAAGTCAGTCACTAGGAGTACATGGTGGAACGCGAATCGTTTTATTTGCTCTGCAGTTAAAGTTACTTTATAAAAATATAACAAACTGAGAAAAAAACATAAAGAAATCAATGCAATTATTTATTGTCGGAATATTTTCAGAAGCAACCAGAAACATCGAGTACGTTTAACGAGTATCGCCAACGCAGAATACAGTTATACGTATCGAAGTTATAAGCTTTTCATAAAGCAACATCGCGCGTTGGTTATATCGATCTGTTTACCAGCGCGTTCGTATCGCTGCTAAACGAGATTGTTCGCTCCTGAACAAGTAAAAATGCCCGGGACAAATACAGGGATAATAAAAACGAACGAAAAACTAAACGTACAAAGAGATACGCGGTCTGAATTTTTCCGTGAATGTCGAACGAACAAACGAATGTCGACATGAAAAAATCCATGAGCTCACGGATGATTCGCTTTAAAGACCGATTACCGAGTGCTCTACGCTCGGATGGCGATTACGCGTCATCGGTTGGAAAAACATTTCAGTCAGATTAGCCGTACCGGAAACGGACGATCTGCCGCGCTTTTGATCCGTCGTCCGTCCGTTTTATGCGTCGCGACGCGGTCTTCCCGCGCCCCTGTGCCACGGTGCGTGCGTGCGTGCGTGCGTGCGTGCGTGCGTGCGTGCGTGCATGCCGCGTGTAGTCGGTGCATCGAGTGAAACGAAGAACGAGGAAGATGGGTACATTGTTGGTCGTAGCGATGCACTGGAGTGGGGAGGATAGTAGCGCACACACACACGGCGGCCAGGTAGTGGGGGAGAAGTACGGCCGAAGGGGAGGGGGGAAGCAATCGACTAGTGAACGAGGCGGCGAGGGACGGAGTGGGGAAACACGGTGAAGTACGGTCGACGCGAAACACAGGAGAAGTACGAGGCGAAAGGGAGGGGGCAGTAGGCCGCAGGCTTCATTCACCACGCCGCTACGTTCTACTATGAAGTGTTTGTGTTCGCGTTTGCCGGTCCGTCGACACCGACCATCCGACCACGTTTATCTTTCCCCTCTCTCACGCTCGCCGCTTGTTCTAATTCTCTCTCCTCGTCGCTCACTTTCGCGTATCACCTGTCACGCGCTTCAAACGGAAGGCTACCTAGACCGGAGATCGTATAATGGTGACGCGTTTCCGTGAAGTTCGCGCCACAGATTTCGCTAACTTGCAGATACTTTGCGTGGCTCTTTTCGCGCGTGTAACATTTCCTAGATTTAAGATGTCGCGGTATTTCGCGTAGAACCGTGTTACGTGGAACCGTGGAAATTTGATAGAATCGGTGAAGATTTCGATAGAATTCTATGATTTAGTATGTCATCGGCGTGCCGCGGCGCCGCGAGAATTTAAAGCTGCGAATTCCAACGGTCGGTGTTCCGTAAAAATAGAAGTCGCCTAGGGTATCGGTTCAACGCACTGAAAACACGGTAGCTCTTATACCGAATCGTAGCCGCGAAAGGAAGCGGCAGGAAGAGAGGGAGATGGAGGACAGGAAGAAGAAGAAAAAGAAGAGGAAGAAGAGGGAGCGCGACGCGTGCGAGAGAAAGAAAGGGTCACTGTGGAATTAGACGCAGAGGCCACGGTGCGTCTTTCTTCCCTCCGAAGCGGTACGCTACGTCGCATCGAGCTTCTCTATTGTCTTTTTCGAACACGCTCGATGCGTGGTTGGTTATTCGCGTACCTACAGTGTTGCGGACCAAGTGAATGGGAGAGAAAAGATGGTCGATACTCGTTCTTCGTCGCTAAAGGTTGGTTCGGCAGACACGGCCGGCAGTTCGGTCGAGTAACAGGTAAAGCCGACTTTACGCTGTTTCATTCTGGATGATCACTGCGGATGATTGGTCGTACGATAAATACCTTGCTTCCCTCGTTTCATCCGCAATGATCCTCCGATACGAACAGTGTAAATTCGGCTTTACCTGCTACTTGGCTCAACTACCGGCCGTGTTTGAACCAGGCTTAATGCTCGTTCGACTCCTCTCTCCGGTCCTGCCATTCCACCAGAAGAATCTCGTATATCGACTCCGCAGCCCCTTCTTCCTCGATTTAACGAGTCGAACCTTTGACCAATCGCTGGCGAGGATCGTAGCAAACGACGACGCCGCACCGAGAGTAATGGTACTCGAGAAGCTACATACGCGCTACATTCATGGGTTTCTGGCTGGTGTCGCGTCAATAGCTACGGAGGTCCACGAGCGAACAACAAAGACAATCGCGTCACCTCGTTCCTCGATCCATCGCGGCACGCTCTAACCGCGTGTCGATAGGTCTTGCGAATCTTTTTTTCCAACTTGTCTCGTTTTGTCTGGCTCCGCTTCTCTCGCAGACTTTACATTCGCGCGCGACGCTCCGTTCTATCTTGGAACGCAGTCGTTGCGCAGACCCGCCTTCCTCCTCCTCTATTTGCTTCATTTCTCGATTTCCACCGAGTCGCACGCGGTCCCTCGCTTTCTTCCATGCCGCGCGTTTTTCTCGCCGCGTCGCATTCCTCCTCCACTTTCATAAAACGACCGCGTACGAAGACCATAGAGAGAGGAAGAACACGATAACCAATCTTACAATTTAATAACTAAATAACTGCGTTATTGAAGTTGTCTCTGCATTTGCGAGATTAAATGCGCGTGTTTTACATCGTATCGAACGTTCCAAAATTGCCGACCGTTCTGATATTAAACGCGTAGACAGAAGATTCGACGGATATCGGTGATCTGTCTTTGGAAAAGTAGGTACAGTTTCTAGAAGCTCAGCCACCAAAGGTCCGGGAAAATAAGAAAATCGACAAACATGGAGAATGCCAAGAGGAGGCGCAAAGAATCGAGAATTTCGAGAGCAAAGTTCGCGATATTTTGTAGCAAGCGCCGTACGCGACCTGTTTTCCGGCTACTTTTTCTCCTTGCCCTGAATAAATTTACATAGGTAACGATGGGCCGCGCTTACGTTTACGGTTTACGTTGTACCAAGCTGCTTCTTCTCGTCCCTTTTGTAGGTCATACTAAAATTCGTCGTACGAAACGGATGAAAAGCAGGATTCTCATTGAATTTAGAAAACGCAGATAGTCACGTAATCGGACTACGACGACTACGACGCTTTTTCCCTTGTGGAACGCGGCAGAGATTCTTTTATTACGATTCGGTCGCGGTGCCGGTTGTTTTGAAAGCTAGAGCGCCGCGGGCGATAAAGCCGAGCGTAATGAGATATAGGTAATGCCAGGCTGGAGTGGTGACAAACACAACCAGTGCCTCTATCATTGTGCAAATAAAATTACGCGCTGTACGAAGGTGCGCGTGCAAAGAGGAACGCACGCGCGTTCTCCCGTCCCGAACAACTCCCTTCGTTGAATTCCTCGCCCGCCCAGCGTCCATTATCTCGTCGAATCTTCGGCTTCCAATGCCCTCCGACGCGAGCTCGTATCGACCAACTTGGACTGGAAAACTCTGAAGTATACTTCGCTACCTACGACTATAACAACGTAACCATCGGCTGGCTTTTCTATGAAAAATTCCAGAGCAATACGCAGGTAAGATTGTGAAAAATCAACGTCGCGATACAACGAGGTAAAAGTCGAGGTAAGAGTGGAGGTAAAATCGAGATAAAACGATCGACGAGGTAAACGAGAGAAGAAATCCTTCGAATGTGGCCAACAGCCCGGTCAAAGGATCGATACCTGCGGCGGCACGTCGTCCTTGTACGGGAAAACGTAACGAGGTCGAGTAATTTTCGATACTCGTCGGGACGGAGGAGGTCGTGGTGGATGCTCGCGGCGTTGTTATTTCCAAGTTTCCAGGCGGTTCGTAAACGATACGCGATATCCTGGTGCATTGTCAATTCGAGCATCCGCGCGGACCGTGAACCGTGGAACGCGCCATTCCTTGCCGCGTCCACTCCGCGCGCCGGCTCGCTCGTTCAATGAACTCCCCCGGCCGTGGTAGCAGTGTGGAGTGGTGCGACGCATCCGAACGTTCCACTGCCGCAGCCCACCACGCAAATCCATGTGAGAACCACTGAAACGTACAAAGTCGCAGGCTCGAGGTGGCTCGGAGGCGGTCGGCCGCGTTCGTCGACGCCCGTCGCGTTCCGGCGAATTTCGGCCTGCTGACAGCAGTGCTCCGTTGCGGGAAGAATTCGAACGTCGCGTCGTCGCGCTCCTCAAGTGCGTGGCGCGCGCACGATCCTCGCCGGACGAGACAGACGAATAAATTAATTGCAATTTATACGGTCCCGGTACCGGCGACCGCGATGCAAATTCCAGGCTAGCCGAGGCTCTCTGTTGCGTCTCGCCGATTGCCTTTAACGCGGTTACAGCCGCCAGTCGTTAACGAAAACAGGTTACATCCAGACAGCCGAAATAAGTCGTTTCGCGGTATCTCTCGTGTGTCTATCGTCCGTTCGAAGCCTATAGTTTCGAGAACGAAGCGATACCTCGTTTCTCGTACGATGACGCGATGACGTTGAGAAGAATTTCAATTTCTATGTTGCCTCGCATTTCGCAAGATTACTTTCGCCTGTATGTTTGATATCGTCTCGATTATCAACGGAGAAGTTATTCGATAATGGAAAATTGCGTGGCGCATTGTGTGGGTAAATAGAGCGTAGATTCGATCAGGTAGGTGGTAGAGACGATTCGATTGAGAATCACTGGCGTGTAAGGGTGGCTGAGTGAACCAGGGCGTGGGTGGATTATGCGGGTGGTGGGAGAGCACCGGGCGGGAGAAGCAAGGAAGTATGATACTACGCCGCAGTGTAAGGGCTGGTCGATCGATGCCGACCAAAACATTGCCACATGCCTAGCCAACGCGAACGCTCTCCAACGCGTTCTATAACCTAATTGTTCGCCTAGAATACGTTTTCTAAACGCGATTACGTACACCGTGTCAGCGGTGGGCTCGTTTGCACCTGCAGGCCCCGTTAAACGATGTTTGCCAAGGAAAAAAGCTGTTTACGCCGAAGAGATTTTGTTCCCTGAAATTCCTTATTTATCCTCGTTTAAACGTCCTCTATCGTGGCGTCGAACGAAGAAACGTTTCAAGAATGCCGGACAATTAAGCGGACAGTTTCGTGACCGAACGGATTAACAAGTTTTACTAGCTACTTTTTAATTCTCGAATAACAGGATATCAGAAGAGAATGCTCGCCACAGAACTTTTTCCTCATAATTCTTTTCTGCGGTTGTTCGAGTATTTTAACGAGCATCGTTTCCTCTCATTACCCGACAATTCCTTCCAATTATTTAAAAACGTTGCACCGAGGGAAAAAAATGTATTTCGAGCGCACGCTCGTTCAGCACCTCGTATCAACATCCCCTTTCTCTCGTTACGCCTCATTTTCCTCCGTGTTTGTTAGAGGGAACAGCTCGTACGTACGCGAATCCGATAACGCTTGAGGTTCGCGTATACGGAATATTACGATGACCAAGTGCAAAAGATTTCCACGCGTGTCGAAATATGCCACGTGCTCGCGTCAATAGGGAAGGATTAAGGAATTGTAACGTCGAGCTTACGTAACGCGGTATCGACTGGATCGCGTTGTTGTATCGACGCGTGTCAAGGTGACGCTGCGAAACAATATCCGGATAATGGAATGTTTTTAAAATCCGGTGACAACGGAAAATGCATGTATGTATTCACGACAGTCGAAATGCAACGAGCAACCCATTAAACGGCTATTGTTGACATCGAATGAAATTCGTGTCGGCCGTTTGCGAAAACACCTCCGGCTACGATCGTTATCTGCGAAAACGATGGATCTTGTCAAATGCTCGTTCCTATTAACGCGCTTCGCTTTCGAAATATAATAGCAAAGTACAAGGTTATCGAGCCGCCTTATCGAGTAAGCGTCATTTAAGCAGCATACATATTTTCGTAATAATCGCGGTAGATTCCCATGAAAAACGATAACGCGCAATTTCGATCTACTAATTCGGTCTACCGGATTACAAGAATTGTCAATCTTATCGAGACACGCCTCTCGGGGGCGAAAAACAGTAGCACGCGGAAAGCGATAATCGGAGAACTTTTGTGGAAAAGGACGAATAATAGGAAATTGGAGAACAAAAATATCGCTTTGCGCGACGTGTATTATAAAGTGGCAACAATATGCCGGCGCGTAAGAAGATAAATTGAGCAGCTTTTTGGCAACAGGCAATAAAACGAAATAACGAAGAGAGCAAACGATACCGGAGCTTTTATTCCTAGTTCTTTAACGTACTACCTTTGAATCGATAATCGTAACGACTCTTATCATCAGCCGGATCATCCCTAAACTACAAGCTTCCATAATCGATTCTATTCTGCAACAGAAAGTTAACGAAGCCTAAGTTAACTTTCAGTTAGATCGCTTTCGATCATTGCAAATGTAAACGTCAACGATGCAGTTCGTGTTTAACGGAAACAACATTTTTTCAACTTTTTTCCTCGCGGAAGATAAGAATCCCGGCCGATATTGAACGCCAAGGGAGATCTGATTAGGAAGGCACGGATCGGCGGATATGCCACTGACGAGATTGATTGTTCGTGGAAGCGAAACCCGGATGCATCCGAAAACCGAGAGAGATTGTTTATGAGATCAATAGAGAATTATCGGGCATACGAAATGTTCCATTGAACGAGACGAATACAGAGTCTCGGCAGACAAGCACGCGAGATCGCGAAGGCTATTACCGAGTATACATACCGGCACGACACTGGCACGCGCACAGATAATTGGAATTGTCGTCCCGCGTACGCGAACCGAAGCTTCGCCGCGTTTCTGCCTATCCCACGGTCCTCAAATCTTGCCGAACGTTCGTTTACTGTCACGTATACCGCTGACTATCGGGATCGTTCGTCTAACTTGTCTGTCTGAAAATCCAGCGAAAATATACGGCGACCTTCGTGTAAACGAGATTGTTGCAGCATATAATTTACCCTTCGATCGATGTGGGTCAGATCACTGACGAAGAAGCGATAAACGAGGAATTAATTAGTAAAGAACTTGGCTAACGATAATTGGTCTTGTACGGTAAAGTTACGACTAATAACGAGAAATGGAATATTCTGACGAGAAAAATGAAAAACGCGTGGGAAAGAAGATATCAGATCAATGCCATCGGTTACGCTTAATGCGCGCATTAAATTTTAAATTAAATAAAGGAACAATTAGAAGACTAGCGTAAAGTTCTCCTCGATGCAATAATAGGTAATACGTTGTTAATTGATTAATACGATAAACTTCCTTAAGGTTTTAAAGTTACATATAGTGCAAGCACGATATTACTCGCTTACCACTGTCGAACGATTTGCTATATATTTTTGATTAAATTAGGATTACGTACTCGAATCAATGGGAAATTTGCCAAATTCTAGTATAAGTGACTTTCGAACGATATACATATCTGAAAATAGACAATTTGACTCGTTGTTAGTAGCGAATCGAATACTTTCCGCTGTTTTCATTATCCGGTTATCGTATCATAAATCCGTTGTTCGATTCACGTTGCGTATAAATTATAACGTAAAATCGATCGGTTTCCCAATAAATGCAACAGATAGTTGTCCTAACAGGTACTTATGTGCGATTTAGTTCACTATCGATATATTACCGATAGCGCGATAGTTGTATCGGTGGTTTGGCACGTAGACACGGTAACGTTAAAATGTTAAGAAACGATTTTATTTGTCGCTCGAAGATCCGAAAGATTAACTGGCGAATGAAAATAAGAAGGAAAACACATATTTTTGGCGAAACGCAGACGCGCGTCCTGCAAAAGGCGGCAGCGCGCAGACGTAACGTGTCGCTATCGCGAGAACTCCGCCGAAGACGATTCTGTTCCTTTCCACGGCGTATTAATAGACGTCCCTCTCTTCGTCGGTCGTGTTTTGTTCCGATACAAGGAAGCAAAGCGTGCAAGCTTGTTCGGTACTTGGTGCACGTACGCAAACTTGCCGCGCGTTCGAAGAAACAGGCGCGATATATGCGCGTCTAAATGGAGCACCGCCGCGCATAATCTACGCTCGTTCGAGAAATCAGCCGTGATTTAGTGCGCTCGACCGATATGCTTCGTACGCTCGTTACACACTGCCGATGTACATATATTTGCCTGCGTATCGCGTACAAGACTGTTTCGACTACTAGTCTCCGTACTTTGTATATCTTGTCATGTTTATCTAATAAACGCGGTTCGACGTGAAAGTAACCGACGGCGAAGAACGAATTGGTCGGAAGGAACGCCGTATCTCCTACAGGAATTCAGCCTTCTGCTCTCTCGATCGACGGACATCGCGTAATCGGGTATCGTTTAATGGAACAATGGTTTAATCTTCCTAGGAAATCGGCTATTCAGACGCAGATTCGAAACGATTTCAGCGTTTCCGTGGATTTCTTTTGTGCCACTGCCAACCGACCGATCCGCGACTTAATCCTTCTTGTTTCCCATGGCGGCTCGTGCCGATCGATATTCGTAATAGAGAGAGCACACTCGAGGAAAATGGCACGAATACCATCGAAAGGTCAAACGCTAATTAGAGCGATCGAAAATCGATAGCGCGCGAAGGACGAAAGGAGCCACGAACATTTAGGGATCGACCGTAGCGCCGATCGAAACAGTTTACACGCGCGGATTCGTACGTACACATCTTGGCCGGAAGGCCAGAGACGTCTATCCATGCAAATATCTCGACGAAGACGATGACGGACGGTATCGTCGTCGTCGTCGTCGTGCCGTCGACCAGCCAGCCACCCATTCGACGAAAATAAACTCGATGACAAGCAGCATCGCGATTAATCGAAGTCGCAATTATCCGGCGAATTCCTGATTGCGCGCGTAGATAGAAGAAGAACACGATGCATACGGTTAATTACGCATGCCAGTTATTTTCTCGGAAAAGCTGCACGCTGCAAAGAGGGATAAAGAACATCGTGACGTTGATCCGTGCTCGCTGCTATCGACGGATATCGTGTTGGCGATGGTGGAAAAAACGTAGGCGCAGAGAACAAGAGAGAGAGAGAGAGAGAGAGAGAGAGAGAGAGAGAGAAAAGAGGTATAGAGAGAACGGCTAATATCAAATTATCTGGAAGCTGAGTCGATGCATCGCGCGTCACCGAGACACCGCGAGAATCGCTAGATGAAGCGTAGCGGTTTACCGCTGTCCTTTCGGTCCCGTTCTCGTTCTGGTTCGAGTTTCGAGTACGAGTGATTCCTCGACGCGCGTACATTGACCCCCTTCACCCTCGTCCTCACCCGTCGGCGACATTCTCGTCCCGATCCCCCTGACTCGGATCCCGGATCCCCGCTCCATCCTCATCCCTCGAACCTCGAAGCTCGTGCCTTTCGACGCGTCCGCAAAACAGCGAAGCTTCTCTCTCTCTCTCTCTCTCTCTCTCTCTCTCTCCCCCCGTTCTCCCTCCACCGTCGTATCTCCGTCTTTGTCACACTCCATCGTGGACCGCGTACGCGATCACGTACATACAGTACGCCCTCCAAACAATACGCATTAATAAATACACCGAGGGATCGGCGCGGTTCCGTGGCTCGGCGAACGCATTGCCGTTTGAACGATTCCGCGAATCGCAGAGGAGGGTTATCGAATAATGATCCGGCGCGGTCGATACCGACACCGCACGTTTCGATACTTAAGCCTGCCGCCCGAACGCCAACGTACTATATTCGAGAAACGTACAATATAACGGAGAGTGCGGCGCGACTATCGACGATTCACGGACAGCTCGTAGAGAAACAATTTCTCGTATGTCGAACGCGAGAGATTAGGATTGCGAGAATGAAAAATCGTAAATAACGAGCTGGCTTGGGAAATTAGTTTGGCCGGAGTTTAGGCGGGGCAGCAAGGTAGTGGATGCGAGCAGCACCGCTGGTTGGCGCTCCACGCGAATCACAACACTGCCACGCCGCCTTCCACCCAAACATGCTTCCGTTCTCTCCTACAGGGAGATGCAGGGCTGCGAAAGATTCCCGGTACTTGTCGAAACATCTCCGAGGAATCGCGACGCTATCGTCTTCTTCGTGTCGTAGAAAATAACGGGGAATAAGGGTAATACCCTACGTCCGTGCCAAGTAATCCAGCTCGGTCGAAGAGACGCGATAGCGAGACGAAATAAAAAGAGCAGATGGAAAGAAGAATTCTCTCTTACTATGTACTCGTAGAGCAAGGACGGAGACACGCCGCGGGTCGCTGTCCCGATGTCCCGTTGGTGGCGACGCGTCGGACGACCTCGTGGTGGACGTAAACCAAAGGGTCGACGCACGTTCGCGACGACGATGATCGCTGGATCGCGTGCACGCACGTCGAGTCACGCTGCTCTCGTGGCGCCAGAGACACAGTTGTACACACGATTAGAACGCACTGTCTAACACACGCAGGCCTGTATCCCAGGAGAGCACGATGACAACGATGACAACGATGACAACGATGACAACGACCTGCCCTTGCAGCGAGGGAAGGGGCGACGATGTTACACCGTGTAGCGACGAACGAGAGATACTGAAGGAAAGCAGCACGCGCCACCACCTTTTTGTACGAGCGAACTGTGTACCTACGGATGCCGACTGTGCCGAGGGTTGAATGCCAACCAGCGGAGGGGTAAGAAAGTGCGCAGTAAGGAAAGGATGGGCTCCGCCCTCCACCCTCGCACCCATCCCCACTCTGGCCACTCGTCTACGCTCACCTATCGCCGCTCCTCCGCACAGACTTACGCTACCATCTGGAACCCCCCGCCGCTCGAGCAACCCCCGCGGCTTCCGTCACTTCCATCGGCAACGTAATATTACGGCCACAGCGTACAAGCCGACCCTGCTTCTTTTCTTTCTCTCTTTCCACCGATACGCTCGGCTCGATCTGCCTCGCCTACGGCGCGCTTCCTGTTTTTCAAATACGCGTCAGTTTCTGGCTTCTTAATCGCTCGCGGAAAGTTTATAACCAACGACGTACCGTACCGTTACGTTCTAAATTTTCAAGGACCATGTTGTACTGACGCGATCGAGTCTCGTCGGGTGTCTTTACGAACGAAGGGGGAACCATGCAACGGTAGCGGATAAAAGACATTTTTCCAATCGATACGATCCGAATGTTAGCCTGAAACTTTTCTCAAAACTTTCGTATCGAGGCTTTTTTTTTTTTTTTTTTTAGAATATCGGTGACAGTCGTCTATTTTGCAAAACGATGTTGTCTTTTTATTCTTCTTATCTTGAAAGCTTTCTTTCGTCTGTCTGTTGTCCACCGACGATCGTTTCGTACTTTCGTCGAACGCAGAAAATTCGTTAGCAATAAGAGAATACGAAGTAAAACCATTTGAACTCGTTACGCTATCTTACTACGTATCTTGTATTCGAGCCCGGGCTATACTCGGCCACGGTCGTTACAAATGGATTGATCGTATCGACTACTTCGAGTTTCCCTCCCTCGAAATGACGAACTTCTCTATAGCCTGGCTACGTTAAACGAGGGAAATTGAGAAGGTCGGTTCCGCTGAATAAGAGATTAAAGTGTACGACGATGCATAGAATTTCGTGCTGGGGTTTTTTACTTGGATCGTTTCCGTGCCCTTTACAAATATTCCGTCTGAATATTCGTTTTCATCGACGTTATTCGCTCATTGAGCAGACTCGAAGGGATCGAGTCGTGGATCTGCACGCTATTTAGGAAACTCAAAGATATAAAGATCCATCGAACGCACGTGACGCGCGGAAACGGAATGTCCGAGATATACCGTTCTTTAGAACGCTCGATGCGACAAACAAATTTTTCTCCGAGTCCTATTATTTTTTAAGCGTATCCGCGAAATTGTGAATTTTCGTAAAAACTCGCAGTCTAGGAACGACGCTCCGTTAAGTTCGTAACCGACCGATCCACGATTCGATCGTTTCGATACGCTCGACCACGAATCCTACTACGATTCTCCTGCAACTGTGTCCCGTTGAAGAATCTGGGCTAATGCCACGATGCACTATCTTCCACCCATGTGATCAAAGGCAGCATTGGAATCGCATGGAAATCAGAAATTCATAAAATCGAGATGGAATGCCGTCCGACGAATTCCTTCGCTGTGAGTATTGCTCGTAATGAGCATATTAATGGAATCGGAAACCGGTTTAGCTTCGATAATGCACGCTCCGTTTCAACAGGTCCTGTCGCCCTCTTAACTTTATCTTTATAGATGAACTTTCAAAGATCGACGTTTCCTCTTTATCCGCGAGAATTTAATAAATCGGACGAATAAAACGCGCGATCTCGCGAAAGTGGATACCTACGTACCTTAAAGGCAACTTAAACGCAGGATATGAAATAAGTAAAAATAGAAATTACGAAGAAAAAACTCATCCGCGATCCGTAAGTCCGTAGGTAGGAATCGTTAAAGAGGATCACATTTTTGTGAGACGTATACTCGCTTTTGACTGTGCCCGTGACTCGCGGCGTACATCGATCTAACCGCGCGGCGTAAAAAATTAAAATGTCGAAGTAAGCCAGCGAGCGGAGCGCATCTCCTTACTTTATTCGGCCGCGCCACGTTCTCCAGTATGCGGCGCAGTTCCTGGTTGGTCTCGACCTGGAATTCCGTGGCAGCGCGTTCGCCAGAGTCCGGTGAACCGTGGGAAAACGGAGACCCTCCGCGACGCGGGCTTTCGGGGACGAGATGAGGCGATAATGCGGCTCAACGTGCATTAATCAAAGCCAGCTTGATTTCTATTCCTTATTTGTACCGCGCATAAATATCTGGCCGATAATTTAACCACGACTACTAAAAAGAACTACCGGTTTCCTGTGATCGGTAGCAAAACTCGGGCAATCGAAGTGCGACTCAGCGAAAACGCAGTTTACAACAGTTCGAGGGGAAATTCCTTCGTTTCATTGGGATAATAAGTTCAGAAGAGCTATTAAATTGCTTTGGTGTCGGTGTAGTTTTGGTTTCGAAAGAAAAATGCCACTAATGGCACGTATGTCGCAATGCCGTCTTCTATCGATGGTTGCAAGACGATAGAAGGGACGCCATCCAACGGCGAGTACGAAAACTGAGCGCATCGTCTGTTCTAGCGTGATAAACGACGATTTCGGTCGTGGGAACGCGCCCCTTACATCCTTGCCAACCCTCGCGGCGACACTTTCGCGCTCCGCCGATTTTTCGCTTTTCCGCGGCAACCTGCGCGAGATCCTTTTACCATACGATTCGAGAACACCCTTTTTCACGCGAAACTGTATCTCGTTACGAGAGGGAGAAGTACTCGAGTCGTGAATGAGCAGCTCTTATCGTCCGTACGCTCGCTATCTTAAAGAGGAATTTCCTGTAAGAGTCATACGTATATATTGTGTCTGAACGGCTGGGTATAGCGTTTACAGTTTACACGTAGAGATTTCACTATCGGTGCGAGATTGCGTTACAATGCGTTAAAGAAGGACTTCTCCGCGATCTTCGATCGTCGCAGTTAACACGAGACGCGTACTGTGCAGAGCTAGAAAGAAGTCCTCGTTAGTTTTCATTGTAAGACGACGCGATCGCCAAGGATCGTAATGATATCTTATACACGCGTAGCGAAATTTTCGGTCAATATGCCGAGTGATTTGCAATAATTTACGTATAATTTAACAATCGCCCAGCGAGAGCCGAATCATAGAGAAGCATCGGACGTTTTATTTTGTGACGGAGAAGCCCACTGAATAGTTCATACGGATAGTAAGGATAAGAACGCGTAAATATATCTTGGACAGTAACGAACAGCGAAATATCATCGTAAATAACGATTGACCTAACGCGTTCGAGGGTCAATTGTAATACGCGTATAATTATATGTAATAATACGTACGTATAAAATTAATCGAAACGAATTTATCGGAAAGAAACGATCAGATCCAACGTTCCCTGCAAGCAACTCTTTCTTACCTCTGTGCAATACGCGACTGACACTCGTCGACAGTTCTACTTTGAAAATCGCACGTACAAACGTACCAACTGCTTCTTCGATGATGGTAGGTAAAACTATACGAAGGAAAAACGATAATCTGACGACAAGCTCGCCGCTTCGGCTTGGCCGCAGAAGTTGGTAATTACGGCTGAATGAAGACGTCACTTTAATTGGCCTCCGCAGCGATCATAAACCTACAAACGAGATACGATTTCGAAAGAAACATCCTTCCCACTCGTTTGCCGGTGATTTATACCGGCGCGAGCCTCGCGTCGTTTATTTCGAGAAATTGGAGGCAACTGAAAGTCAAAGTCAAGGAAGGAGAACAAGAGTAACAACCCGCGAAAGGGGCTTTATACGAAGGAATAAGAACGAAGAGCGAAGAGAAGGAGAGGAAAGCGAACCACGAGGGCAATAACGCGTGGGTTTATTAGCGATGATAGGTAGACACTTGGGGCGCTCGTTTAAGTATTTACCCACGCCCAAAGGACAGCGAAGAGAGTGAGAGAGCGTGGAACGCGGTCGTGGTGGTCTCTCCTTCCCCTTCTCTACGTTGGCTACCAAGGAGGAAACAGAAGGAAAACGAGACGCGGAGGTAATGTAGAACGGCAAAAAGGAGGAGAAAGAGAGATGCTGTGGAGAGAATGGAAGAGAGAAAACGAGAGAGAGAGAGAGAGAGAAAACGAGAGAGAGGGAGAGAGAGAGGGGGGGGGGACGAGAGAGGAAAAGGAAAAAGACGGAGCAGAGAACAGCCCGGTCCCGAAGAGGGAGATGAGCAAAGAAGACGAACGCGTGTAGGATCGTTCGGGAACGAAGAGGAAACGAGACGGTACCGGAGAAGGGGGCAGACAAACAGTCGGCAGGGGGGCGGAGGGGGTAGCGAGGAGGATTCAAATATGGCGTGAGGCAGCAGTGGAATGTGGTTGTTATATACTAGTGAGACATTTGTTTTGATCGTTTTACCCATGGCCGTTGGACTATTGTCGGTGCTTTTTTCCCTACCTCTTCCTTCGCTTTGTCGCGCTTCTCTCTCCGCCTCTCAACCTCTCTCTCTCTCTCTCTCTCTCTCTCTCTCTCTCTCTCGCTCTTTTCCTTTTCCCTCGGAATACTCGTGATCCTCTCTGGGAGTCCGTTCCCCATGCCCATAGCGGAGCAAACCACGGACGCTTATTACGTCGCGTTGTTTCTCCTCGTGTCCTCCGTTCGGCTTCCCCTCGAAGCCGCCTAAGAGAACCCGCGTACCCCCCGTGCTACGATTTCCCTCGATGCCGCGAGTTACATATTCCCCGTGTCCCGTATCCCGATTCTACGGATCGATTTATTTCGCGTCCGACGAGCGACTGGCAGTTTACCCTTGTGTAAGCGCGAGCCAACGAGTAACGCGGATAATTGCGAATATTTTGAATACACCGTGTACGCGGGGACTTGCTTCGGATAAAAAGAAGCGCCTAGGATCGTACACATCCCGGAGATTAGCTCATCGGTCCGACAATTAGGGACTCTAACGTAGAAACATCTTGAATAACGTCAGGTCGCAAACGTCCGTTGTTTGTGAGTTGACATTTCAAACTAATTGATATTTAAATGACTTCTATTTATTATTGCTCCACCTCTGTTATCTACTATTCTCGCATTCTACTAGGTACGTTCGTAAAAAATTCCTTTAATAATGAGAAAGCGAAATAAAGATAAATTAACTAATAGAAATGACGAACGAAACGTCGTTGGCCCTTAACGCGTTGACCGCCAAGCGGATTTTCTGTCGCACTAGAGATCGCGTCTTTTATGTTATAACGTTAGTACTAGTTACTCACGTTCTTCAAAATCCTTTAGTCGATAACGTTTATTTTATTTCAATAGCAACGACGCTGCTCCGTAATCATCGCGTGGCAGTGAACGTGTCAATAAAAGCCACTGTATGTAAGTTGGCCGTTTATCGATTTCATTTGAGCGGGCGTTAATTATCTCGGGAGCGCGCGACATTCTTCTCGAGAGCAGCTTGACGGGTCGTGATGTTTCATATCGCGGGTCGGTGTTACACGAGACAAATCGAGGCTCCGGGCGTCCCAGATTACTGTGACGCTACAAAGTCCCAGCTAGCAAGAGCAAGTATCAACTTCGCGCTTCTGGCTAACTCGTTTGCTAGAAGAGAAGAATGCGACCTACGTGTCGTTGCTCGGCCATTTAGCCTTCCTTTGCATACATCTTTTCAAACAGGGATCTGGAACAGATGCCGGGCCAACAACGATTATCGCTACGTTCGTTCGCGATCGTCTCCGCGATCGATACCGAAACGTTCCAGTTCTCGTTACTCCGGCTGACGAGGAGAGAGTCGCTACCGGCGACCAAACGACGTTTCGCAATCGCATTTCATTCGATACTGTTATATTTCAACTCCGTTTTTTTAAACCCAAGCGATTCTTCTGACGGATATTTAAGTTAAACTTGCCTATTCACCGACCTAACGTTGCGTCAAATATTTATTTATTCCGTTTGCGGGATAAACTTTTCGATCTAGCCGATTGACATAGGAAACACGAAAGCAAAGAAAGAGCACTAGCAGCGTAGTTTTAATACAGCGTATTTATCCACATATTTGTTTTATCGTCGCGGAGCGACTGCCATCACCCCCGCACCCTTGTCTTTCTCCTATCGCATATCACCCTCTTTTAGAAGCGTTTTTCTCCCGATTAATCAATAGATTGAATCGAATTAAGTTGAATCAAGTTAAATTAATATCCAATGCTTAAGAAGCAACGACTTACTCCAGAAATTCATTCGTCGGACAAGACGACGATACAAACAATGGTGAATTCAGAGATGAATTTGAGAAACAGCGTTTATTACTTTTCTCTACTTTTTTAATAAACGATTCTCTCTCAGCGATTGACTTTTCTTTCTTCTTTCAGCCGGCCCGTTGGATTCACAGGTCAGAAAAAGAACGACTCCGTCCTCGATGAACCGCCGCGCTTCGGCTCTCGCGATTTATCGACGTATTCCGACAGATGCTAAAACTTCGCGAACTATTTCGCGCGTTTCAATGCATCAACGGTTCTCCGAAGACGCCGCGGTCCCTTCTGGTTCATATTCGCGACAGAAATAATCACAAGTGAAATAACGGTGCCATTTCATCTCGGAAACGCTGATACACAGAGTTGGCTCGGTAAAATTATACATCGAGCGCCATTCTCGCGCTTACCGATTTCCTACTCGTCGTGGCATCCCGTTTCGTCTCTGTCTCTAGCGATCCTCTTTTCCGTCGGACGATATTAATAACGGAGCAAACGTCATACGCCGTCGAGGCATCGATAATCGATAACTACGAGCACAGGGAACAGGTTGATAGTTTCGCGAAGAATGGACAGCGCGATTCGTGGTTATCGGGCGAAGGGGTAAAGCGTAAAAAAGGAAAGTAAAGAAAGGGCGAAGGAAAGTGGCGTTTTGTTGCGGCGTTGGACGATCGGACGAGCGATAAACACGCGTGCCTCGAGAAAATGTAGAACGTCCGATGTTTTCCACGGCTGATCTAGATTTCTATCGTACGGCTCGGAGAGCGCGACGTGGGTGGAACCAACACGAGTCTAGCGTTTGTGAACGCGAGAACGCGACGCAGCCAGCGAGCGTGCGAAGAAACGCCGGATGCTCGGTACGTCCTGTAACGCTGTACGCTATATACATTCCCGTGTTGGTTAATCGATTACAATTATTTCATACTCATCAAGGATGCGATCTTACATACCTATTGCGTAACAAGCGAAATTTGTTAATATCGCTTGAAAGAATTACAGCGACGTAGAAATTACAGTATTTCGTTGGTTACGGTCGTAACTTGTCGATTAACAACATCAGCGAATTAACAAGCTGCGAATGTACGTAGATCGCAGACTTCCCTCGTGTGCGTGCGCGCGCGCGCGTGCATATATAATTTTAATCGAAACCAGATAAATATCCGATTTGTAACTTGTAACATTCGCCTCTATCTAATTCCAAAATTCCATTTGCCTTGCTACCAAACTCGTTACTCTTGTGTAAAGGTGGTGATTTACTTGTACCGACAGTTTGCAGCTTGCGAATCGTACAATTTCGATAATTAATACTCGTTGAATTATGCCAGAGCGAGCGTGTAACATTACTTGGATAGTTTTCTAATCGTTCGGCAACGATGAGAATAACCTCATTTTCTGCGAGTGTCCTAATTTATGAGAACGGGTTTGTACGTCGCACGCATCGTCACCGCGTACATATGTAAGCGCGACTAGCACGCGTCACTCGTGCTATATCTTTCTTTTTCCATCTCACCCCGCCTAGAAGGCGTACGATCATCGCCTCGGCCAAATCGAGTGGACTCGCGTTAACTCGAGCGCACTTTGCTGCGCAATAATAGACGACAGATGCATGCTACGTATATATACGGCGAACGCGTGCCTTCGACGACGACACTCTCGCTCTCGGTTCGTTCGATCGAGCCCGAACCAGGCACACGTTCGATCGCTACACTTCGAACGAGGAAAAAGAAACCTATCTCTCGTCGCTTTGGTATATCCGTGTGTCGCGTCCAAGGCTTCTTCCTCTTAGCTGGCGATCGTTCGTGGAATTCGGATTTCTCCGACCCTGGAGATCCGTTTGCTGTTTTGCAATTTCCAGGCTCGACAGTTTCGGTCGAGAGTTCTAACCGTGCGCGCTGGCCCAGGCGATAATTTCCTCGAAAATCCATGGCCAGCGCTGCGAGAGAATGGCCGGCCTACATTCCGCGCGTCGATTCGGCGACGAATAATCAAACGGTCGCTTCTGCGCGTTGCGTAATTTACGGGATGTACGGACGGAAGGTGACGGACGGAAGGTGACGGACCGGAGGTGGAGAAGGGGCAGGAAAAAAAGACGCGCCACGCCGCGGGAATCCGCACGCGGACGATGCCCTTCGCCCGAATTTGTCTCGATTCGTCGCCCTTCGGGCTCCCCTCTTATATTTTATCGCGCGTACGTACGCACACGCACGCACACACGCGCACGGGCTACATACACGTGCACGTTAGGAGAACACGGCAATAGGTCGTGTACACGCGCGCGCCAACACGGTCGGCGGTCGGTTATATGTGCCAAGGCTGAAGAGACGAGCCTATGTGTAAGTGGCGTAGCCCGTCGAGGCCCTGCTCGCGCGTAAACAGAGAAGCGACGACGTCGATGAAACGTCACGGGAGAAAGGTAAGTGGTAAGTAAGGCTGCATCGTCGGGACGACGTAGTTTTAGGTAGTCTCCGTCTCTATCTTTATCCACCTTTACGTTCGCCTCTCCTTTTCCCTCCGGATGATACCGCAACCCGATAGCCTCGGTTTCGCGCTCGATTAATCTCACAGCGATCTTCGCTCGATCGAATAATTATCCATTCACGGGAAGCCAGGAGAACGTTTGGTCGCGGAATAGCCAGCGGACTGGCGTCGAATGGGGCAGGAACGTCGAACGTTGGAACGTGTACGCTCGATGGAACGGGGGAAATAGGTCGAGACGGGTTTTTAGGGCAACGAGATATGGGCCGATTAACCGAAGCTATTGCGACGTTTTTACCGCTGAAATACAGGGGAAAAGCTTTTTCCTCGGCGGTGTCCCGTTGCACGTATACGAAGAACCCGAAGAGTAGAGGCGCGTTAACGCCGGCAAGTCGCAACAAGTGCAAAAAAAGAAGGTGTCGAAGGAGGAAAAGGCGGTGTCATGTACGTACGGCTTTGCGTTGTATACAAGCGAGAGAAGAACGTGGGTGCCCTTGTGCGTCTGGCCGTGTGAACGCTTTTGGGACAACGCGAGTACACGCGTGGAATGCGATGTGTTCCCATCGCGCAGACTATACGCACGGTCGAACGAAATGTGGTTCGTGGAAGGTGGAACCAGCACCACCGTCGTCGGGTTCACGCTGCCGCCGCCGCGCACCGTCTTTACATAGTCACAGTTTGCATACTTAACGTGGTCGAGCAACGGCATTCATGGAAGGGCACCCATTCCCTCCTCTCCTCCTCGCCTTTCTTCTCCCTGCTTCGTCATCTTCTCTTTGTCTTCTTTTCTCTTCCTTACCAGTTTGTTAGCTCTTACCCTCCGCCTCCTCTCTCCTCATTATCCGCCCACCCACCCTTCTTTGTTAGTCGCGACCCTCCCTCCTTCCAGAACCGTACGTATCACGCGTCTCGAATTCAGAATCCTCCGAGTTTTCGTCGATACGTGGCCACCAGCCGAGAGTCTTCCGATATACTTTCTTTCGTAAATGTCCAGACCAGTTCCTGGTTTCGTAGAGCGCTAATTGGCTTAAATTATCCAGCAAACGAGCGACTGATTGCGGATCTTGTATTGCTCTATAGTGACGATACGCAAATTTGAGGAAACCTCTCGCGAGTGTTATGTAAGAAACACGATGAATCGAGCCCGCTATGATTCTACGATTTTCGTATCTCGATCCTTGTAGTTTCGCGGAACGATGAAATTCGAACGTTTCTTCGTGCTACAGTGACCGACCGCTAGAGCTTCGATCGTTACTTTCATATCCAGAATTAACCGGAATACGTACGCAAAGAGAGAATATTAAGACAGGGATAACGAGTAATTAAAATAACATACGAATAGATAAATAGATACGTACGTATATCGTGCACCAATAATTATTTTTGCATGATCTTGGTCTATCTTTACGTAAGGAAAGATTTCCAACGAAATCCGTAATTCTTCCTAATCGCCTCTAAAGATTACCGCGCTTTCTGTTCAGTACTTTGGTACTTGTAAATCGAAATTTAGTACTTACGAATCAAAATCAACGTCTCGTTCTACAAAAAGCATACGACGACGGAATAAACGTGCGAACGTACGTGGTTTGGATCGACTTTCTCGATTGCCATGCCTCGAACCGCGATCGAGCAAACGAAGGGGATCGAAGGACGCCTTATGGCGTATCGAGTGAAAACTCCTGGGACGACCCTGCGCGCCAAAGGGACAACAATCGTACGAACTGATACTCGGTTGGCGTATTCAACGTGGCGCTAATTAACGCCCCTTGTACACACGGTAATGGGGACACGAGGGTGGGGGCAGCTGGTGGTTCTCAGCCAACACGCCATTGAGTTAATTAGTGCCTATCAATTCACACCGTCGAAGGTGATGCCGGACGTAACGGCGGAAGTCAAAGACTGTGTCTTGATTTTGCAATGATAATCTTTTAAAATGCGAACCAAAGAAGGAAATCGTTCGAGGAACTTGGTCAAAGTATGCTCGATACTGGGTTACGAGGATTTGATTTTTTACGATCTTCCGTTATTACGTAGTTGTGTTATTCGAATCGGTAATGTCGCTTTGCGGATGGCACGCGTCCGTTCTTCCCGAGTCCAAATGCAATATCGAGAATGTCCAATATATCCTATAAAGCTTTCGAGTGGTATCAATTTCGGCCTAAACGTATCTTATTACAGATAATTACTCTTACGACGCATCGTCGACGACGTCTAAACTGCGAGTGTTTTGTTTATTTAGGGGAATTTTATACGACCAATGATATACGGCATTTAAATGGTAGAACGCATCTCCGTGTAGGTTTTATCTTTTTAACCGTGTTCATAAGAACACGAACTTGCGCGAACATCCGCGGTCTAGCGATCTCTTTTTAGCGAGGAAGACAACATCCGACTATCGTCGGATTTGAAAAAGTCGCGCGAACTTCGGAATAACAAAACGATTTAAATACTACGATATACACAAAGTTGTACGAACGCCAGGAGTTGCTGTCATCAGCTGCTCCAGTGGGATTAAAACGCGCACCGAGCAACCATCCTCGAAATCGAATACCACCGTGATAATGTCTGCGATTGCTACAACACGACCTTCGTCCATAGAACGCTGCTCACACCGACCAACGACACGTGTACTCGTAGGCCGACTGTTTAAAATTCTTTAGTAGAGTAAACTTTATAGTATTCGCCGGTTTTTCTGGCTTTGCAATTGAATGACCAACTACTATTCATAAAGATTCACTGGCACGCAGCTCTGGCGTTGGTACGCGAGCAGCACGTGTAAAATAGTGGCAAAGCTAGACTGTAGGGAAGGCGCGTGTTCGCGATAAGAATACGGATAATTGCGCGTTGACAGTGATCCCCGAGAGCGGAAACGTCGGTTGAGATTGTTACGAAAAAGATAGACTGGGCACGTCCGACAAATCCTAGCGCAGTGTTCCCCAATTTTCTTTTCTTTTTCTTTCTTTCTTATTTTTTTTTTCTTTTTTTCTTTTTTTCTTTTTTTTTTTCTCGTGATAATGGTCAAATAACCCGTGACCCGCGTCTCTCGATATAATAAAAAGCAAATTTTAACGAAGTAAAGATAGCTACATATTTCGAGATACAATTAAAGGGTGGGTAACAAAACTGATATTTGCGAAATTGGTCGGCTTTTTAATTAAAACGCATTCGTGTAATCGGAAACTAGTACGTATTACAAGCACGGTGGTATATCGATATTAATTGAACATTAATTGATATTAAACGATCTATGTTGCGGCTGGTAATCAAACGAAGTTCGTGTTTTAATTAATTAGTCGTATAATTACAGATTGAGTTACAGCGATGGATATTTTCTGCAACAAAGTGTTAATTTACTGGACAGAAATGAAAAATGCCGGAGGTTTTTTTCCTCCTCCTGCAAGAAGCCAATTATGGACGATTCTAATATTTATGATTTTGTGCCTACACGTTACGACGACGTTCTATGTTGTACCAGGATCGCGGTAATATACACCCATTACGCGATGAATTATACTACCCGTTGAGTATCCAACGGTAGAATTTTCAAGCTCCGCTTTTTTGCTCGCATCGATTCATCAATATAGATCATTTAATGCGAGCGTGTCAACAGAGAGACAGTTCGTTTATGCGCATTATTACATTATTGATTATGTGCGTGTTTATTTAGACATTCTCGACAGACAAGGAAAGAAGTAGTTTGAATTTGCAAGGATCGACGAATAAAACAAACTATCAAAGCAGAAACAATCCATCGAGGTAGAAACAATCTATGTACGTTATCCATTATGCGTATACGATAATGATTTAAGACAAATGACAGTTCCTTATACTTTATAACGCTTGCGTAAACGCGATCTCCTTAACGCTCAACCTACGTGATTTATAGCAATTTGTTTTTCGCCTTTAACGCGATCATGATCATTCGTAATTAATAAATGGAAACTCGAGAGAGAAAAAACGACGTTTTACATGCACTCGCATAATACGTTCCGTACACCTGTCGTAATACGTTACGGGTCTCGCTGGACGCGCAGGCTGGAAAGCCGATTTTTTACCAATAGAGGGACGTCGCGACGCGAATAGAGCGTCGTTGACGGTGAGGTGATGACGTCAACGGCTTTTGCGGTGTCGAAGCGGGCAGAAACATCGGAGGATCGTTATTTACGACGGCGAATCGAGCGTAGCCGCGCTTAGGTTTACGTTTTCTTACGCAAGCCCGAGAAAATAGAGTCACAGTCGGCGCTGCGACGCAGAATGTTAAAAGCGAGGTGGTAGCGACGAACGCAATAAAAATTTTGTTTGCGACGCGTACGCGAATACGATTCGTGATACGTGAATACGGTGTTGCGCAACCGATCGAGCCACGTACACGCCACGAACGACAATAAAAATTCTGCTTGCCGAGCACGCTTCGTTTTGTTACAGCGAAAAGACCGAAAATTGCGTTCTTCCGAGGGTAAGAAAGGTGGGTGGGATTCGCTCGATTCAACGGCATATTCCGATCCAGCTAGCCAGCATACTTGTAATTCGCGAAGTTCGATTACGAAGAACTTCTTACGCGTACTTCGATTAATCCGACAGCGACAGCGCGTCAATTTCATCGCGACGTACAAAACGAACACGTTTTTTCGCTACCAACGAATACGAATTATTCGTACAGGCAACTGCAAGAAGTCCGCGCAGTATGCGAATCTGTATTGCAAAGTGGTTCGTAGCATGCATGGAACGAAATAACAAATACCAAAACCGATCAAAGTAATCGATAGACGTTACACATACGGAGCAGAGACAAGGAAAAGATCGATTTTATTGCAGCGACTTTTGAAACCGACGTTTTAAAATTGGACCGAACGACCTGGGATTTTTCGACAAACCAGGAGGAATAATTTACCCGATGACGTATAGTGCAAATTTTTAATCACTGCGATTGATCGGAATAGGGGGAAAAATAACGATCGCCTTTTTTCAGCGATTTTTTCAGCTGTTTACCTGTACTTCTAAGGAAAATTGAAACGACACAGTTTGAAGGTTTGTATCGGTTATGTACGTGCGTGCTAAAAATCTCGTCAAAATCCATTAACCTTTGTATGAGCTGCGAACGTGGTAACAAATGGCAAAAACACGCTCTTCACAACCTTCGGTCCAAAATCTACATCCTTCGATGGCTGTCGCTTTGTTTCCGCATTCACCGATCTCGGTAAAATTTACAGCATATATACATAAAACTGATATAAATATCGAAAATGTGTTGTTTATATCTTCGTTACGAGCGTAGATCGAAAGAGTTGAAAGAATGCGACCTTTGCTTCTTTCGTTTCAATTTTTTTTTTTTTTCTCTCTCATACATCGTATGGTAAAGGAATCCTACTGGCTCGTGAAAAAAGCGCAACTCGTTTGGTCCAATTTCAAACAAATTATTCAAAGAGTGCCGCGACAGTTTTGAAAGTCGTTGTATACCGAACGCAACAAACAATTTGATTCGTTGCTAGCAGTATATACTTCTGCGATTGATACGGCCGGTTTCGGTAAACAGCGAAATATATTCTGCATTGGCAGCTTGACAATCATAATTTTCGCGAGAATACAGGTAACCCGTGCTCATAGGAATCATCGAAACACAGGAAATTCCTTCCATTATATAATATTAATTCGGTAATATATTATCGGCTAATATTAGTCGGATGGGAATGGTTGAGATCGAAAAAGAGAGAGACAGATTTTCGAGGAATAGTTCCGAGAGAGCCATATACGTTTCCGAAATGGCAGAGGACGAACGATTCTGAGAACTGTGCAACGCATAAATCGTTTCACAGAAGGAATATTTTCTCGCGCCATGGTGTGTAAGCAAGTATGTATCAGAGCATCGAGAAGCCTGTATATTCGATTACAATAACCCGGTACAACCAAGGCCGTCCAGATGTAAACATCGTCATCTTTGTCGTCTTCGAACCAAGTTGTCTCGATCTTCGTTGCTTTTTCAGGGTGTTGTCGGTCGTGCGTAAAAGAACTCGTTGCTCTTTGTGGCCGAGCCAATCTCGAAACACACCGAGAATCCAGTCTCTTTGTAACTACGTAAATTGTTTCTTCGGAAGAAGCGTGAAACGATCTACGATAAGACACGGCTATTCTACGTAGCTTCGTACAAATAATCCGCTATTTCAAATATAATCTCTCGACGACCGATTTTCTACTACGATTCAAAACGCTTGAAACGTTTATCTAGATCTGCGACGAAAACAAAATCATCGTCTCTGTAGGTGCCCTCGTGACCGTCAGTCAGTCAGACACGCTCGTCGCTTCGTTTTCAATTCGAGCTCGTAAAAGGTGCATTTTGTCACGGTGAATCTAAATCAGTTCAACGAGCGCGTAAACAAGTAACGAAAACAGCGAATAGCTTGCGAACTTCGCGTCATTCGCGTAGCTATTTGATATTGGAGTTATTTATTTATTCGACGAATTGTAAACTGACTCACTGCTCTAATCTCTGTTTCCAAATAAACATGTTGTCCCGGTTAAACTCGTTATAGATGTGTACAGCGAAATGGCGAGAAGGGAAGGAAGTTTAGAAAGAATCCTTTAAAAATCGATCGATCGATCGATCGAAGAGAAGCTGTTCCGATAAAGAAGAAGCGACAAAGGCTGACTCGAATATACAATATTCGTAGCGACGAACGTTTGCACTTTTGACCGAGGAAGCTGTATCTTTCTTCTCCTTTGAATCTGTAGCCGACGTGAAAATCAAAGAATCATCAAACGTGAATTTGTCACTACGAACTTAACTGAAATAATAATACCTCCAGCGCGTGGATATTTACGCGCTTACGGCAAACTCGAAGCTGCAAGAATACACGGAATCCGCGTGATACAACGTAACGATACGTGTATAAAACACCGAAAGTAGAATATTCATTACGATATTGGCTGGGTGAAAGAAATGTTCGCTCGGGTTCCATTTGTTCGGTTATTCGCAAACGTAAATATCGTTGGATTTACGAAGTTGACGAACGATTGCTTCTGAACGGCCGAGATATTAGACTTATTGGTGCAAACGCTTGAATTTTTTTTTTTTTTTTTTTTTTTTTTTTTTCAGAGAGACAGAAGGCAGAAAGAGAAACGGGCAGAAGCCGAGAGGAAGCTTCCGAGTGGAGGTCGAGTTGGAATCGGTCGAGAGCGGTAAACAAGGAGGCGAGAGTGGCGACGAAACGAGGTTGGCCGAGCAGCCGCGAGGTCAGTGACTAAAGAGAGAAATAACGTAGAACGCGATATAGCCACGCCACTCTGCCTATTGACGTTCCGAGGACCTTTTACAGAGGAACTAGCCAGGAGGGCGATCGACATCGACTCCGATCGCGTGTTTCACACCGCTGCCGATCTCTTCCACCGACTCTCGCGCGCCACTGTTTTATTTCCTTCCTTCTCGCTCCCTTGGCTGCACTCCATTTCTTCTCTCTCTCTCTCTCTCGCTCTCTCTCTCTCTCTCTCTCTCTCCCTGCCTATCTTACTCTCCCCCTGTTCCTCTCGCCGAGCCATTTTTACACCCTGATTCCCCTACTCACCCCACGAACACAACACGCTGCAAGTACATATGCGCACGATTTTCACGTTCGTCGACGCCACCACAGTATCACAGAGGCCATCGATATCGTTTGGACGCTTGAACGCGAAACCATCGAATTCGTTCAGCGGGCGAATCGATTTTTATCCGGCCTTCCGGACGACGAAACTCGACGGACGAACGACGATATATCCATAATCGATGGCATGTCGATGCAACACATCAGAGGTAAACGATCGCGCACTTCCTCCGCATCCTTTATTCGTGAGCGTTTATTAGCGTCCATTCGCTACGGCTCCTATGCTTTCGTTTACGCGTTCGTTTATTTACCGCGTTAGACGGGAGAAACGGTGGAACGCGCGCCGCGAGTCCAACCGACCACAGTGACCGGACCACTGACAGCGACTACTAAACAGACGATCAATGAGAATCGAAAGCGGCGTTCGAAGTGAATGCTCGATTCGACTGTCCTGTGTATATGGCGCGCATTCGTGCAGCAGGAAAGAGTCCTGGTGAAACGAGGACTCGGGTACCGAGCTTCCATCCAACAGAAAAGACATTGGCGGTAGAAGACAAGGAACACGCGTTTTCCGAATTCGCTGCTCAGCCCGATTCTGCGTTGCTCGTAAATTACAACGTAGGCCGCGTTTTTGTTGGATAAACGCGACCACGCCGTGACCGAAATCCAACGAGTCGCGTGGCCACGCGTTTTATCAAAGAAAATATCGCGAAATTCGCTTACCGTGTCAACGTGGAACAGATGCGAATGTCGGATGCTCGCCGGCGAGAAACGTCTTCGACTTCGTAGACCGATCGAAAGTCGATTGATGACACTGGATATCGGTCAACACCGGGAACACTTGTTCTATGTAAACACGCGTATCAGTCACTACACACGTAACACATACGCACAGAGAGAGAGAAACACACGAGGTTGTCCGCGGTCGAGTTCTCGGAGAGACCGACGAACTTGGTTAAACCGCACTAAAATACCACGTACGCGGCCGTGTTTCGCGAGACGCACGGCGAACGATCTATCCGCGTGCGGTGCTATTCATTCTGAGCCGGCGTATCGCGTTTGTTCACCAGAAAAATCACGATTACTCGGGACGCAGATTCCCCGCATGAGTCGCACACAAGTTGTTTACTAGAACGCGCACCACGCCATGCCCCGTGAACGCGCGTCCGCCTCCGTATTCCCCTCGTCCCGCCGAGCAAAACAAGACTCTGCGCAGTAGCCTCGCGCGCACCTTCCGGGCCATGTTCGCACGAGGCGATGTATGCGCCGTTTGTCGTTGCCTCGTGGTCCACCAAGGCGCCGCTGTTCCACTGCGACCTCCCTCCCTCTCTCGCTCTACCTTCCTCCCTCCTTCCCTCTTTCCTTCCCTGTCTCTTTCTTCCTTCTTACAGAGAGACAGCTCGCGCGCACGCTATCTCCCTCTCGCTCCAACTTTCGCCCGTTCTCGTTTTCCTCGACCTCTCCGTCTCTCTTCCCGAGATTAGCTCGTTTGTTCGTCTCTGTCCCCCTCCCTTCTCCCGAACCTTGCTCGAACTCTATCGTTGGGTCCATACCATAACCGTGCTATATGCTCCGACGAGGCATAACGGCCAAACAGAATTCAACGGATCTCGCCTTACGTTCTATAACGCAACCACGATTCGCCACGTAACGCGTAAATCAAGCAGGTCATCGTACCCTCGCGTTGCCACCACGCCGGTCCGTTTTGTTGGAAATTTCCAAGGGCATGGCGCACCCCTACGACGACATCTGTACCACAATCTATGGAAATAACAGCTGCGTCGATAAGGACGATTCCGTGTGTCATACGTTATCGCGCGAGTAAATAATTAGCGGGAAAATTCAAAAGTCGATTTCGGATTCGCATTGCGTATAAGGTCTTCTTTTTTTGTTTTTTTTTTTTATTTTTTTTTATTTTTTTTTTTTTTTTTTTTTTTTTTTTTTTTTTTTTTTTTTTTTTTTTTTTTTTTTTTTTTTTTTTTTTTTTTTTTTGTTTAGTAACGTTTTATACAGCTTTGTCGCAAAAATTTCATTGGCAGTACGTTTCTCCGCGCGAAGGTAGACAGATATGAAAATGAAATGACTTTTGGTTATAAGGCGAGACCGATGAGGATCACAGGAGTAGAAACGATCTTTGCTATCTTATGAAATTCTTCTCAGCATCCTTAAGTTAAACATCGTGAAACAGAAAATAGCGTGACCAGCCCCAAGGACATGGAGAGAACGCAAACAAGGGCCAAGGTGTCTCTGTTGTAATTTGGACAAAGCTCCGGTTGCGTGCACCTCCTAAAAAGAGTGCGATAAAACAGTTGTATGTTCTTGATACGCGATTACCGTGCCTAATTCCGATACTTGGAAAAGATCAGTCCGAAAAATATCAATTCTCTCACCATCTCTCGATAAAAATGACAACCAATCCTGTGACCACTTTATCGAGGAAAGTCACGATCGAGTAGACGATTGCGCTTCGTTCCGTTCGTGGGCCAATTATCTCTGCAGTCACGCTTAAGGCCGTAACCATTGTGATCGAGCTTGCACTCCCAATTAGAATTGCGACAATGTATATAATCGCCGCTGAACTTCCTCCATATTCCGTAATTACCGCAGAAAGTATTCCGGTTAAAGTGCCCAATAAATAACATACCTGATAACAGCGAAACATCGATGTTTTCTTTACAATGGTACTTACTGCTCGACTATTCCATAGTAGCAATAGTAAGTGGATTTTACTATAGTATACGCACCTTTGTTCCGCATGATTTATTAATATATTTTAGTAACAAAGCAGCGATGAACGAAGATACGTAAGAGATCAAGGGAACGGTAGCGAGTGCCTCTTTTCCATTAACGTCGGTTTCCTCTATGTACAGTGGCAAATACACGGTGGCCAACGTAATGAAGAGTCTACTGGCTACGTACAACATAGCCACTCTTAACAAAATCGACGTACTGACCCAGGAGTTTCGATCGTTTTGCGAATTATCGAACAATCTTCTAGCTTCTTCTATATTTCCTTTGTGCAAATAGGAATTCTCTAGGAGATTGCCGTTTAGAAATACGTGGAAGAGCGTAGTAGCCACCAGACCGATCGATGTTAAAGTCAACACGATATCCTGGAAAGGAAGATGTTCGTTAACACTTTCGTATCTCGATCTCGCCACATTGCCAAATATTCGAATTATCTCCTGTATCCAGGATAATTCCATTTATATTTATAATTATTATACTACGTTGTACATATAAACATTCGGTAAAATTAAGGATATCACAAGTGCGAGTAAGGATTCTTTTCTACATTTCTCGAACTTAAGAAATTGCCTAACGATAGAAGCTATTCGTTGGAAAATTACAGAAAGGAAGGAGAAAGGTTAAGCCCTGTCCTCTCCATTACGAATTTTTTGCTCGAAAGGCGATTAAGAGGGTACGACGATAACAAGGAACATATATTACCGTCCGATATATTCCAGTCAACGAGATACGCGTAATTTAGATAGTTTTCGATAAGTTTAATTCGAATTACTCACTCTAAACTTATAACTATCCTGCTCGGCCAATCGTACCATCGCTTCTTCGTTCGTGGGTAGAACAATCCACGTAACGACGAACACCGCAACGGCTGCTCCAACTTGAGCGGAATACCTGTACTCCATAACGTTCAGAGTCTCTATAAATAAGGAGAAAAGATTGCATAGAACGACGTTAAAGTTACCTTATTGCAGTTAAATCTGCTCGTGCCAGCAGTGAATTCGTTAACGTTGGGATCATGGACAAATGCGATATCTGCACGGCCGCCCAGCCAGTTTGAAATATAGCGATGCTGAACACATAGACGAGCATGACACTTGTGTTTGACGGATTACTAAAGCCACCAAAGATCACTGGAAACGACAGCGTGACCATCACCGAGCCGATTACGTGCCAAATCTTCTTCTTTAGGTACTGATCGACGAGTATTCCGAAGATGGGAGTCATGAAGGCATCCACGATTTGCCCTTGAAAATAAAGAAAATCTGCTGTAACGTTCGGGGAAAGATTATTTCGATAAAACGCTTTAGATCGAAACTTTCGGCTTTGGCTTCTCAAATTCTTCGACGTAACTTTTTTCCCTCGCTTTTCTTCAAAACCTTTTCGGATTTTGTTGAAGAAACGTGAAACGTGTCAAACGAGTGTTAAAGATACTCACTTAGAGAGGCGTTTTTGTCACGAGCTCTTAAATTTTTTTAACCTCCTCTTCGTATGGTTTTTCTGGATTAAAAATTGAATAATCGTTTACCTAAAAGTAAGAGAGCACCAGCAACAATCGGCTCCAGCAGGGCCACCCTTTGAAAATAGATAAGGGTATAGGAGAACCACATGGCGGCAGTAAGATCGTTGAAAATGTGTCCCAAAGCATAGGCGATTTTCGTCGAGGTACTTAATTTCCTCTCCAACAACGGAAACCGCTCCTCCACGTTTTCCATTTTCGTAAAAATTCGATCGACCAGCTTCACACGATTCCAAGGCAAAGAGAATTTCAGTGTGTCCGCGCTTCAAGTGAACTCGTTGAGATCACACAAAGAACTCTCCATTTTTCGTGCGTGTCCCTCTGTAAATTAGATCACGTTCGTTTCATTCGAAATATGAAATACACGAATTGAATCTTTACGCATGTACATCACACTCAACAAACCAAGCAGTTCGCTATATAGAATAGATGCGAGCTCAAAATATTCAATACGGTTACTGATTTCGTTATGTTATCTGGGTCTGATTCGAAAAAAAAAAAAAAAAAAAAAAAATAATAAATTCCGCCACTTTTGTATAACTAATACAACTTATCGGAGGAAATTAATCCTATGAATTCACACGCAGAAACAATGTAGCTTATTTCATTTTCATTCTCAATACCTCAAATGTATACGATGGCAATTGATTACAATTGTAAAAAAAAAAAAGAATGGAAGGAGATAGGATCAAATGTTAATACAATATATGACTCAACGGTGTACGTTACAGGCTGTCTACAATTACCTACATCTTTCCGCGGTGATGAAATGAGATAATTCGATTATACTTATGCCATGAGAATGGAATAACTGTGTCGTACAATCATCTTGCGAGCTTCGAAGTAAAAAGGAACGTGTTTAATGACTTGCAATTAATTACAAATACATATCACGACATAACTTCCTATTTACAATTGCAACTTTCCTTGTCCACACGCGTCTATGTTTGTAACTGAAAACTCCTGTTTCGTAATCTAACGTTCAAGCTATAAGAACATAACTGTTACGACGTTAACGTCCTTCAACAGAAACTTCCATCTTCGAATTGAAACTCACATCTGCTTGTTGCTACTTCCATTCAAGCGTTGATCTATTTAATCCCGTTTCGCGACGACGCCGGAAGCCACAAGACGCGCATGAATATCCAAACTCAGCAGTATCCGAACGCTGTGTAAGCACAGTCTGTCATCAAGAACGTCTGGACGCGGCAAAAACCGCCAAAGGACTTATTTTCACGGAGATCCAATATTTTTAAGGAAGTGGTTTCGATCGGCCTTCCTTTCACCCGCGATTCGATTCGTGGTCACAATTTCCGCTTAAGGCTATGCACTTGGAAGAAACACGCGTCGAAAGCTTGTTAGTCGGTCGATCGGTCGCAAGAAACACGGATATCTCTGTCGAGGAGCATGGAATCGTTGACGAATCGTAGTAAAAATGTGCACGAAACGTTTCGCGATTGCGTGCCACCGTATCGAATTCCTCGGCAGCTACGTTGCTACCGGATGAGATCGTATTTGTTTTTCACGATTATTTTGCCTCTTCCGTCTTTCCTTCCTTTCGCGTATCGATCGTTTAGAACGCGTTGAACGTGCGATCAAACTTTCAGCGAACACTACGCGCTTCAACTCGGGAGTGTGGAATTCGAAAGAATCTTAAAAGAATCACGGATCGCCAGATTTACACGAAGAATTATCTTTAGAAGAAGAAACGTACGTGCTTGATCGTTGTAACTACGAAGCGGAACGGGCTAATCTTCGGTACGTGCGCTGACGAGCCGGTTCATTTAAACACGCATTCCACCGGCGGCCGTGAGCGAAACACGCGACTATCCACGACGTGACTACCTGAGCGACTGAACTTTCAAACGTGCGCCGTTTCCCGCTTCACGGGCTGAAGATTATCGTTTAATCGACCACACGATTACAATAACGCGTTACCGCTTTCCGATAGCTATAATCTTATCGAGCGGAAAAAATCTCGCGACATTATAAATGAAAATCCATTAGCGAGACACGAAGGATTATAAATATATACGATACTTAAATGGTAGATGTATACTTCTCGTCCGGACGAGACACTTCATAATAATTTTAAACATAGGCTATAATAATAAAATCTCCAAAATATAGCGCAATTTAATTTTCCTTATAATGCACTGATAAGTATCAATACAATTGTATAATTAAAAGACCCATAACGTAAACGATGTTTGTTCATGTTTGCATTCCGACAGACGACTCTTAACGCCCTTGATTCCTGTTCCGATTCTTCTAAACTGTAATACCCATCGTATTACATAATTTCTATGAGATGAAACTTTGACGAGGATCGTTTTTGTTATGAATCTAACAATTTTACATCTAATATAAGTATACTATTTATTAACATTTTCATTGTATCAAGTGTATAAGTTTCCAATGAACTTATGAATAGTACACACACATTATTTAAAGAATTGAAGCTGAGTGGCCAAAAGTTTGAACTAGGGAGACTTCAAGATATACTGGAAATATTGTGTATAAAGTAGTAGACTATTAGAACGGGTAATTGAAAAGTTACAGAAGATCATTGACGCAGTTCTAAATAAAGAATTATTCTATGTGGTTTGTATCAACATGCGTAGGTAATGCATAAGATAAAATACCTAATTATAATTTGAGACCCTTTATCGGGCAGCTATATATATACAAGGAAGGGTGGACGTCGGTGAGTTAAGTTTCGTTAAAAAGATGCAACCAGGCCAACCGAGAAGGTGTTCAGAGTCGGACGACGCGTATCTGCGATTCGGTGCATAGTCGTAATTAATGTGTGCGTAGTATACATAGGGGAGTGTAAAAATGTCCCGTAAGTAGACAGGAAAGGCCGTGTAATCCGATCTCGCTAGAGAGAAACGCGAATGAGAACGCGTGCAGAGAAATCGATTCTGGACAAGTTCTTGTATGGCTTCTCAGTTAGGTGGTCTAGCAAGCTTTACTTACACGCCTGAGAGTTCATTCACCGGCACAGACAACGAGAACTACTTTGATCGAGCTGGTATTTTATCGAATGAAATATACCAAGTTTGTATCTTTCTCGGTTGCTGCTCAGTTTTTTTTTTTTTTACAAAATTATATTTATTTCGAATAAGCTTATACAAGATGCGATAACCGACTATATCGATGTTTACTTAACCGTGATATAAATCTTAACTTATATTTTAAAAGTTTGTCTCTTCCTCTTTTCTTAACTACTTTACACTAGCTTGTATATGTATATTCAACTGAGTATATTCGTATTATCTAGGTATAACAAACACTTTTCTTTTTTCACTTTTCTTCGTAAAAATGTCTATATCCTGTGTGCTATCGTTCGATAGATAACGATATAGAATGTATTCGAGCATTTCGAAGTCATCTTTGAAACAAAGAGGCTTTACGATCAATAAATATTTGCCTAAGAAAATATTACGAGGAACATTCCCAAACATCACGATAAAAATAGAATAAACGTTTTACAACATTAGTATCTATATGTATAGAATTCTTAGGCATATTTGATATGGTGAATATATTTGACAAACGTTCCGAGATTATCATTATTGCGATCGTACGTTTTAGTACGTATGCGTTATTGATAACGTGTAAATCAGACTGGTCGATGATTGGGAAATAAGTAGGGAATCACGTATGAGTAAAATGCATATCGATATGACAATCATTTCGTTTATATCCCATGTTAGTGGCACTATAACTTCTTTCTTTCAGAAGCAGCGTATTCGGTACCGTCAAACTGCCTCAAATGAATCTGTAAATACATTTTCAATTAATAACATGAATATTATCAATCGCATAAATACTAATAAGCGGTGCACACCTGTAAATGTAAGTTCACTTCTGCCGCTCGACTTAAATATGGAAAATTTCCGCCGCTTTTCAAATGTGCCAACTTTGCATTCGGATAACACTTGTATACTTCCTCTCTCACCGAATTCGATAACGCGTACTCATCAAACACGTCTATAATCGTGATAGGCAAATGACATATCTTTTGTGGCTGTACGTAACAATTCACGCAATTCATCGTTAATCGAGAAGCCAATTCCGGTTGCGTTAAACTTTCCAGCTGTGAATAAAAGCGATACACATATTCATACAGAGATCTATATCGACTGAAAAATACATACCCTTTCCACCATAAAATCGATCGCTTCTACGATCTCTCCGTCGACCTTGTCCGTCACGAAGTTTCCCATTAGCATCTTTTTCAATACCAACGACGGTAAAATCCAAAAACTACAATTCGAGTTGATTAGTTACAGTAACAGTGAAATATGCGAGATAACGTATCGCGGCCTGTCATACGTCCACTTATCTTGAAACAAGTGAGAAACAAACGATGAAATACGACGAATTCATTTGGCTTCATAGTTGTTGAAAAACAGCCCCAACAATTACATAGCGATACAACGTACTTACACCCCCGCGGAGTCGTTGTAGCTGAATACCGACGTATCCGTGAACGAATTGCAGAGAATCAACGACACTACCCTGGGACAGTGAGCATTTGCCTCCGTGAATTTTTGCGCCAGAAATCCACCTGAAAATAAACGTTTCGATTAAATCTTCCAACGTATACCTGGTTATCGCCTTTCATATCGACTTTCGTTCGTACGTTCTGACCTAGTGAGGTGCCAAAAAGGTGCACCTTATCTAACTCCATGTAGTCTAAAAGTTTCCTGAACCCATCGCACCATTCCTTAACGTTCCAATACACGGGTGATTCGGCCTGAAACATAAATTAATTTAACTCGATCGATTTCCTTGCGAAACAAGATCGTATCTCGATATTTATAAAACTTACCGATATGATCCTATACCCTTTAGCTGCTAAGCCTAATACTTGCTTAAAAAAGACATCGGCTGTCCCACTAACCGGTGGAAGACATATTAGTGGACACTTGACGGTTTTTGGACTAGAATCGTATACTTTCCATCCCTAAAACAAAACACATCATTGTTATCATTCGTAAAAACATTTGTATGACTATTCTCATTAAATGTTTAACTACTGAAACACATCAAACAGAGACTGAAGAAAACGTTGTCGTGTTTAACTTGCGCGATCGACGATAATATTGATAATATTGATAGATGCTTCGATTTCGAAAAATAAACCAGATAATAACGTAATACGGAATAAGTAATTCTATTGTCGTGGAGAAAAAATTGAAAACTTATTAAAACGCGCAACAGTAATATAAAATAAACGAAGTTTAGCATCTTTTATAACGTTTAGTAGGTAAAACGAATTTCTGCTCAAGTTCTATTTTTTTGTCTGTTTTTCCAAATGTATCAATTTACATGAATATTCGCAGTCTAGTTAAGGCGGGATTTTCCATGTACGCTTGACGCGCTCGTCCGTGTCAGAAGCAATTTAAGAGTCGAATCACATGTAAACATCGGACGCCTTTCTACTATTTAAATTTACAATGGAGAACATGCTTCTGTTTTCGCAACGACGTCGTATGATTCACGTTTAGGCTGCTTTCGACGTACACGCGTGCGTTGGACGCACATAGGAAATCCCGCCTTTAAGTAGCTCTGTTACGAACATTCCTCGTTTGTATCCGTATACGTAAGATTTGTTTACAATAATTACGGCGACGAGGTCATCGTTACAGGTCTCGATCTAAGCGTAAACTCACGAGGCAGAACCTTCGAATCAAAGATTTCGACGTATAATTTACTACGTTAATGATTACCTTGGTGCCGTCGGCGTCGACGACAATTTTCCTCAGCGGGACGGAACTACGAAAGCTGAGATACTCCTGCGATCGGGACAGCTCGCTCGAACACGACATTTTCCCCGTTCTAGCGTTGTCGATCTGTCTATGGTTGCAGGATAGCTTACGTTCGGAGTTACCGATATCTACAAAAGCAGATAAAGAGAAGAAAACGTCAAGTAGCAGGGCTGTACAAGGTCTAAATTTTACGCGGCATATCGTCCAAATTTATGTACATATTTTTGAATGACTAAAACGCGAATTATGATTCATTTAACGGTCAAAGATTCATTCGGTCGTTCGATGGTCGAACAGAAGGCGACCCCGGGTCTCGTTTGAGGCAATGTAAGATTTCTTTGTTGGTTCGCGGGCCAAATTAGACCTAGCATTTTTCGGAGAACGGTTAAAATTCAAAGTTGCTACACTTGCTACGAAGCTGGAATACGTAATGATTACGATCGTACGTACGACCTTAGATCAAACCTACCTCAAGAGCAGCTTACTAGTCGTACAGTTCTCCTGATATCGTTACGCGTAGCAGACATCCTTAGTACGTACAGGTTACCACGAAGAAATAAGTTATCCAGTAACTCGAAAGGTCAAATCACTTTAATAACAGTTGTTTGCAAGCATATATCGACAGTGTCGTTCAGTTTACACCCCCTTCCGAGCATCGTCGTTCTTTGTCTTTCCTATTTATTCGCATTGGTTTCGTTACAAAATCGCTATACGAAGCTGCAGTGGGCATGCGCGTGTTCTATCGTGTTACGTCGGTACAGTCGCATCTGAATTTTATTACGTTACTGATTTGTATTCTGTGCGTATGCACTTCGAAGCGTGTACTCTTAACCACGTTGACGTACAATTTCGATACGAGTTTCGAACGCAGTTTACGAAAAAATTCAATGCCTACGTAATTACGAGCTTAATTACGCGTAGATTAATGCGAAGTGCGTGAGTTTGGGCGCAGTGGTGCCATTTGTCGGCGAACGGCCGGTACTCTTCTGGCGGCTTTTAAGGATTAATACCGCTGGTTCACCGATAGATGGCTCCATCATCCCAAAATTGTAGCTTGTAAACAATAGTAGCTTGAAGTAAAAGAGAGATAGAGGAGATAGAAGTTAGTAGGAGGAAGAAGAAGAAAAGAATGTTTCGTCCTGGCTCTGTTAGAGTACTCATTGTTCAGGCTAATCCAGCGGACCTGCGTTAACCGTAACTTAATTCGTAAACAGTTCGAGAATTCAATTTATGGGCCGAGAAATATGATTTTTTTCATTTTCCGAAGAGATTAGTTCCTCCTTTTCACCGTTAGATGATTATAGCATTTCATGGTCCGCGTTTCGATCAAATTTTTATTTACAAAAAAAGCTAATTAAGAGGATGAATTTGTGAACTTCTAAAATCGGACCCTCCGAATTAGAGCCTCGATTTTCTTTCTACGTTCCTTCCGATTCTTGAAATAGATTTTTAAAAATTTAGAAACTCCACTCGATAGATCGAAGCCCGCGCCCGAGTAACATTTAATTTTTTGCAAACTACGTCCAAAACTAGGGTCAAAATTGTACGCGACACATGGAAAGGCATCGAATGTCAGGTCTGCGTATACATATACATATACATATACATATACATATACATATACATATTTTGTCAATGGTCACATTCTTTGGAGCCTCGGACGGAACAGATTATAATCTGTACCTGTGTTTTCACTTTACGTTCTCGATAAATACGAATTTAGAGATAACGGAAGTAAAACGAAGTTACGTCATTACCATTATCAGATAACGCTCACGTAAATATATAACGTAATTGACGGTTTGTTCGTTATACGATACACCGTAAGGATATGTACCTACGTACGCACTTTCTTCGAACTGTAGGATAACTAGCACTGGAAATAAATGTCCATAGATCGCTAGATGGCAGTAATAGCAGCAATGATGCAACAAAAAGAAAAAAAACTGCACGTATACAGTCTGTCGATAATCGATCGCAAATTATTCTATATCGTTATCTCACATCAAATATACTTTTAAATAATATTTTGTACATACATTAGTGCGGCTCGAACGTCATTTGTCATCCGCCGTTTAGATATTTTATGCAAATAAAATCGTACGAGCATCTTGTCGATAAAACTTTATCTAGACCGTAATTATGTTTGAATAAATAAAAAAAGCAAACGTTATCGAACGTAATACAAACGTTATATAACGCTGGTTACCGTTTCTCCTCGACAATTCCGTGTTAAGTATTTGAGCACTGCCGATTTATGCGGATAATCATAGCAAACATTTGCGAATGTTTGCAAAGAAGGGTTGCAACCACCAATTACGCAGGAGCGTAATACGTACATGTTTACGTACACCACGTACTTTTGTACCAACTGTGAAATTAACGATTTCACCGTTTCCGTTTCCGTGGCGCTACCTAGGGAAATTCACCAATCTATTCACCATCTCCTTTTCTCGTTTCCTATCCCAACTGTTTCTTAGTATCTGAAAACAAGCGAAACTTTCTCAACCATCGAGCGAGACCGAAAACGAAAGAAAATTACGCGAACACGATACAACACGCAGCAAAAGTTAAACGTTGAATGGTAAAGTATATATATATATATATATATATATATATATATATATATATAGACGTATTGCAACTTCCAAGGCAAAGTATATCAAATTCGCGCAGCAATCGACACGGTAGTTAAGATCTCGATCGAACGAACAGAGTTAGGACGAACGGAAGTGCAGTGTGTTTGATAGAAATTCGCGATGAAAAGGCGAATAAAATGTGGAGCAAACCAACGCACGGGACGACTTATATTTCTGTTGGAATTTCCGGGAACGGCAGTAATGATTCTTCGGGACGACTGTGACGGAGAGGGAAATTTTCACCGACGAAGGTTAACGGGAGAAAATTGTGTAGGAAGACGGACGGACATTGGACCAAAGAGCGGTGCTTTTATTTCAATCCCATAACGTTTACGCTTGTTAAGCGATCGGCGATAATTAACAGCAATTCATTCGACTATAATACGATGCATCGTCTCGGTATCGCGAGCATTTATCAGTCGCGATTAATCTAAACTTTCCACAGTCACGAATGCGAGACGCTCGGCAAGGTTTACATTGGCAGAGGCCCGAGTCATTAATAACCGATACCGAGAGAACCTCGTTGCTGTCCCGCGTTAATTCGACGTATCGAATCGAACGACACACCGACGCTCGTTAATCTTCTTCCCCAATCCGTCACTCGAAGCGATTTATTTAAGGAACGAACGTATGCGCGTACGCATCAACGTGTATAACGTTGTCTTTCTTCCCTTCCTTCTTTCCCGTCTTTATTAGGCTTCTTTTCGCCTCGCGTAAAAGCAAGCGCTCTGGTTAAACTTAATCGATGCATCGGTGTATCGTCGACCGAGAGCTGTTGAAATATCGTCGCAGGGACCGCACGCCGAGACGATCCTCTCCATTTTAAGAAATTCCTCTGTAGTGTGAAATTTCATTTCTTCGAATACCGTTTTGAGGTTCATCGACAGATTCTTGAAATATTCGTGGATGCGATGACTGTTCGCCCGCCGAGTAACATAATTCTTTCAACGTTAGTAACCGCATAGAGTTACGTACCATTTTGTGTTTCCAACCAACCAAGCTCTTTTTCCAATGCCACTAACGTACGCCCCATTCGGCGTTTCCAGCACACGTTTCCATTACCATTTTCGTTCGCCGTTTCTATTTCTATAAAGTCGTCGTTTTTGCCGTCTTTTCGTGATTTTCCTAATTCCGTTCGTTCCACTTGCGCTACTTTCGAACTTTTTAATTATCTCGTATTTTGCTTCGTCTCGTACTAAATTTCTAGAATCGGAATTCGCTCGATCGATCACGAGAGAGATACATCGAACGAATAAAAAGATACATTGTACGATATATGTTCATGTTTCAAAGGGAAAAGAGTATTACTAGTCACTGGGAAATATTATGTTCGAATATTATATTTAAACTCCACTCTACTATATTTAAATCGATGAAAGCGTGTATACACTTCGCACGGTTTCAATAATTGCAAAACTCAAAAGTCTGATATCAGATATTACGGCTGGATCGGTAGTAACGGTAATTAAGATACATATAAGTTTGCTCTTTGTTATGATCTCTTGACCTGAAAGAATACAACAAACTTTTTATAGTACGTACTTACACGGAACTTTTATAAATATACACTTTTTGTTGCTTTTTTCAGACTGGTTTAAACCGTTGCCAATACAATCACGATGATCGTATTCCAATATAGCTAATAAAACTGAAAAACGTTTCGTACGACTCGCACAATGTATTCGTAAAAGATTCCTGTGTTATTGTCCACTACGCTTCTCCGCTACGATTTTCCGCCAATATCGTCATCCATCGAATTATTTGCTCAAGGTTAAGGACAGTTTTATTGCGTAGGAAATCGTTTGTAAAATTTTAGAGAAAGTTGACGAATTTTCCCAGTGTTATGATGTCCCTTCGGTATTGTTACCATTGTCTTCACGTTAACTACGCTTTGGATTTTAAAATGGTTATACATGCTTATACACGCTTTACCTGGCTATAAATACCTGTAATAAAGCTCGCGATCATTAATCTTCGACGGTAATTTCGGTTTGCAGTGGCGACATTCGCCGTCTCCTTTGCTCTCCATTCTGTTCCCTCGTCGTCATCCTCGGCATCCCTTTCGTCTCTGCCCCTGCTGGCCGGTTGGTCGCGCGGCGTACAGTATCCTGCACGTTCTCGCGCTTCCTAGGATAATTAATGATCCTAAAAGCGATCTACTCACGGTTGTCTCGTTTTAGGGCAATCTTTCTCCGTCTTCCGAGCCACCGCCTCCGCCCCCCACCCCCACCCCCTCGTTCCACCATTCCTCTCACGTTACGCGGCCCAAAACTTCGTTGCATGGGTTATCATTTGCCCTCTTGTAATAGTCGTGCATACATAGCATGCGGAACGATGCTTCGTGAAACGCGTCGGAGTATTCGATAGCTAAAATTACGAAGAATCGCGATGGCGACGTCGAGCGTTTCCCGGCGAGGACGCTTCGACGATCGACAAACGTCTTTGGAAACGACTAACACCGGTTCGCATGGTAACGCGACGTTCGTGCTATTAAGAATGTCGTTATTTTTCGAAAATTTACCGTTCTCATTGTGGTCGATGGACAGATTATCCAGCGCTTTGCAAGCTTCTGTCGTCTCAGTATTTCGAAATTCGTTTTGCACGGAGCGGTATTGTTCGAGTTTCTTATCTACGATAAATCTCGTTGAAAAGTAGGGGATTAGCACCGAAGGAGTTCGGTAAAAGTGGAGAGGGAGAAGGAATTAGCATAGAGAAAGACCAGGTGGCGTCTTCGGCCAGTCTTCGACAGACGTGAATCTCTAATTATCTGGAAACACAGGTAACACAGTGGCAAGCTTCCCTGTCTTCTTTGCTCGATAATAAACGAATATTTTCATGACAATCGTTCGAACGCGAGAGAAAGAAGAGCGAAGAGACGTTCGACCGGGCATTATCTCACCTTGGTTAATTCCTGCGCTAGTTTTCTCGCTCAGCCTCCCGATCCATCGACAAACGTTCTCGCATCGCCTCTTCGTTCCTCTTTCGCACGCGAGTCTTGTCTTTCTTCCCAGCCAGTGAATACGGAAGCGACGAAAGCTGGAATTTCCGGTTGATTCGGCACGCTAACGATGGGGTGGTTCAACACCCCGTAGGGACCACGAACACTTACGCGGCGATCCCCCCATTGTCAACCTTTTACCGTAATCTGCTCGTCGATTTGCACAATAATGGACACGCACCGGCGAACAGCAAATTAGCGCAGAGAAACCGTTGAATCGGTTTCGCGTCTGGCATCGCACGCTCGCGTTCGTCAGCCTGCGTTTCGATGCCAGACGCGACTTGCGACTCCGATCGTCGAGTTGACGCCAAACGATCGTGATCCAGCGTACAACCGTACGAAAAGAAGAGAAGGAAGAAAGGGGATCGTCTATAGGCGAGCGAACCAACGACCGAAGAATCGATCCGCGTTCCAAGAAGTCGAGAAACGAAATCGGCCGCCGCGGAACGTACAACAGAGCCGGATCATTTGCATTATTCTAATGATCGGTTGTGCGTTCTACGTACGGTTTTGCGATTTCTTTGGCAAGCCAGCGCAACGTGGTATATCCACTGTCCAATCGACGTCTCTCAAACGCCGTACAAAACGTACCTACGACCGTTGCGAACTGTGGACGAAACTGCGCGACAGCGATTCGACGCAATGATTCATCGTCGACGAAAAAGACCAATGGTCTCCTGTAATTGAATATTACCGGCCTAGATTCCCGCGATCCGATTCCACGAACACAGTACCTTTCCAGTCTGCGTATCCGTTCTTGCATCAATATTTAATCGTGGCTAACAAGATGGCGTTGGTATGCACGCCGCCTAGATGGGCTATAAAAGCGCAAGGAGGCCCCGTAATAGTTAACTTACGTTCTCGGTACATCCTTGTGCAGTGGCGTTGGTGTGCGCGCGTCCATACGTCGACGACAACGCGTCTACATATTACACGCTGAAGAGAGAGAGAGAGAGAGAGAGAGAGAGAGAGAGAGAGAGAGAAATAGAAGAGCGAAAGGGGAGAGAAAAGTTCACGAGGCGTAGAGAGAAAGAAGGAGGACGAGTAAGATTTCCGAAGGTAGAGGGGAGAACGGAAGAGCAAATAGTCGGACCTCGTGGCTAGGCGCAGGCCTGAGAATTGTCAATCGAAGGTGCCAAGAAACGAGAGAATGTCCCGAGGCGCCCGAGGCGCGGCTTCTCAAACATCCTTCCTGTGTCAGGGGCCGCGAATATTCCCGGACTTGCGCGTTATTCCCAACGGATCATGATTACTCGCGTGTATTTGCGCTGTGGTCTATCTATGGAAAACTCAAATATAAAGATCGGGCGAGAAGAACGCGATAAGCCACGTGTTTCGTCTTTCTCATAGAGTAGCTTCAAAATTTAGATTTTTCGAATATCGTTTCCTTTGGCAGTTGTATATTTGCTTCTACGAAACTTCCTCGGCTGTGTCTCCTCGTTTCGAAGGTGTTCCTCTTTCTATGTAATCACGACGCGACGTTACGATCGAAAGATCGATAAAAATGTACCCGCCTCTTACCTTCTGCGAACTTCGCAGGAATTCAGGTTCGATAAATCCTGTAACAGATTGGAGAATCGTTTCGACAAATTTTAGAAGCTGATCAGTTTTTCAAAAATCTGACATGAAAATAACTGGAAAATAATCGACATCGACACGAACGATTCTCAGTTATTCGCATGGTACTCTTATTGTCAACCAAAGATCGCACTTAGGTCCGATAAACTGCTTATAACGGACTTAATAGTTCGAATAGAATTTATGGGCTAATTAATTCTCGAGATAACATAACATAAAACTGCCCTTTTATGAGTATTTAGAAAGGACGATCGAAAGACCGCTGTGAGGATTTATTCCGGAGATCTAACTTAATCCTAGAACCTCTTGGTTAATGTACTTAGAGATTCTTTAATACGGTGGAATTAGGTACGTTTACAGCCTTTTCGAATTTTCTACGACAATTTTTCGATTACGGGCATACGGGCGGATGCGCAGGGAAACACGTGTGCGCATTACGTATGACGAATAAATTACACTCGTCTCCTGCGACGTAATGACGCTCGTGGTTCACGAAGCAATTCACGAATTTTTACAGTCCAACGTTGCTCTCGTTTCAGCAAGCAGCGAAGGCTTTTAACCCTTAAAAGATACCACAGCAACAGTACAAAGATACCTCTCGTTTATCTCTCTTTATTCTCGTTAAAGAAGTGGCTTGGTTTACAGCTTCTTCGCTTTTATAGAATCCATTTCGTCTATCGAAGCCATTTTTCCAACATGATTTTCTTCGATAATAGCTGTTATGTTTTAAGAAATATTAACGTTCTTCATTAGCGTAAAATTCAAGCCTCGGATATCGATAATAATTCTTTCTTATTCTGAACAAATTCGAAATATCTTTCACGGCTAAAAAGATGCGTTGGTGTAAACAATAATGGGAAAAATATAGTAAAACTAAATAGTCGTGGTTAATGGAAGTAAAGCAGATTAAAAATAGAACACCGTTGTGCATTTAATTTATCATAAAACGATCAGTATTATCCTAAGCAAACACAAAGATTTCAAAGGCTGGATAAGAGTATTTACCAGCTTCGAGTTCGGTTTTATTTCGGTTGGAGACGTTTTTCTACAAAATTTTGAAAATCGTAACGGTTAAATTGAAACCAGCGAGGTCAAGACTGTCCAAAGAGGTTGGCAGGTCTGATGACCTTCCAAGAAACATCGTAACGGACAATGACCACCTACCGACTCGGAAATTAGATGACCGATGGTTTCCACTTGCTGTGCGAAGAACCGAACGAATCGAGGCGAGTGATGCTTTCCTCTTCACTTTCCAATTTTTTCCTTTGAAATATTTCTATTCGCAATTACATCCGCGATCAAAGGAAAAAGTGACCTACATGCTTGACTCGCGCGAATTTTATTTCATTTAGTGCTTCGCGTTGTACAAGCGAAGGGTGTAAATGGAATCAACGCTTGGAATAAAATAATGTGTCACCGTTCCAAACTTAGTGAATTTCTTCGGCTTTGTTTGTTTGGTTATTGCGATTAGTGCGATGAGTCACGATACATGTAGAATGATTTGTGCGCAGACTTGCTTCGTCACTAAATAGCCGCGATATTTTATACATTTTTACGCATCACGTGCGTTCTTCTACGATAAATTGTCGCACCTCCGAGTTTCCCATAAATGTGTAAACACCTGCGATGATTTTCAATCCCGCTCTAATGATTTCTCATCCAAATTACATTTTTTCCGCTTTTTCCGATCTAACGTCGTTCAGATGCGTTTAACTTGCCAAAGAACCACGAGACATTTACGTTCCGAATAAATTGATATATCGCGGTGGTTAAAGCGCCGGTTAGGAAGAACCAAATTTTTCTTCGGTCGGCCGATATTTCCTCCACTCGTGCAACCGAGCGGAATCGCAAATCGCACGAGTAAATCGTACATCGTCCGTGGCGTGCAATTATCTCGCGGTTGGTCCGCGAGGTCACAGGGGCGGTTCTTAACCGCGGCTTGCTTCGTTCCTCGCGTAGATCCATATACCCTTATAAAGGATCGCGTTTGTAAATCATAAAATTCGCAGTTTCACACGCTCTCCACTTCGGCCAGCCCTTCTCCCTTTCGTTCCTCGTCTCGTCGGTGGAGGAGGAGAGCCCTCTCCGCGGGCTGCAATTACCTGCAATTTGTACTACGAACAGCGTATACGCCATCTTGTCTGTATATGTGACGCGCAGAGCATGCAGATGCGCGTACAAACGCGCGGGAGAAACCGGCAGAAGCCTGGGGAACGAGGCGAAAATGGAAGAGGAGAAGCTGGAGGACTTGTAACTATACACTGCTGGGGGGAAGGGAGAACGGACCGTGTAGAGGAACGGAAAGGAACGGTGAGCGAAACGGGACGAGGAGAGTTAAAGAGGGTGGATGTTCCGCGCAGACGTTGCACGCCGGGTAAATCGTAGGGACCGCATCGCTTTTCCAGTATTTTTGTTCGATTCTATCTACGCCATTTCGTATTCTATTTTCTCCTTTGCGTTCTTTATCCTTGTAAGAAAAGATTGTACTTTCTTAAATTCGAATACGAATGTTACAAATTACTTAAATAAGCGTAGTTAGTATGCACAGTCGGTTTATCGAATTTTCGTCGGTCGAATTTAATTATATATCTGATTGTAAATTTCTATCGTACGAACGAAAAATCGTTTCCATATGTTACCAAAATCGATACGAACGAAGTTTCACCGTGATTATTAAATAAAACATCGTTGTAATAAACGAAATTCAAATAAACGAACCGTTACTTTTGCGTAGTAAAGAAAAGAGAAGAAAAATTGACTAATCAAAATGATAGGTGTCTAGCAAAACGAATCGAGATAATACGTCATATAATTGACGAGATCAAACAATCAGGATGTTAACTGGTCGACGAATGGATGTAAAGTGTGATACCACATACCGGCAAGTGCATGGATCGCATTTTCTCGTTTCTTCTTCTCTTTCTTTTCTTCGCTTGTGTGCTCTTCGATCTTGTCCTGCGCGATCACCCATGTCCCGCATGGTTTACTACGGCACGTCGTGTACTACGAAGAAACTCACTCGCGATACTCTTGTCTGTTTACAGTGCTATATCTTGCCAATTATATACATATATACGAGTCGCTTGTCGCTCGTGGGAACAATTTTCTACGATATCCAGATGCCAGACAACCAGATGACAATTTCCTAACGTTCCATTCACGTTGGCGAACACGAACCAACGTTTGTTACATCGAACCTTGTAATCGAAGAACTTGCCACTGAATATCTGATTTTGTATAAATACAGGATTCTGAAAAAGAAATATACATCAAGGTAGATATTTAAAAAATAAAATTTAATAGTAATAATAATAAAATCTCGACGACTGTATTTTTTTAGAAGACCAAAAGGAAGAGTACCTAGACGTTCATCGTAATTCGTTCGTTATTCGATTATTTCCTCTCAGGTTTTTAGGTGTAAATGAAAGTCGCGTTTGCGAATATACAGTCAAATCAGTACAATGTTGCTGCGTTCACGGCCGATTTCACCTACGAAATAATACATTCACAGTCCAACGGCCATGCTTTCGAGATTTCGTATTCATTTATAATTCGCGATACGAATCCTCGAAAACTCAAAGCAAATCGCGACTTTTTCATAGTCAGATACACAGTAGTCTACAATTTTTTCCGGAAACATCGTTTTTATCACGGAACACGATCTGTTGCCTAATAAAAGAAGAAGGTAGGTATCGTGACTGACATTTTTCGCGTAGTATCGCGAATATGATCGAGGCAATCATGGTCAATTAGCAGGGACCTTACGCAGCCATATCCTCGATGGAACATGATACCAGTATGAAAATGCAAGGGGGATCGAGAGTGGACTCGGCCGTTTCCATCGAAGCCTCGATCGCTCGGGACAGCGCACGAGTTAACGAGCGTGCAGGAAAATAGAGAAAAATATAGACGTCAACCGGAACGTGGACGTGACTAACGATGGTTATCAACCATGGTAACAACACTTTACTTGATAATTGAATTCCTCGGCAGCAAATCTTGCAAAGAATCATCGTATCGACAGATTTATTGCAGACTGCTGTAAATTTTCCTGCAAAGAATACACACTGGATATTTCATGGTCAAGTTTCCGGGATGAATCGGAAGCGAAAACACAGGGAAATCTTGTGCGACCGCTCCGAAAATCTCCGTCTTACACGCTTGAGTTCTCCACGCAGGGGTCGTTATCCGGCAGGGTGCGCGAAGAGCAGCGTAAAGAGAGGGAAGGAAGCAAAGAAAGGACGACTGAAAGATATACGAGAGAAGGAGAGAAGAGAGAGAATGAGGGAAAAGCGGGAGGTGTCGATACCGGGCGTAACTTGTCGGTCTACCGCCTACCACAGCCTGATATGCGCTGCCAGACGACGGCGTTGGCGTCCCAGGCCTCCGCCCACTGGATACTATTTCGCCTGCCCGTTCGTTCTTTCCGCCAGCGAACGTTCGAAGCTTACATCAAGGCGTGGAATAGTAGAGGGGATCGTGAACACGACCGAATATCCAAGCGTCAGATCGCAAAGGGACGCGAGTGTGCGCGCGTCAGCTCCGTCTTCGGCAGTTCCATCGTTTCTCCGGTCATCGCCTGCCGGCCTGATCTCGTCCCATTTCTTCGCGTTCCGCTCTACTCGATCGGTGAGCTCGTTGCGATCTTTTCTTCGTTACATTTACGCCTTTCGTTCCGAAACGTAGTCGTTTTCGGCTACGTTTCGTTGCTGCGATGCGGTGCATCATCAATGGCAAGTTTACTGTGTAGTCACGAAATCGGTACAAGTCACGTTCTGTCTTTGTCACGTTCGTGGAGCCTCACGCACACACTCGATCGCCTCGTGTCCTGTTCCTTTTCCCTGGCTTCACCCCTCCAAACCTAACTGCGAGTTTTCCCTCTCCCTCTTACCCCTCCCCAATCGGTCCTTTCTTCCTTCCTTCTTCCTTAGAGTGCAGTCCCTTTCCGTAACGCAGTGTGCGCGCTTTACCACAGAACCACACACAACACTTGGCAACACACAAGCGACGTGTACGCGTGCGCGCTCTTCGCTCGTAAACTTTCCACCTTTTTTTTTTTTCTTTACTGTGTACTGTGTTGTGTATCGGCTACGAAACGACTTGGGCGTTCGCGATAGAAAGCTCGCGCGCATCTCAGCCATCAACGCGCCGCGTGTGTTTCTTTTACTTTAGTGACAGACCGAATTCACGACGTCGACCCAGCAACATCCGTAATCTACTAAAACGACATCGATCGAGTTCATCTTCTATTGGAAATTGGAATTGATTGATATTGTGAATTTCTGTGATCGAACGTACGTTAGCGAACGTTTCGTTGCACTATATAAAAGGATCAACCAAAGATATGAACACGTATTGGCGTTGTTTCCATTACAGTGTTTGTTCGCGGTGTCGATGAAACGTACTTCGAACTCTGTTACTTTTCACCGGTAACGTGACACTTACCGACGGAGCCAATATTAATTCGTTTGTTTCGCGTCACGTGCGATTGGTGTGTACCGAGGATAAAAATCGTAAGCGCGATCGTGTGCGCGGTTCGTTCCACGCTGTAATCTAGCTTCTTTCGTAAACACGGGCAAAGTTTAGCGTGGAATATTGAACGGTGATAAACGAGAGCGAGTCAGCGGTTCTTATTTTTTTTTATTCGTATTTTGGCAGCGTATTCCGCTGCGAGCGTGTCACTCGTGTCGTGAGCAACCGCGTTGCGGTAAAACAGTCAAAATTCGGGTGAAGAACAGAGATCCATTGCCATCCTACGCGATGGAAATGGGCGATGAGTATCAGGACATAGGAACCCCCGGTGGCGGGGTAACGATGGTCAACATACCTATGACCCATCACCAGCATTCGCCTGAAAGTCCATTGGTAAGTTCTTTCATTTTGTATTTACAGCCCTTCATATTTTTTTTTTTTTTTTCTCCGTACAAGGACACGGAAGTGTATATCAAAAACTATGGATTAATGATTAACGCATTGCGAACAAAAATGAATTAACACTAACATTCGATACAACGAGCGAATCCGCTATCTAAGATAGATACGAACATAAAATATACAATGCAACCATTGATTTCCTATAATTAATAGAGTTCATTGGAATAAGTTAACGCATACAAATGTGGTTTAGTCCACCTTTGCTCTGAATGCCTCGGTTATCGATAGTCACGTGACTTGCCTCTCCATGTTTCTAAATGGTAGTTTCACAAAAAGTCGATACTCGATCGACAGACCCGTGTCTCGATATTCGTATGTTCGAACAGACACATAAAGAAAGGAAACGGTGATTGTAAACTGTAACTAACGATAGGACGGAAAATTCGTTAATTCTACCATTGAACGTAAAAAATGTAATTTGACTTGGACAGAATTGCGTCGTATCTTGTTGTCACGAGTATTCGATTGGTCGATGGATAAAATTGGCTGACAATAGAGAACGGCCGTGTATTTACGTATTTACGATACACATCACTGAAAATACAGCGAAATGCTACAATGTGCCAGAAGGGCAGCATGGTTTACAAACAATGCCAGACCGACCGCCTTTGCGGCTTCGTAAGCGTTTTTTATGTATCTCAGCTACGAGTTTTATGCACGTGCCTATCCTGATATAAAAGTCACATTCGACTTGTTTATAACGTGATCGTCCTAGAAACTTCGATGAATTTAATGCTTCGTAAATGCTAGGCCTGATAATTCTTGCGTATTTTCGAATCTTCTTTAGAATATCGTAAAGGTTTACCAACATACTACCGAAGGTTGAATAATTTTAACGATATTGTTATGGATCGTCGATATCGCGAAATTCTTATACGACCGAGTTCACAAGCGTTCTAAGAATAACGATGTGCTTGGTGGAGGAAAGATAAAGTTATATCAAATAAAAAGACACCTCGGCCGTTTTCGCCGCGGAATTAGCACTGTTATTGTTGGCACGTTTGTCCATAGTCGACTTAATCTTTAACGGCAACCCTTTGACGACAGTGCCCTCAAGCTTTCACCATCGCTTCTCCTTCCATCTTCAATTTACATTCGCGTTATATCTTAAATCGCATATACTTTTTATTGTAGATACGTATAACGGATTTTCATACGATGTCGTACAAAATTCATTGCGCATGCGAAATGACTGTTGAACTTCGTCCTTACGAGATAATTTCTTTTGGTGAACTGCGATCTATGGAAACCGAAGAGATTTATTACTTTCGTCCGCGGATATCAGCAGTGTGTCCCCTACTTTATGTCGCATTAATGCATTTAACTACTTTACATCGGGCAACTTTATGTCCTATTAATGCTTAAATAGTGACGTCATTAAAATTCGTAATCTATCGGAACATCACGATTTCTTAGCAAACAGAAACTAATTTTTAATGACTATGCTCTTATTCTATCTCACCACTGACGTCATCCATCATACATTTCGGATGAATAGGTATTTATTTGTCTACTAAAGATTTCACCGATATGTCTATATATATATATATATATATATATACACCCATACACCCCCCCCCTCCACACACACGTGTGTGTGTGCGCGCACGCGCGCGCGCTTGTGTGGGGATATATATATGGATAAATATACATACATATATCGCATATAGAAAATTCGCTCTGCTTTAAACGAAAATTTTTGATCGCAGGCACAAACGGACGAATAGCAACAATAAATTACGAAGCAATAACCGACTTTTCGTAGAAACGTTCCGTAGATTGCAATTTACACTGATAGAAATACAATATAAATGATGGCCGTCCCTCCAGTCACGAATCTCAATGGTTATTGTCAATTTCAATCTCTCGGTTATTTCCTGCAGTAAAATATTCTCGTGTGCGTCGATATTTTTATCCTTTCTTTTATCGTCTATTCTTTTCCACGTCTTTTACACGCTTCCCTACTTGCAATGCCGGCCCCATTACAATACTTTGGAATAATAATAACCCGTAGCGAAGTATTCGAACGTTCCCACTCCCCGCCATCGCGGATCAGCCAGCGAGATCTAGGAAGCACCGTATTTTCGATCTTTGCCTCAATATGTCCGTTCTAAAAATACGTTCATCGATACGCACGACCTCTGCTATGCCGCGTATATTTAACAAATTTTACGTAATCTCATTCGTGGCGGTGCAGCATGTCGATCGTGAGATCACACGAGGGGAAAGTCGCTGCTTGAACGATGATAGCGCGAGTGATGGCATCAAGCTCAATACGTATCCGTGTATATCGTAACTTATAAATCCGAATCAAATTCCCGATGTTACTCGCGAGATACGATATACGGAGCTAATGGATCGTTCATTGTATTTGCAAAGTATTATTCACAAGCTCGCTTTCAAATTCGGAACGAGTAGCTGCTTGCAAATTTTTGATAATCGATAACTACGATATTTGGACGAATTAGATAGCTTATAAGTAATAAGAACTAATAATCGAATCGCGGAGTCAGAAAAGCATTACCATTGTATTAGATTTTTATGAAAAATTTAGGAGTTTAGCAAAGGCAATGTACAAACTTATCAGGTTGTTTAAAAAATTCCTTACGTTTCATAGGAAAATAATAGAATTCCAATGGAACAATTCCATAAATCAAAATGGATCATACGTAATTCAATAAAATAATATAAAACAAAAAATGTTGTGCATCTATTATTTCCTTATATAACGAAAGACGCTTTTGGGATAACCTAATACATTAGCAGCCATGAGCATTAGGACACCTGCTACCTTCCGCTGTCTTCATTTTCTTGTTACTGTATCGTAAATCTATTATTTCATTCCCATCATACGTATGTATACAGCTTCTAATTAAATGGCAGATTTTTATGGAAATTTAATTTTCTTCGCGAACACGATTAAAAAAATATGGAATCTAGATGGTTTCGATGATTTTTAGTATTTGTATATTTTTGCACGATATGGCGCTAATATCTTTACGTATCGCGTAAGCGCCTAAAAAATCTGCACTCCGCTTATACCAAGTTTGTACCAAATCAACTAGTATACGTTCAAGCTTTTCATTAAGTGTAACAAGTAAGTGTCTCGATACTTAATACCGGCCGTATACCTGCGACGTGCTTGAGCCCATCGCTAAATAGCACTGTAAACAAGGAGAATAAGAACGGGTTAACGAGGGTTTCGCCTGGGAAGAAGATCCTTAACAGCGAGCGAATTGCCCGGGGATGAACGACGCGACGCGTCGCGTTGTCGTTGCGCCACGAGAGAGGTGTAAACACGGACCCGGTTGATTCAGTCTGAGCTCGTTGTCAGCGTGTGCGTGAGCTCGTGTCGCAGGCCACTCTATACGTCGAGTATTTGCACGTACGGTCGCGTTAAGGGGTGAGCTATGCGACGGAACGGGGAGGAAGAGGGGCGATGTAATTCGCGCGCGCGCGCGAAGAGAGGGAAAAGAGTTGGAAACGGGGGAAAGAAAGGAGAGGGCGATAATCGGGTGAAGATAGAGATCCAGAGAGTACAGGAGAGGGAGCGAAAGAATGCGAGAAGGGGGGCACGAGGGGGAGCTTAGCTGGGTCCAACGTTGGGGCAAACGGTGTGCAGAACGTGGCACAAAGGCGGGGATTCCCCTTTCGGCCAATCAGATCGGCTAGCGAGTGCGCTCGCTTATATACACGGCTAGCCTCGCTGTTTCACCTGCAGACGCCATGTCGTGACGTCATGTTTCGTTAGGACGGGACCAGGTAAAACATGTGCGGTACCATTGTCGTGGCAGTGCTGCTAGCGCCACCCTGGAACAAGGGTACCCTTCTCAGATTCTTTCAAATTCAGACAGTTAAGTTAGTCGAGCTAAGGTCGAGCGATGTTCGGGCGAACGAAACGTTTGAAGATGGTAACGTGTACACCCCTATGAATTCTTATATTTGATCGTAGTTCGACGTAGTTGTCAGGACGAGTAGTTTTTAGAACTCGCATGGAATGTGATTACAGTCTCGCACGATCGCAGAGTCGATTTCGGTTGACGCGTTCTATTCAGGAAGGTCGTATTACAATTTCAAATTATAATGAACAATGAAATATGTAATTAATTCTATTACTTACATTCCGCGAAACACGATATCCACGATGTTGCGTGTTGTACATATTTTTACATATTCATTAACTTATGACAACCTTGAAAATCTTTTGTTAAATAAAGAATTTGTTTAATAGCCTCTTCGAGCCAAATTTCAGATAGGTATCCATCGAACAATTTGATCTTTATCCTTGCGAATAGCCAGTGGTTGCAGTATAATCATATAGGTATAAAGAGAGAATGATCATTCAGGACCGTTTCGTGCTTCGACATCCTCTGATACAACTTTGACAGTTGGCAAGGTGCTATCTTCCGTTCTCTAATTAACATTCCCGCAGAGCAGCGACCAATTATGTTGGATAGAGGGTTTGATTAGGCACAGACTTTAGGCGAAGATCGTCCTTGACAGTGTATCAGCGTTTTTTTTTTGGAGGGGTTGGTCGTGCCATTCCCCATTATCTTGGCGGAAGATTATGGCGGAACGCGGTCTTAGCCTTCTCCCTCGAGGAGTTGCGAACTATTATTCGGCCGTTTTACGATAGCCCTATAAAAATCTCATAATTAGATTTTGAAGATAATATCCTACCGGAGCTCGGCCTTAGACGCGCCCCGGCCCGTAGGAAGGCTAGCCTGAAAATTGCAAACACCAATCTCTTCTCCCCTTCTTTCTTTTTACTTCGCAGATACATTTGCAATATGCTCGGCCGAGAAAAAGTACAAAAGGATTTCTGGACTCGTTCTATTCATATTATTTGACTGACAGATGCTTAATTTTCATAGTCGTACCTATCTACATATGGGAGTGACCGAGACAAGTTGATACAGAGAGAAATTACCTCGACACTGCGTTTACGATACTCCATCATGTCGAATGTCGCATGTCGGGTGTCGAGTGCCGGACATTTACTATCGTACAGTATGTATGTTTCATTTTGATCGAGTTACTGTATACGCAATATCGAAACAATCTTTTTCTCTATCAACCTGTCCCTGTATCAACTTGTCCCGTGTCTCAATCTTGCATACGAAAAAAGCAGACGTTGTACGGATTCAGTGACTCGTAATAATGCAAATGCACAAATACTGGCACGTTCGCAGTACACGTGTACTGAAAATACTCCAAAACTCATTACCACCGGCTAGCCGATAAGGTAATGCAACGGGAAGTCTGGATCAAATTTCGCGCGCATTTTATGCGTGCTCGCGTTTCATGTTCTATGTATATCCTTCCGCGAATAGAAGTCACATTTTCACCCTTAAATAAAGGTATCGATAATCCGAGATACCCGTGTGTCTTCCATTTTTTGAGTTATCACACATCGCTGAATAACTATAGAGTTCGTAAGAAACACGAGCCTTTTTAAATTTTTCGATTTTTAATCTTAGATAATTCTTTCTACTTAGTTTCAACTTCGTGACATAAAAATGATCTATATCCAGATCGAGCACAATTCTAATCAACCGAGATTAGATAAACGTATAATAACGGGTACGTTTACAACATTTGCATAATGTGAATATTTTGCACGAGAAAAAAGAAATAATTTGCTGAAAAAAACTTAAGAACGCTGGAGTGTTTATTCTTTTCTTCGTAGAATTTACGAATAAGGGTAATTTTTGCCACGAGCCCTTCGGTTCTAATACAGTCAAGGTCGGTCTCGACCTCAACGAAACTCGAATCTCAACGAAAAAAGGAGCTTTATCAGGTCGAATTTTTCTATTAAAAAATATCTATGCAACCGGAAACAACTTGAAGAAAATGTGTTCGAGGGTTGATATTTCGCGAATTATAGCGGTTCGAGGAAAGACGAATTTATATCGAGTCGCCATTGTAACACATAGTTATCACTATACAACGCCACGAACAGAACGATTCGACGAAACGGCGTTGCAGGGGCGGAGTAAAGGATTGATCGCGCGTAATTGTATCGCCTCGTTCGTGAATTTTCAAAGCCGGTGTCGGACACGGGCTAATGAATCGGTGGACACGATTTTATCGCGAAGATCGCCGCGATGGCGTCAAAGCGGTTCTCGCGTTCATCGGGGCGCATCGTTGAGGACGCGATTCGCGGAGCGCGCATGCATTCCTCGTTGCAGCTGCAATGCGCGTGATCGCGATCCAACGGGCCGTGAGCCCGTGAGCACAGAGTGTGTGCCGATGGTGGGGAATCAGTGTGGCCGTGTAGACGAAAGGGGGGAGAAAGAGTGAATGAAATAAGGAAAAAAAAAGCGGTGGACCAAGCTGAATCGCGATTGGTCCAAGCTCGTGCCGCGGTCACGCCTGCCTTTATGTATGCGCCGCGTCGAGAACTCCGTTCGATGGAACGCCGACGCGCCGATATCTCCACTCTGCTTTCGATTTCGATTTCTTAGGTTCGCGTGCGTCGTTTAATGGCAGCCGACAATTCGTCGTGACGCCGTTCGCTCGAAATCGCATGTGCTTTACATGCATCGATTGCATACGAGGATGAAATAATTATTTCTTAGTAGTATTGACGATATTCTCTTTTTTCTTTTTTTTTTTTCTCTTAGCCGAGAATGCGTATCGTATTTAAGAAATCGTAAGAACATTATTCTTAAAATTTGCATTAATAACATGAATTTTGCGTCACTGTGCTGTTTGGAGATATTTATTTTTGCGATAACGCGCGGTAAATGTATTAGTGATACAGGTTATCGATACGTTCGAATATAAAGCTGATAGCTATTCTGCCGGCTTTCGTATAAATGTTCGGCGTATTCGATACGAAGCAACATTATAGAGGTCTTATCTCTGGTTAAAAATGAGTTGCCATTGATCATGTTAACGATGAGTAGAATTAGACATAATCGATCGAGGGTCGTCGTATCTATTGCCATAATCTCTATTGTCATAATTTCTATCATTAAGGGGTGATTATATGTTGTAAATGGTATACGTATAACCTTCCACGTGCGTCAAATATTCTTTACTAATTATAAGTGGTACATATTATTATAGTGATTATACATGTTAGGTGACGTCACTCAATGCATCGAATCGTGTCGCATTTATCGATCGTAAGAATTTCCGGATAACTGTCGAACATCGCGTTACACTTAGCGACTCAAGTACTTACCTACTCTCATCCGCCTCGTTGATTGCTCGTGGATCAGCAACCACGGATATCCCTAGTTCTGTGAATGTAACTGTCAATTACACGATGTCTCGAAGAGTTCTTTAACTACATTGCCTCGTATCCGAGCGATGAGCCTTCTGCGTTCAATATACCCTTAACAGTGCAAGCTGGAACGTTCCTTCTGCTACAAATTACGAGCGAACGAGGAGGAATAAAATTCTGATAGCCTCGCTTTCGTTTCTGTTCGATGAACTGTGCTTCATAAATTATCCTCGCCTTTATGGTGCCAGTCGTTGGTTCGCTGGCGGACACTGAATATTCTATTAACTTTTTTGTCATCCCTCGAAACTAACTTAGCCAAGGGCACGTAAAAAAGAGTCTGTAATTTGGCGATTATTTTTCTTTGAAAATTGCATTTTGTTCTATACGCGTCGTATTGGTTGTATTTTCGAACGAAGCAGCGAGTAGTAAAGCGTACTTGTATAAAGGTCGGAACAGCGCGCGTATGCCAAGGGAAAGTGAAACTCGGTGTAAAAAAAAGGTGGAGAACGACATCCGATCAGATTTTGGAAAAAAAACCGGATGCTGTCTCCCGGGTTTGTTTGTTGTGTACGAGTCAAGTGGAACTTTCTAAGGTTAGCACCCAATTGGCTATCACACCCCATCGTGCCTCGGAGGGAAAGGTACGAGCGACCATTAGGCAAGACTTATAAGGTGGCTACTACCACCAAGGTGGTCGTAGGTAGGGTCCTCTTAGCTGGAAAAGACCCCATGCAGATAATGGGCCTGGCACGAGCCTACCGATTCTCTTCTGTCAGAGCGCGCATGTACCGCCTGTAAAAGCACCGCCTGGTGCCAAGCCGATTTCACGCAGACGAGCTTTCACAAAACTGCCATTTCTTGCAAGGACGCGTTTTCTTACCTTCCGTTCCATGCTGTTTTATCCTTTTGTCGTATCGGAACAAGCGAATTATTTTAGCTGTGCGCGCTGTCGGATAACCGAAAGATTGTTAACAAAAAATAGATGGGCGAATTCTTTGCCTCTTCCTCTTCTTTTCTACCGTTTCCAAGAATCGTGAATAGTTTCTCTTAATTTACAATCGGTGTTCCGTTCTCCATTCTTCGAGCCTAGTTTGCGTCATATCCGGCGTGGAATGGATTATCGATCGGACTCACATTATTTTACGATCGTGAATCGCTCGTAGCGTGTTGCCGGCAAACTTGAAAAAGGGAAATCGTTCGTATTTTTCAGTATATCCCTACTCTCGGTTGGGATATTTAATTTGAGCCACCTTGTGTATCGCGCGGGGTCCTAAGTAAACGCTAACTCGATGGACTCTCGTGGATGCTCGTGCATGCCCGGCGACGAGGAAGGCGCGGAGGAAAAAGGCGAAACGGGTTTCTTCGTCGAACTCGTGCAAACATCGAGAGCCAGAGACGTGCCACGACCGACCACGAACCCTCTTGTTGACTCTTCAACTTTACTCGCGCCTTTTGCTCTCTCTTTCTCCGATGGCGCTGACGCTTCTTCGTTCTCTTGGTCCGAGTCCTCTGCTGCTCGGTACACCGGCCTCCTCCAGGTCGGTCGGGTCGTCGACTTCTTACCTGGTCGCTTCGTGGAACCACGCGAGAAACGAGTGAGAGAGACGAGTTTAATTTAATTTTGTATGTGCTCGTTGTCTGATGAAGCAACGCGTCAGCACAGGATTTCGTGCGGCGGTGGAACTCGTGGTGTCGCGTTTCGATCGGTCGAAAGTAGTTGGCTGGATAACGATGCCGGAGAAATCTCGAGAAACCTTCGAGAACCTCTCCGCGGAACTGCTTGGTATTCGTTTCTTAATTCAGTGGCTGCTCGAACGAATGAAATTATCGGGGGAACTCGTGTCTCGCGTGCGAGGAATCGCTATTGAAGGGGAAACGAGTTCCGCGGGAAAGGTGGTGGTTTCCGTACAAGTTGTTGGAACACAATGATTTATCGGCGAATAACTTTGGTTAATATATTTAATAGGCTAGAATAATCTGTTCCACGAGGTTGAACGTTGGTTATAGTGGAAGCGGTTTGGCAGGAGGCTGTTGCTTCTCGTCAGTATGCAACTGTGTGCACCGAGCGTAATGGTGGTTTGCGCAACCAATGCACTTTGTGCCTTAATGCACGCGCGCACGGGAACTCTGTCGTGCACTCGCGCGCGCCCCGATACGGAAACGGGAATCGTGTATATATATATATATATATATATATATATATATATATATATATGCATACGTGCGTGCGTGTGTATGTATGTGTGTATATATATACATACATATATATATATATATATACACACACATATATATGTTGTGGCCACGAAAGAGATACCTGACCAACTCTAGTGCCGTAACTCGCCCATTCACGTATCATTATCCGCACCGGTGCCTGGATAACTCTGTTGCAATCGGTGCAATTATATTTTTACGATCTTAGCCAAGGCTTCTATTCCGTGACTATTAATGTCCGCACGGCCACCTCGATGTTCTACGATCGGGGATCGTGCCGGTTTCTAACCTAAATACTCCGGATCTGAGAAGGCAATTGTTTCTCTCGGTTGTACCGTTTTGATCGGGGTCGATCGCCTCGCCTGGGAATGGCGGCGAAATACGAGGCATAGGAGCGCCCGCGAAATAATTTTACTAACGGTAGCTAGACCATGTTCAGTGCGTACGCGTAAATTTCCATTCCCAAATTTCCATTTCCATTTCTTGCTCGTTGGTAAGAGCGTTTATAAGACGACTTGACAGACAGGTGGGTTTGGATTTTGTGATCTTCTTAGAATTTTTCCATTTCCGACGCTTTTCTATCGGGCCTTAAACGAAGGGATTTGTAAAACTTTTACACGGTTTTTATGTGAAATAGTAAGGGACTTGAAACTTTATACCAAAGTAACGTGATTGGATACTTATATACCTTATCTTACATTATATTCTTATATCTTGCATTTGCAAGAAAATTTATTTTATTTGATTTTTAATAGGCTTCGTGAATAGTAGAACCCTTTTATAGCCTGCAGAGTACAATTAAATTTCGGCTGTTGCTTCCGCTTCCCAAGTTCGTCTCTTGAGTTATAAAGTGTATGAAATTCATTTATGGAAGCAATCGAATAATTTGCTTTCGATTTTACCTATTTCAGTGAATTACAGTAGTAATTTATGGTTGCATTAAAGGTTCCGCAATCGTGGCATCGTTGTATTTTCAAGGTTCGTAAAATATTTGACAGAAAAAGGATTAAGGCCGTGAGAAAAATAGCTTTTAACATTATCTTAGAAGATCGTTTTTCTTAGAAACCTTCCACCAGTCACTGCGTATTTGAGGGTACATCCTTTTCTTCTGCCCTCTTCAAACAATAGAAATAATTTTGTAGAAAGCGCCTGTCGCCAGTCGGGTCAGTCTGATGACTTTATAACTTGAGCAAGGACAGAAAGACGAGAAAGTTTCCTTTTTTTTATCCGCAATGTCACGACGTTTTCATTTTCATCAGGTAACACCATAAAATTTGTCATTCCTAAAGCGTGACGTAATTGTAACAATAACAAGGTTTCTTCTGGTAATTTCGATCTGAAGAACCTGCAAGTTCTATAAATATTTCCGGTCGTTCCTATGAATCTGCATATTCCATTGAATCAGTGACATATTTATATAGTGGACTTTCCAACAGAGGATCGATTGTCTTACTTTGAATTACTTTATCCAACTCGTCACAGGAACACCGAATCTATTGAAAGCAAATACAGAACGTGACCTTTCCTCGTTAGAGCGACTATTAACTCGTTTATTGCTGCGTATTGACCAAAGTTTGAAGATTTATGAATAAAAACCGCTTATATCCAAGACAGTTAGAATTCGAACGACAAGACTACTCGTTCTTCCCAACTTAATCAATCCCGAAGTATCGTTCAATAATTCCCCATATTGTTCTACTACATATTGTTCTGTTAATTTTTGGTCGAAAGGTGCGTTCACAATGGCGTTCTACATTTTTCACGAAGCGAAAGTTATCGAGCTGCAGCTGTAGCAGCGCTAAAATATCGTGCCGCATCCACCGGTATTTACCGTTGACGCTTTTGTAATAATTATCCATGCAGAGCGTGCAGCTGCGGCCGAAGTATCTCGTAGCTGGGCCGACCGAGAGCGTGTTATTATCGATATTTATTACCGTCAATTGATTTTACTAAGCAGAGATATAATAATCGGGTGTTGCGGTTACTGCGTACGAACGAATCACGCTCGCAGGATTTTGCATCGTTTCAAACTATGCACTTTACGCACGCCCTACTTTCGTTTTAATAAATCCGTCGATCGCGCCGGTGGTAACGCTGGCTTTGATGTCTTCCGTAATGGGATATAGTCCCTCGGAGGATTACGTACAAGTGTATTTCTGGCCGTTTCTTTTCCATCCGAATGAGGACATACCGTTTCGCCTTCGCGACGACTTTAGTTTCGCGCCTTCCTCGTCGTTAATTACGCCGTTTCTATCGGCGATATTTTGTTGCCTCATCCGATCGTCGAAAACGACCACGTTTTACGACCACACGATCCCTGCAGCAATTTTCTCGAAAAACTTGCGATAATTTACGATCTTATTGTCGGCAATTAAAACTTCGAAGGAAGTACGGTTGGAAAAAGTTCCCTTGAAAACATTGCGATACTGCTAGAAATTTTTGCGGTGTCGATCGTGGAACGAACGATAAGAAAACGCGCAAGCTACGAGGGAAGCAGCATCGGAGCACTGTAAGATACGAGACGTTCCGTTAGGGACATCCTCGGAGATCTAGGATTCGGAGAGGACAGGAAGAGTTTGGTTGCTTGCTGGAGCCAACAAGGCGTAGCAAACACGGGGACCAGGAACCCAGGGAGACCAAGGACGAATAGCAGTTTCCCCGCGGATGGAGCCGAGGATTTCAGACGGGACGGATTCTAGATGGACGACGACGATATCGACAGTCATTGTGTATCGAGAACCTTGGGTATCTTTGGAATTATCGATCGGACGAGACCCTCTCGCTGGGGGGTCTTAAGACGACCCTGGACCCTGTTACTTGTCTCTTGTAGAAACTGCGTCGTTTCCTTCCTCGGCACATTCTTCGTCACGTTGCGGAATTTCCTTTTTACTACTGCGCCATTTTGGAAACCAAAGCACCGATTTTACTGATTGATGCAGCAAATATAGATGCAGCAAGCATAGCCGTGGACAATGAGAAAAATGATATGGTATAATAATATTTGGCGGGTAATCTACGGTCTACCTAGTCTATGATAATGGAAAGAGGCACGAAAACACGATGGATTAGAATTCGTTTGTGTATTTACATAAGATATCCGAGGAAAAGATGAGAATCACTGGAGCTCGAGCTGTATCTAGGAAAAGGGACATTGGAGGGTAGACCGCACGTGCCGACCGTATGTTTCGAGACGAGAAGGTTTTAGAAAAGAACCTTTCAATTTCCGTTCTCGTAGATCCTAGCCTGCTACCAATGCATGAAATTCAGATGCTACCGTTGACTGGATCGTCTTACGTAGCAGGAATGTGAATTTATGCGGCTGCTGCCCTTGCATCGTAACGCTTATTGTTACGCAATTCCTCTGCCGTAAATGTCTTTCCTTCGAACGCGATCGTTACGTTGTTACATTCTCTTTTCGTTTTGATTCGACTTTCATCGAACGTAACTGAATGTAACCGAGGAAATTTTTTTAACGCAACTAACGGAGCAATAATGTTTTCGCGTTAATTCTCTGCCGTATTTATAGAAGATCCTTGAAGGCTGTCGTGGCGATAACATGGCTGGATTTTACTTGGTAATTTTTCACGCGCGTCAGTGAAAATCACGTAGCCGACTATTTTTCTTTTTCTCCTTCTTCTTCTCTCCTTTTTTTTTTCTTTTCTTCTTTTTCGTTCGCCGCATGGTCGGTTGGGCCGAGCAACAATTCCAACAATCGTAGAACGGTATACACGCGGTCGCATTGTACGGGTAGTCGCCGTTTGTTCGTTTGCGGCAGCGATTGCATTCTGCCAGCCGAGGCATCATTGTCGCCCGCGGAATACAATTAGCAGTAAATTAGCATACGCCATCGGGGCCGATAATAAAATCCTGCATATTATAACGATTGCATCGGATCTCACAATGCCGTTGTCGACCACAAATTATTAATTTAATGGCCGAGAGCCAGCTTGTGCTACTCGAACGCGGAGTGAGGGAATTACGACTCGGGAAACACGCCGTCATCCGATGGAAATTCTCTCGTGTGCCACGCGGCGAAACAATGCAAGTAAAAAGAAAACAGCCGTCCGCGTGACAACTTTAACTTTGTAACAATTGCGCTGCAATCTTCGTTCGACCGGTTCTTCTTTGAAATCGCACGCGTTTCCGCACATTTGCATAAACTCGAGTGAGAGAGACGACGTTTCTCGTTAAAGACACACCTGTTGTCCGCTACTCTCTCGTAGATAGATAACGTCCGCTTGCGTGAAATATTCCAACGGAATAGAAACTTCAATTTCCTCGACCAGGATAATCAGGGTTAAGCCGGGGAAAGTTACCAGACACCGAATGCAACTGAAACCATCGTTCGTGGAAGGGTAATGGTGTTTTAATAAGAACGTTGGGGGTCGTGGAAAGGAGCCACGCTGGTCTCTGCGTTACAAAAAGGCAAGATAAACACGCAAAGATGGAGAGGGTTGGTGGATGTTTCCGAACGAAAGAGAAGAGAGGCAGATATTTCGGAGGTTATGCTTGGGGCCCGTGTCGCGCCATCAAACTTCGAAACGGAGGTTCGCCTCTTGACGTCTGGCGCGAGTTGCATTCGCTCGTAAAGGCGTCTCGTAACTCGAGGCGTTATAGACATCGTCGGGGGTATATAAACGTCTCATCCTATGTACTTACCGACCGTTCTCTCTCTCTCCCTCTCTCTCTCTCTCTCTCGTCTCTCTTCTCTCTCTCTCTCTCTCTCTCTCTCTTTCTTACTCGACCGGTGCACGTCGCTTATATACCATCTTCGTATGGTACATACCAGCGAGATACACAGACCGGGGCACGTTCTGGCGTTGAATACGCGAACGCGCTATCCGCAGAATGCACATAACGGGCTCATAACTCGGAAGACACTTCTTTGTAGTGGCGTGCCACTCACGTATACCGTATCGACATTATCAACGGATAGCCCGGACACGTCGGCCGCTTCTTACGCGCTCGAAACGTCGTATTACGGAATGCAGCTGTATAACGTATATATGTACTTGGTAGCGCGAAAAACGTTACGGCTATCGCGAGCTTGGAAACTACTCGGGGCAGTAATGGCGCGCCGCGTAATTGCCAGGGATTTAGTTGCGAGAGGGTTACACGCCGCGAGTTGTTGAGATGTCTTCGAAACCACGCGAGCCTGCCGGTCGCTGAATTACGAATATTATCGGCCGCAGGATTTCATGGATCTCTACCGTTTTTACCAGGCTGTTTTATAGTCGTTACGAATATCGATGTTGCATGGATAGACAGTCACGTTTGCAAGAAGGGCAACTAGGTAGCAGCGATGCATTTCACCTTAAACGATGCTTCGTTCGCGTGCAGCTTCGATGCTGCTGTTGCAGAAACACCAGAGGGCTTATTTTTCCGTGAACGCTAGTTCCTAGTTTTTTAAATCCATTCTTTTTACTCGGACATTCGTTTGGTAGGTTTTTCTTCTGCGAATAATACTTTGATATTGCCGAGCGTAATTTTTCGTGGATCGTTACGGAGGTTGTTCGAAGGCTTGCAGCGTAGGATCGAACCTAGTCGAAATTCCACGGGGGAAATAAAGGATCTAGACGATCAAGGAGAACGGTAGAGACGGATGAGAGGGCTGGGTAGGAAGAGCCGGCAAATGACTGCGAATATATCGCTGGAGCGTTTCGCATCCTGCTGCCCCGAGGATACGCGGCAGTTGAGTATTCGTTCTACGGACAACGTTAAGGATTTCAAAGCGATCGAACGCATTCGTAATTGCTCTTCCTATCTTAAAGCCATTCCTTCGCTTCCGTTTTTGTTTGCTCTCGGAAGCGTGAAAAATCAGGTTCAACGATAGTAACGTGCCTGGACGTTAAATAGCTGGCGAAGAACGCCGCTGTGTTATTAAACAATTGCGTTGTAATCGCTGAACACGGCCGAAGCTAGATTCGATACCGGCGCAAATAATAGAAATCTTCGTGACCGCTCTCTCTCTCTCCACCGCCGTATCATCATTCTCGGAAGTAAAGAGCAATCTCGCAAACATCTTGTAATATATTTTAACCCGGAGGGCCGTTCGTCCCAACGCTGTATTTCGCTCTGGTCTCGCTATACGCGAACAGGCACCGTTCACGCGGCTCGATACCGGAGTTCCGTGACTCACGAGGCTGGTTTCACTGGAAGCTAGCGCGAGAGATATCCAAGATGGAACTCTGGCTCGTGGTGGAATGAAAAGAGGCAAGATTGGAAGGGAATCTCGCAGCAAGAAGGGACAGGAGCGAGTGAGATCGTTTTGAATATACCGCTCGGGGGCTGTCGAATCGCGCCGCCCTGTCGAGTCCAGGCCGAATCCGTTGCACGCCGGCAGGATTGAAGATTCGAGCGCGGATTGGAGGAATCCACTCCTCCGGTCTGATTCTCCACGCTCGCTTCTCCAGCTTCGTGTCCTCTTTCTTTCCTTCTCCTGCCGTCTTTCCCAGAAGCAGGACATCCAGCCAACAGGAACAAAAGTTCGCCCCGTAAAAGATCCGCGTAATCGTTATAATTAGAGGTCGTAAAGCGTCGAAGAGGGCCGCTCGCGCTTCGATGAGAAAGCAGAGGAGGGAGGAAGAGAAGGAGAAGGAGCGAGAGAGAAAATAAAGCGGTAAGTAAAAGAGCGAGGCAGAAAGACGGAGAACGTTGCAACGCGCCACTCCGAAGAAACTTTGTTCAAACTTCGATAACTATAATTTCGATACGATACCGAGCAGACACTCTCAAAGTAAATTCAAAGCCGATCGTCGAGATTTTAGAGTGGACGAAACGAGCGCCAGGTATCTTGGCTACCTAACGATACAACTTTTCGTCCGAGACCCAGTCCGCACCCCGGGACACCTGTGCAGAAAGTATTATAAGCTCTATAACCACAAGCGTTTAATGCACGCTCGCAGACAACGCGGGACTACACGAATTTTATAGGCTGTTCAGGGTTTCGGCTTAATAGCCGAATTCCACGTGCGCACACGGCCACTCGTCGGCCACTCGTCGGCCACTCGTCGGCCACGCCGTTTCTGCAGCGGAAATTGTAAGCGCTCCAAAGCCATCGTCCCACGATTTTAGCCCTCTATTGTTTCTTCGTACTTTTCTTTCTCCCTTACTTCTCAACCTTCTTCGTAGTTTTCTTCATAGCTTTTCTTCATAATCTTATTCGTAATTTTCTTCGTAAGTTTCTTCCTAAGCTTCTTCCTATTTTTCTTCGCATTTTTTATCACAGTCTTAACGATTTCGATTGCATCACCGGTCTCTTTTTACCTTTGTGATTTTTTGCAAATGCACGTAACAATGTGACATGTTGACATCGATAAAAACCCTATGAAACAGAATAACTTGACTATATATTGCATCGTAGAAGCAATAAAACCGAATACAAATATTCATAAGTCTGTGAGCCAATGGCACGGTTGTTTCGGAGCAGATGCTTTTGTCTAACTACCCGAACAGCTCCGCGTGCAATCAAGGAGAAGAGAGAGGAACGGTGGAAATCGTTGATCCTCCATCGGAACGTGAAAGTTTTTCCACCATCGTGAAACAGACCGAACAGCTTTAAAGGAGCAATTTGTCTAAAGGAAAGCCGACAATTAATATAATTACGCGTTCAATAAGAATTACCATACGCCTAGAAGGGTGGCCGCGTAGTCCAGCTGCGCGTTCTTTCTTAGCCTCTTCACGATCGTGATTTTTTGCGATCCCGGTTAGACCGTAAACCAAGAGAGAAGAATCTGCTGGCTGGTCGAAAGACGCGAGCGGGGATATGCTGTTCGTCTTGCAGAGGATAGTCGTGTCGTTCCTGCTTGGGTCGGTGGTATTATTTTCTGACAGGGCGTCTCGCGTCTTAGTGTTCGCAAGTAGTACCTGCCACCGCGAGCAGATCGTTCGGCGTAATGTATCGCTAAATTTACGATAGTAGATTGTCTGGGCAGCGGATATGAAAATTTGTGGCCTATCGCGTTCAGCGGCGCGCATCGCGTTGCAATCGTTAGTCGGGCTGAGCTCGTATAAAGCTGCATATCAGCTTAAGGGGTAAAGCTAACTCGATTAGTCGCATTATTGGTATCGGATAATATGCAGCGCAGGGGTTCCTGCGCTACCAGGGCATATTAGTAACAGAATCCGTACAACGCTGCCTCGTTTGATATTACCTACCTTACCGCGAGCAAGACGGGTGTTGCGTTCTCTTACCGAGCACACGATCGACCGCCCTACCGTCTCGTATAAGTACTTACTCTTATACACTACTGCACAAAAGTATCCGGAAACATCTGTCGATTCGTAACAACAGTACGTGAACTTTCCCAAAGCGTACAATCGTGTTATGAATTAGTTGTTGGAAGCAACACGTACGTACTATCTTCTGATGGAACCATTAGATCAGAAGTCTGCATTACCTGTACGAAAGTATAATGTATTTTACTATTTATCGTATATTATACGCTTGCCATTTATATTCGAGCTTGAATGGCAAAATTATAGACAATGAAATGAAATTGTAATCGATGTACCTTTTATAAGCGTATCTTCGTTGTTTGATTTTCCAGAGCTCTAATGAGATTTTTACTTGCAAATCTGGTTTGTATTTTGTATCTTGCGTGAAAGTTGCGTGAAAGAAAATTTATTTTGTAGCGTTATAGCTACGAGATGCATCGTCTCGTTGCTATACGTCTCTTAATAAGAAAGTAATTTAAATTCTTTCGCACCCATAAAAAGGTATTTCATTGCTCCGAATGATTAATTCATCGTTCAATTTGTACACTTCGGTCGAATTTAAATACTGCCCCTACAAATCGACCAAAGTAGGTTTCTCGATACTTATGAATGGTAGTGTACCTACATCCACGAGTCTCGTGCACGTACGCGTCTATACGTATACCTCGTAAATCGAACGTTTACGCTCGGAGAAACGTATTGCCACCATCGAGACGTCTCGGAAAAAATATCATCCTTGTAAACTGTTCTCGTCGTGGCTTTTATTCGCCGCTCCGATGCCTGACAAATTTCTACCATTAAGACCGCCCCACCTACTCGGCCGGTCGGCGATTTTTATTTGTTCGGCCGTGCTCTTAAAATATTCCTAGCTTAAGAGAATTAAACGTTACCGCGGTGGACGAGATATCTATCGAGAAACAGGGAGAGAGAGAGAGAGAGAGAGAGAGAGAGAGAGAGAGTGAGAGAGAGACTTCTTAAAAATAGAATCTTTCCTCGAGATCATCGAAGAAGACGAAACACCACGTGTGGCTGCACCCGGGGACAGGATCAACTTCGAAATGGTTTATTTCCGGCGGATGTGGGGAGAGGGACGCGTCCCTACGCCTTCTTCTTCGATTTCTCAAACTTTCCGAGTCATCGATGAATTTCAAGAGTTCCATGATCGTTCCTCTCGTTGAATTCGAGAGTGCGTGTATCTCGTACGTACGTGGTTATACAGGGAAAGAAGGTGCTCCTTTATATTGGCTATCGTCGTGGTCCGGAACGAGCGAGCGACAAGGATGCTGCACTCAAGAGGGCACACGCAAACGATCTCGTGCACGCAGTCAGCTGGTGGTGTGTACAGTGGTTCATGAGAGTATCTGAATACCGATCGCTAGACCGCAGATGCAATTCAATTTGTTCATAAGCATAATTAGAGAAATGGAGTGTAAAAAGTAATTTGCTCCGTCTACTAAAATCTGTGCTAAACATTTTCTAATTTCTATATGTATTTTCACGTTTATTTCAAATTTGATCGGTACGATCACGATACGCGGGTGTAATTACCGCGTCAATGAAATTTCAAAACGTTTCGTATAATACACGTAGGTAATAAGTTTATGAAAGATGGCTACAAGTGTTGTGATACTTTCGCGAGCCACGGTATATACAGCGAGGTCGCGTGCTGACACCGACAACTTCCCTAACGCGCAGACCTTAAGTCTGTGGCGAGAAGCCCCGTGTTTACGGTATCCCGTTTCTTTCTCGTTTACCGTCTTCGCGCCCTATACGCGAATTTGTTGTGTGCGCCGCGTCACCACCCATCAACCAACCCTTCGTTCGCTTCCACTCGTGCATCTTCATCATCGTCTTCATCTTCGTCCTTATCGGCCAGGCAATCGCGATCATAACCAATTCGCTCGACGTTCCAAACGATCGACTCCGTTAATTTACTCTCGTTGCTTTCGTGATTTATCTCGCGTTCGTCGTAACCGATGTTTGCAAGTTTCCAGCGTATTCGTTGTGTTTGATCAGTCTGGAAGAAAGGGAACTGGGTTTACGAACGATGGCTAATTGCTCCTTATACGCTAGCTCGTGATTTTATGGCAGAGCAGCGCACAATCGAAAAGAGCGTGGAAACTGAGCGGTTCGCTCGAGGTTCCAACTTGTTTACCTACGAATCTGTTTCGCTGGCTCGGCGACCAATTTTCAAAGAGAACCGCGATTCGCGCGCACGCACCTGTATGCACGTTCTTGGCACGAGTCTCGAGAGAATAAGCTTCAGTGGTCCCATAAATGTCCTCTAATACGATGGAATATTAATTGAATTCGTTAATGAAAAGGTACTTTAGCTTCGTTCGTACGAGTCAGGATTTGTCTGGTTTCGTTTGGTTTCTTCTTGGTTCGAGGGGAACTTTGGCTCGAGAGATATTCTACGATACGCAATTAGCATGAATACGCAAATAGCGAACGTTTTATTTCCATGAAATCCATAACCAGAAGGCGGTTGCTGTGTACATTCGCGCCATTCGATAGGAACGGAACGTCGAGAAAACGGGTTTTCTCGAATTTCGTTTGTGAGAAGAACGGCTCCGATGACCGACACAACCATATCGTGATCGTTAAATGTGTGTTATCGCGGAAGCACAGGCAGTCCAGGCCAACATATTTCAAAACCATCATGAGCAAAAATGCGTGTCCACCAGAATATTTCCTACTACTGTTGTAGTACGCTAAGGACATTTGTTAGTTAATAGCGTATTCGTTCGATAAATCGTTCATTAAATAGCCACGTTTCTTGTAGTCTCTCTAAAGAGAAATCGAATAATTCGAAAAATAATTCTTTCGCTGAAAGAAGATCGATCTTGTATCGGTAAGTTTATTGAGATCGGTGCTTTTTAATGCGTGAAAAGTTAACGGAGAAAGTTGTTCAAGAAATCATTTTACAGTTGGCTTCGTTCTTAGTAGATCAATTAGAACGCGGAATTTATACCATTAGCACGGTCCAATTGCCACTGATAGGGAAAAAAGGAAGGACAGAGATACATCGATATTCTATTTGACGAAAATGTTAGATAGAACGTATAAACCTTCTTTTATTTTACGTGATCGTACTTGTAACAAATTTAAGTACCGTCGAGCGATAACCTGTTTCGTATTTCGAGAAAATATCGCTGAAACGCGAGGTCGCTGGACTCGATTATACTCTTGGAATACTTCCATCGTTAAAGTAGGAGCAGCCAGAGCGCATCTGTCTACGTAAATATGGTTACGCGATGCTGTTTGACATAGCAACGTCAACAACACCCTGGAAGCTTTTACAGGCCAATATGTCACCTCCCTCTCGCTTTCTCACGTATCTCGTCGCGCTGAACGAAACAGAGTTTACGGACTCGCAGCGACCGCGCACTTTATTATAAACACACCTTTACGCGGCCGCCACTTCTCTAAGCCGCCTTTAAGCTTCGTAGACTGGTGGGACCACCTCGGTAGCAGTTCCACAACATCGATTCAACGCGTTACGTCGCGATTTATGCACGGTGTTGCGTTTCATTCGATTTATTCGTACTAAACCGCCCGCGAAACTACTTCTTAGCGAGATCGTATACTTTCTGCGTGCGGACGCGTCAAACATACAAATTTAATCCTTTGCGTTCGATAGAGAATAAAATTCGATACTCGAGACATTGAGAGGAGAATGGAATTTACTTTGATTCTTAGGATGTAATCGAGAGTCGTAATCTGAAATTATAATCGAGAAAAACGAAACGAGATGCAGTGTCAGGTGCGGTTCGACGTACGACCGCAAAAAGTTAATAGATCGAACATCTTCTCGCTGCAAATTCAATAACTCGTCGATCCAGTTCAATGGAATATCGAAGTTCTATAGAAATTCATGCATCGCATGTTCTGTGTGGAGAAGGCGCAGTCGAATCGATACAACCTTCCCGCAAAATCGATGTTACCGCGTGTAATAATGTATTGGCAATAATTTCTCGCAGGCATATTTGATATTCAAGCCGCGATGAATATTCTCTCACGGAATAAACGGAAGGTTAAAGAAGCATATAAAGTTATTCCACGAATTTGATCGGGACATTGCGTGACTGCAGATGTTCCTGAAAAGGCTGCTATAGTAGGCAGTATATAATAAGCCGTATACGAGGATCATCTTTGATCTCGTGTTTAGGTTATAGCGTCCTCGATAATTGGATTAATTAGCGCTTTTTGTCGAGGCAATCCCTGTAATCTAACGAACAGTTTCTTCTCGAAACGACTCACCTTCCAAGGGATCAAACTGGTATCGGGTATCGATTCACGTGGGAAGTTGCCCTTCTTTCATCGAAACCTACGAACCAACGACTTCCTCTCGGAAATTATAATATTATTTAATTATTCATCGACCGATTGGCATATACGACAGCGCGTTGCGGCTGTTTCTTACTAACGGATTATCTATCAAGCTTTGCATATGCCTGCTGAATGTTTCAAGGTTTTTCATACTAAAACCGACTCTAAAAGACTCTATATATTACGATATATATCGTATAGAACGTACGAGAGATAAGATTATTATTTGAAAATACTCACTGTGCACGAGTAAAATTAAATGTACGAGTAGAAAATAGTAATCCTGGTTGAGAGAACATGGAACGCATAGGTAGGCAGGAACGATTAGACGGGAAAAATTACTATGCTAATGGCTTTCTATCTGGATATATTTAATAGACGTCTAAAGAATAGGGAATTCTCCGCAGCTGTATAATAAAACTGCGTCTATTTTGCATTCGTGAATAGCTATCTTCCGACAATTCTCACCAGAGCACTCTCAGCATTCGAAATTGGTTCACGTTTCCGAAGTAGCCGTACTCAGCATCTTGAGAAGAAGCTCTAACGCGAGTGTTGGTTGAACAAGGTACTCGTACATCCACTCTCGAGTTCAACGTTCAATTCTAGAAACAGTAGAATCGCGATAGTCTCTCAACTGGATGGATATCTCTGGTCGATGTCCCGAACAGTGGATAATCAGCACGAGGACGCAAGGCGAAATTCCGTCCGCTCCAGTAGACGTTTTTCGCCTTCCCCAGAAGCACGCCGAGGAATGATTTTCTTCCAACTTCGTACGCAATGCCATATATGCGAGCGACGATTGTATTATCCCGGTAGTTAATGCTATTTCGCGAGCTGAGTTTGACGAGTTTACGACGCGATTCTACGAGGGTACAAAACGGATGGACGGACGGTTCGCGACCGACCGTCCCGTCGCCCTCTCGCAGCTCCGCCATTCTTGATTTATGCTCGACGTTACCTTTGCCAACGGATTTACATCCTGATATTTATTATTCGCAATATTATCGCGCGCGCCTTTATTGCGTTAGTCGAAAAGCTTCGAACGCCAACTTTGCCGTGCGAGAACAGCTCCTCCCTGCCTTCTTTTTCTCCCCTTTCGTTCAACCGTGTGTCTCGCGTTCGCGATGCCTGCGGCCGCGTCACCTTCGATGCGATCTTTCGAAACGCGTACCACCTTTTATCTTTAGCTTCCTCATAAATGGCACATCGGTCTCGCAAAAATCACGATCACTCTCTAACCAGCGAGAAACGATAGCTTTCTTGTTATACACCCTTGTATTTCGCACGTCATCGTCAAAGACATTAGGCTGACACAACCGATCCCACGGTGCGAACTTCTTGCTTTCACCGCGTTCGCGCTTCGTACGTTCAACCGTCTTTTCCTTTTTGGACGCCGGACGAGTGTCCAAGTGGCAGATCGAAGATCACAGAGATGTAAGCGACTATGAATTTGAATTTAATCGCGCATTTGAACTTTTCGAAGCATCGTTCCTTTGGTCCGATGATCAATTGAATTAGAAGTTTACTTTGTTGCTACGATAGGTTTTCACCGCTTAAAGGATAGAATCAACTTTCTACGATAATAAATGGAAAACGCTATTCCATGGTAATTAGTAGCGGATCGATTGGCGCTATGATCTTCGAGCCACTTGTCAGAGTTCCGAATTAAGAATGGAAATCGTTTCAAACGAGCCTTACGCACAACCTCGTAGTTTCAAGACATCCTATACGTCGATATAATAAACGTAGTTAGCCTAGGTGAAGCTCGAGGCGTTTTCACTGAAAATTCTTTGGTATCAGAGTCCGCCTTCCGCGAAGGAAGGCCAGACCCGTGCGAAATAGTTGTTTTGTCGAAGCTCGTGTATCATTAAATTAACGTTAAATGAACGGTTACGCGGAGGCGTAATTTCGACCGGGCTGAAGTTCCGTGTATATCCGAGCAACCGGTAAGCCTGGACCGATTATTCATTCAAGGAGCCAAAAGAGCCACTGTCGGCTCCCGTTCCTTCCAACGGACACGCGATCGGCTATCGTCATCGTCGCGTCGATCCTCCTTTTGCTTGCTCGTGACCTTGCATCACGCCAACCACCTCGTGCCTTGATCTTTCTGCTGTCTTTCGATCCAGTACAAGTGTCTAGTCACCCTGTTATCGAAGATACAGCATTTCCATTGACCATTTTCACGCAGATCTATCCAATTAACGAATATTAACTACTCGACGCATACATACCTTGTGACATATTTTTTAAATATTGTAGCTTCTCATCTTTATGGATTCAACCTACATCTTATGAATTAAAGTATCTATAGCTATGTCTCGTAAAAAATATCACGTGCCTACCGAGTATGTGAGTAAGAATTTAGGAGAAAAATATTTATACTGATATAAAATATTTTACTAATTTTTCCTCGTGAAATCAAACGTCTTTTATATAAAATATTATTAAAATATTCGAATTTTCGGCAATGCGATTAGAGAAATAATAGCGTTGAACCAGCCACACCAGAAATGAAAATAATTCTACGTAAGAACGCGTGTTTCTAGCAGATAATTACCTACGTACCCGATACTTGGCGAAAGGCTTAAAGAACTTGTGTAAAACGATCAATAAGCTGTTGGTAGATTCGTCGATGGTTCTGGATAAAAATTATAGGAATTATAGAAATGTAAAAATTAGAAGATCATGAAAATATTACAACGATGGACCAATTCTATTGCGGAAGCTGCGCACTCGTTAAATTTATTACCGGCAGAAGACTTGTGCAACTTCCGTGATCGACCGTGAGATACGCGTTTCAATCGGTCGTAAATAACGCGTGCATTCTGCCTGAAAATGAGTTTTCGTTCCGAATCGTCGATCGCAGCCCACGGAAATTGGAGGTGGCGAATACCTATTAAAATACATCTGTCGCTGAATCGATCGACAAACGTCAACCACACGGAAACCACTCGTTCTTCCGGAATCGGAATATTGAAATTAAAAGTTGACCGCACCGGCCAATCTTCATCTCAATGCGATCTTCTGCACAAAATTACGAGCCTCGCAGTATTCTTTGCTCGATTACAGCACGCGATGCAAGAGGCAGTTATGTCAAATTGAAGCGAACGCAGAACGATTTCGAAGCACTTGGTAGTAGATAAGCAAATGAGTAGGCACGCGCTTCTGTTCTAACGCTGCCACGCTCCAAGGTCAAGGCTGTTTCTTTCCAACAGCATCTGGTATAATCTCGTGCTGCGGTTCTTCTCGAAAAACTCATAGGATGACTGCGTTGGGTATGTTTGGAGATACAGTCCCGGCGATAAATAAACTCTCGATGCGTTCGTAGTCATCGACTCGAATCGAAGGTGGAGAAAAACTTTGAGAAACAGGACAAAGTAGGGTTATTTCTGTCATCCAAGCTTCTACAGCTTAAAATTCAATCCTGAATTTTGCATAAAACAATCAAGCTTGTCGTATATTAAAGAGGCGCTGGTATGAAAATGGTAGAAAATAATTTTATTTCGGGAAGAAAAAATTCCGAAAACAGAGAAATGCTCGGATCTCGTTTTGAGATTATTTGAGTCAGCAAGGAGGCGGATATAAAAGAGCCGGTAATAAAAGAAACGATAAAATAACTTGTAGAAAATCACGTACGCGTGCTACTGATTTATGATAATTACAATCGCGAATACTAGCATCGGTTGAGTAAACTTTTTACCCTTTGGATACAAGTTATACCTATCCTTGTTAGAGAATTATGGCTGTCAATATACAATGCACAATGTACATGATATATTTGATCGTTTATTACGTCTAACCAACGACGAATCGAATAGCCTGCGGGTCTCGTAAAAATTCTTCATAACCCGGTTTAATGATTATCAAATCCAAATATTACACCGGCTCAAATAACTCTACATTATCGTGCAGTTACGAATCGAAAATCTAGTCGAGCCCCGGGGTAGTAATCTCGCGACTGCCTCCGAAAATGTTTTCCGGTGAGTCGAGTGGAAAATGTTGCCTGTCGACGATGTTCTCCTTATCGGAGAATGTGTCTCAGATAACCGGGAAAAATTACAGCGGGAACACTTAGGAACCGGACAGCCGGTCTTACGTATATCTTTCTTTCCTCGTGGACTTTCGGTTTCTACTCTCGAAAGTGTAATCGAGAGAATTCAACGCGCTTGTGCTCTCTTTCCTCGATCAAGCTCTTGCACCGAAGAACACGCGTTGAAGTTGCCGCAGAGATTTAATAAATTGTTTGATAAAACGTTGCCTTGTCAAGCGCCAGGCCCCGATTTCGACGTTCACTCCGAGAGCAAGAGCATGGATATAGGCCTCGTGGGTGTTCGTTAAAAATTCCTCCGATATCCGATGTCGCTGGCATTATTTCAGAACGCTCGTCGTCCTGGTCGTCTTGGGGTCGCCACGGCAATCGATCTTACTTTTCGCCCGACAGCATTTTTATTTTATTTTCGTGCCGATGATAAATGCGCAGATTACGCGCTCGCCCTGGCCACGATGGTGTATCACTGTTAAATAGCTCTTCGCCTTGCGTTTTATTTTCTTAGCCGCTATACGGTTGTTCCGGGCGAGATGTTACACGCGTATTTACACGCTGTTTTCGGCTAGAAACCAGCCTCGTAAACCAGTACGTGGCGGTTGTTGCAAGAACGCGTCTGTATTAAATATTTGTCGCTATTACGGCAGCGAAGGTTGTGCGCGGTAAAAATCGGATGGACCGTATTCGGCGAAGCGTCGAAAACAATGGACAACTGCAACAGCTGTAGGCGGAGCGTAAGCACGTTGAGTTCCTCGAATAGTTTTCCATAAATTCGTTCTATTCTCGCGGGCGGCGACCGAGGAGTCCACAAGCATCTCGGTTATTCTAGGTTATGGTCTAAGACAGACGCTTTCGCGGAAGGAAAATCGGGGATTAGGACGGGGAAGACAGGGGGAAAAGAAACGTTGAGCGAGAGAGCTGATCATGTGGTCGACAGATGCTGGCCTCCCGGTTCGTTGACAATAGATTTTCTGGATTTCCCGTGTATTCGAACCGAAGGACAGTTTCTCCGAGCGTGAGTTCTGCCGCGTTAACGAATTCCTCTTTAATTACGCCTTAATGTTTTTCCGAAGGAATCGTTTGGTCCTTTATTTTTTACACTTACAAATCACGTTGTTCAGTGAATCGTACGATTGTCACGAATACCTGAACGCTGCTCGGCAATATCAAACGAAAATTCTATTAGTACGTAAAAAAAATTATCGTTAATGTTAATTTCCTTTTTGGTATTTCTTCCTTTTCTCCGGATGTAACGTTCAAAATGGACTACTTTACTCGTCTATAAATAATAAATGATATTTTAAGATGTAGAAATCTGTTTGCCTTCGATCCCATAATCTCCTGTCGGAAATATCTCTTTTCTTCGTGCATTCCGAGATAAAAGGTAAAATTCACGATGTCTCTGTGAAATATCTCGAGTATGGTTTTCCTGTCGCCATCGTAATCGGCAATTCGTGATATATGCGAACGACGTTGGGTCAGATAAGACAAGGGTAGCCAGAACTGGGCACAACGTTCGTTTCGTTCTAATGGACATTCCGTGCATGCCCTTGAAAATCTTATTTTCTATCCCTGGCACCTCTACCCAGCCAAAGCGGAGCCTAAGCACGTTCATCGCTAAAGCAAACAACCCTGGAACCGCGATTTCTCGATAAACCCAGGAAATATCGATAGAAAACATCGGTATTACGGGAACGGCGGAGAGTCAATTGACTGTGAGTCACCGTTTGCGCATACTTTCCAAAGAAACTGTTGCTAAGAGCGCAATTAGTTCTCCAGGTAGCCAAGGGTTTGAAAATTTCTCAGAAAAAAAAAATCCCAAGGTCTGCGAGAATGAAAGCGTTTCCGGTGGTGCGGTCGCTGAAAAGTAAAACCGACGCCTAGGTTGCATAGTTTCTTCCTTCGGTACAGTTTCGTCGCTGGAATATACGGGTAAAGGATAGCTCCGTACTCGTGTTTAAATTCGTACTGGAATTCAAGGTGATGGAACTTGTAAGTTTTCTATGTCGTTGGTCGTCTAGCTGGACGAGTTAATGGACCGTAAAATCGCATCGCGGTCTGTCGCTTTTCTTTGCGTTTGTTCAGCGCCACCCCTTAGGCGCACGTGGTCTAGCCGAGCCTGTTCCTCCTCGTGCATTTCAAATCATCGCCAATAATTTCTGAAAGTTCAGTCACATAGGAACGAACGATCCTCCGGTTCTTAAGAGACGTTATAAATAAAGCTGTGGTAACAGGTAACGGAGTCGACAGGATCGTAATATCCAATAAATTAATTGGAAATTCGAATTCGTCACTGTCGAGGTGGGACGCGCGTACCAAATGACGTTCGACGCGGAACCATGCTAAATATCCGAGCGACCAACGTTTCGCGAACGCTATTTATCGAGCCTCGTCGGCTCTCGCGGCGGCTCTCTGCGAAAAGATCGAGGACGCGTGGGAGGTTCTCGCGTCTCTCGATCTCTCGTTGTTGTGCACGCACGAGAAATCGGATCGAGAGATGGTGATACAGAAATACCGAATAGTTGTCTAAAAGTGTGTGACGGACGGACAGCTGGCCGTCATTAAAACCCCATTAGCAAGGAGCTCCCCTCTGGACCACGTAACGCAGCCCCCAAGTTCTAACAATATCTTCCACGACGCTCCGCCACCACCCACGCTATTAATATTGCTCTATACCCTCCCCCTTTGGCGGCCAACGCGGCACACCCGCCCCCTCGAACTCTGCCCTGGCTCGGCTTGAACCCTCTCTCCTCTACCGCGGAATTCGCATCAACTCTCGGCTCTTGAATTTAGATGACAATTATTACTCCCTAACAGTCTCTACCTTAACCTTCTTCGCGTATGTCATCGTTAATGCTCCGGTGTTTCTCGTTGTTGCAACCTCGAACGATTCACTGGAGCTAGAAGAGAGTTACGATTGTCTTAGGATCGTCTACCTGCCGGTGGCGGCTCGCTCGAAACATTTGATTCGTTAAAAGGCAATCGCGATTTCTTGTAAACGCTTCGACGATTAGATTTCAGATGTCGTCTGTTCGTCCTCTGTGTAAATCACCGGCGCATTTACATACGACCGTGATACGAAAATAAATCTTACGCGGTATCGTGGGTCAGTCCGGTAGAAATTCCGCGCGAAATAAAGACGCTTCTTATTCGACGACCCTGATCGATCAATCTACTTCTTTCAGCACCTTGGCCGACGAAAAAAAATAAAAGACCAACGTCCGCCGGCTCGACTGCGCGACTCGCTATCCGTCAAAGCGCGGTTCGCCGGAAGCCGGGGATATGTGGGTCAAGTTCGAAATAACTATACGGCACCAGAAGCCTCTTCTCTATGCGCTCCGTTTGTCGTGCTATCCGTGTTTACTTTGACCAAGTACATACGCCGGTATTTCACGCCAATTTTCACGTTTCATGGACCCAAACGCGTACGAATTTTTCCGCCACCAACATCCTGCTTCGTCCGATTCAATCGATCGGGTATTCGCGAAAATTTTCCTCCGATAATCGCAGTTTCGCGGTACACAGTTGGCAACGAGTATTAAGATCGTTCGTTACATTGGCCGAAAAACTCGAGCAAATTTTCCTCCATTTAATACCTTAAATTAGAAGACGTATTGGCGAAACAACAAATCTTACGCATTATGCTTATATATTTGTCTACAATTGTATACAAAATGTCTCGATACGCATGGCCGTCAACGTGTGACGTGCAAGCTTTCTTCCGACAGAAAATTAGTTACTTTCTCGCGATCGGAAGCGACAGTATACGAGCGCGGGGAATTCCTCGGAACCGAACGATTGTTTCACAATGTATGGGGAACGATGGCGAAATAAAGGGGTTGGGGGTTCGAATTTCGGCAAAGCTTGGACGTACAATTTGTCGAACGGCGGTTCCCGACGCGGGGTCCAGGCGTAATAAAACGGCGAAAGGGTCGAAAAGCGGGAGAGAGCGTGGTCGTAGCGCTTTCGAACAATAAGAGGGAGATGGGACGAGCGCGGAGGACGCCCTTTCTCGCGTTTGCTCGCTCCAAGACCGAAATAAACGTTTGCTCTCGACCTCTCCTGCTCGCTCCATCGACGGACTTGGTGGCCGTGCGTGGCGAGCAGGAGGAGGGCAGAAACAAGAGGGAGAAAGAGAAAGAGATCGGTGCTTGCCTTCGGTCTTTGTAGCGGCAGATCAAACTCGGCGGGTCATTAATTAAATCTGGCGGAGCAGCCATCGTCCGTCCGTCTTTCCGCCGAGTCTCCGATTTACTTTACACGAAATACGCCACGGTTATAAATATGGCTCTCGCGATGGGGACCCTTTTCCCCGAACTTGATCTTGCGGACCGCCCTCGGAGTCAGGGATACGGTATAAGCTCTCCCTGACGTGCCCGCCGATCGAGACAGCTTTTCTCGCGACTCACAAAGCTCCAAACGCGACACCGTCTTTGCTCGAACAATCGGACGCCCCTCTATATCGCGTTGTCCTGTCAGCTCGTTTCTTCTCTTCTGTCTTAGTCTCTTTGCTTCTCCGCTTACATACCGAAAACGTGATCTCGTATCTGTGGGGCGATTTGCGCGAAAATTTGGCGCCCGGGTTACGCGTACAATCTTAGAACGCAAGTCGAATTATTTTTATTTCGATATATCTTTTCTTCTACGCTGTTCTTTTTCTTTCTTTCCATATAATTATGTTTGATGTCCTGTTTCCTATTGGCAGACTCGAAAGAGCCACTTCTTGTGGAAACCGACCCTTACTATAAGAGCTTACGCGCTGGTAATTTCATTTGCAGATAGATTCGTGCGAAGATTTGGTGATCGAAATACGCATCACTTTTCCCCGCGTAGTTCAATATCTTTCGTTTTGATCTTTTTAGCCTTCCTTGTTTGACGCGTTTTAACGATAACGTCGAATCTCGTGTTTTGCGTTCCCCCGAAAGGATTGTGTTTCCTTTTGAAAACACCTTCTGCCACGGTTTACCTTCTGGTGGTCGATTTGTATAAAAAGTCAACGATTCGAAACGTGCAGCCATCGTTGTCACACTGGTTAAATATTTCCTTATATCTGTATTCGTTGGTTTCACGATTTTATCCGCGTTTCGATACGATTACGTTGGATTTCTTGTTCCGAAAGGATCGCTCCTTTTGGAAGCACCCCCTGCCAAGGGCCAGCGAGGTTGCATAAGCGTAGATTGATAAAAATAATTCCTGCCTGCCGTGAGAGGTTCGAGATCTGGAATCTGGCAAACACGTGGAACCAAGATACTCGTACAGGCCACATACACTATACTCACGGTTACTTAACGAATCTGGTCATTTCTCTCCTTACTTTCGATTGTTGGCGAACGAGCATTGCGCTCGAATTAACGCAACGTTGGTCCCCGTAGAAAAATCGTAAAAAATGCGAATGTTTCAGGTACGAGGATCGCGGCCATGTTACTGGACAAGGTGTCCCGTAGGAAGCTTCACCTAAATAGACAGGTTTGATCGATGCGCCTTCCCGGCGATATTGATAAATAAAGGCGATTACAGCGATGACGATTCCGATGGTCAATGAATTTATATACCTGACAAAAGCCCTGGCTGAGCCGATAAATCAGTCCCCTCTTCCCCTGAAGTCGTTCTCTCCTCCCCGACACGATGGTGACCGCCAGGGGTAATCTCTCAATCTAAATCGATCGATCTGCCAAAACGACTCCGATTCCGAGCTGTTTATCATCGACCACTTATGAATTTGCTTCACCAACGTACGAGTACACGGGTAACTCGTTGCGTACGTACACAACGAGAAGATCTGGTGATGAAGCCGTGATCTCTACGTGGGAGCACCGCAGGGGGTCCGAACGGAACTCGTGTAGATACTTAAACTTTCGTTTTTATTGCGCGTTCGATGAACGCCGGGGCCATTCATTAAATCGTTGCACTCTTCGAACGCTTTGCTCACCTACGCGCGCCATCGTGTGTGGGTAAACGGCGCTTTGCGTAAAAGCTCTTTGAGTTATTGCATCAAACGTTTGCTCGAATCCATCCTCCTTTTATACAGCTCGTGTTTCTACGTTTCTTCCTCCTCTTGCATTTGCACGCTCGTCTTTGCATGCTGAGAAACGATACAAAAGTAATATCAATAAACGTGAGTCAAAGTTTGTACGCTTTTATACGTTCAAGATTTCCGTGATAGTCACGATTCGTTTAATTTCCCTTCTTCCTATCACGCTCGTATCGCCAACAGGAAGATTGACTATTTTATGTCGATAATATTGACCAACTGTTTGAAGAAGATACTCTTTTCCCGAGAATAATCAGTGGTGCGGTTTCCTGGTCATCGAATCGAAGAACCGCACGAAGCTTTACTTTTCTAGCTACGATACGTTCTAATATATACATATATATGTATAGCGTAAATAATTTTTGATTGTTCAAACCATTAATAATCACCTAAGTGGACGATAATGTAACGATTATTTCGCTTATTTAATTTATCATTAGAAGAATACGGAGGAATATGCGCGTGTTTCAAATCGTTCGACCATTACATTTATCGAAATAGCGGGGACATAAAATCTAGTATATAGAGGACGTGCTATAAAGAATACGAGCTGTAGCGAAGGTGAAAAGAGGGAAATTATTTATACGTATGTATATAACAGGCTAGTAATTAACGTTAAAGTTTATTCCGACTACTACTAAAATTCGCATACGTCTCGCAATCTTACTGAAAAGATGAAAAATATCGGAGTGGTCCTAATTCATCCAGCAGAGATCGTAGATAGCATTCGTGAACGTGTTCGTTCGGCGAAATATAAAATAATCATTGGAAACCCGTTTTCTCGTTTGGACGTTCCCGGTGTTACCGGTTTAGGAAATTAGTTTGATAAGATTCCCGATAACGCGTTCCATTTCGCGCGTGTTCCAAGCCGGTCGTACTTGGCATTTTACGCGTTTCAATTTGCCACGAGCGACGACGACGCGTTTCCATTTTCCGTGGTAATAAAGATTTCGCAGCGTGAGAGGGAAGCGTCTGGCGATGAGGGCTCTTGCGATTACGCCGTTTCCAATTTGCGGCTGCTATTTACGATAAGAAGTTATTTATTTTATCAAATCGGTTTCTTTCCGTTCGAGAGATTTAAAGCCTTACGTTTAAAGCCTTGGACGCGTTAAAGCACAATTGCCAAAGTCGTAAAGCAAACCCGTATACCTACGATTTACAGAGGCAGAGATCGCGCGGTTTGACAGAGAACGAAAAAAAGACAAAAATATAAGCTTAATCGGTGCAACAGAGTTTCAGTCGGACGTATAAACGTCTGATCGTTTTATGTAGGACGCGGTACCGAAATCATCGCGAGCTGACGACTCTTTGAATAATCGGCGAATCGCGCGACGCGATGTTCTAGCCGCGCGATACATCTCGCCGCGGCTCGCGCCAGTATAGGGCCAAATTAATCGTCCGTGTAATACGCCTGGAATTGCACTATTTCTTCGTTTGTCGACCTCCCTCTGTGCACTGGCTTGCACCCGGCACTTCGTCACGAGGACACCAACCAAGGTCTAAACGAGACTTTCCCTCTTCTTCGGTCTTGACCTTCGTTTAGTTCCTACAGTGACAAAATATGTTTGGCAAGTGTGGGAAGCTTTTCGCGATAAAATCAAGAAAAAGACAAAACTGTATTATCTTGGTTATAAATATATTTTTATAAATAATTCCTACAAATTCAATTTCGAGATCCGGCACTGCGGAACGCTCGGTAATTAACGTTCGTGTTTTTCTTTTTACAGTGTCATATTTTTATTCTCGAGCACGTTATATGTTAATCAAAAGCAATCCTTGATCTTTCGTACTAGTGATTTTTGACGCAAGTAAATGAATCTAGAATCGAGCAAAAAAAAAAAAGTATAAATTATTTCTTCTCCTCGTTCGATCTTTCATCGTTCTGCGCCGATTCTCTCATCCTCGTTGCCTAACAAATCCCATATCGATTCTCCTTTCCTTTATTTGATATTTCGCGTATCAAGAACGATACGCTCACCTCTGCTTCGCGCGATATTTCCTATCAGTTTGCGAAATCGAAGCTCGATGCATCCACACGACCGATAGCCCGTGAATTAATTTATCGCGTCGAGGAAGAATTTGCGACAATGATGCCGACGATATCAGAGAACGTACACACACACATATATATATACATATAGTTACATAAATTCGAAACGCAGATGAGGACTATTTATTAATACGAGAAGAGCTTCGGACTCTTGAAACGCAACTGTAGTGAGTTATAAGGAGAAGAAAAATTGTGTTATATAACAAGGAAAAAACACATTGATCTATTCTGTTGATTCGAAACGATACTTGAAACGCATCTTGACAACTAAATAATATATCGAACGAAGACCATTGCAAGCGAGAAAAAATAATAGACGGTTTTTCAAAGAGCGATATAAAACTGATGCGAAAAGGGGGCAGACGATAAACTCGTATTTGGCTGAAAAAGCGAAGGATTGTCGTTGAGCAGGCGCGATTACAAGACAATAATTAGAATATTTAGAGACGCGCCACCCGTGGCGCCTCGAGCGTTTAGGCGATGATTTACTGGCCGCGGTGTTCGCGTACGCGCGTGTCTAGGGATCCACGCGCATGCATGAACGCACGGTCGCGCGGGCTTTGTTACCGAGCCACGGGTACACCCGCGAAGCGTGCAAACTATAAGGTATAAACAATAAAACAATCGTACAGAGAGCGGCGGCGCGGCAATAAATCACCAGAGACTCGGTTATCTGCCATGGCTCGTAAGCGTAAGGGATAACGCGTCACGGCCTGGCCTCCGGTAAATTTAGCTATTGTCGTGCCTAGGATATATTAAATCTCGTTAAAACGTCTTCATGAAGCCGAGGGTTGACTTTCAGGGAACGGAACTTGGCTGCTTATAGCCAACTGCATCGTGGTATGCCGTGCTCGGTCACGGTCTTTCGATCGTACCCGCCCATTTTGTCATTTTGACGTTTGCGTTTCTGTCTTCTGAAAAGAATGCCATCGCTTTCTATCGGTTGAACTTGCCTCTCCAACGCGCTAAATTTCCAACTTCTTTTACGATATACGAACGATTCCGTACAAGTAGGATCCAACGATACGCCGGTTGCAACGCGTAAATTCACTCGTGTCCATTCAACGGCAACGTGTTCTTTAACTTTACTTTAATAATCTTAATTAAACCTGACGCACGCCAGTAACCATGTACCCGAGCCAGTAACAATGCATTCTGTCAATCAAGCTGCTGACGATACACGTAAGTCGTAAAATATGTATGTGCAAGTAAATACCGCGCGATATGCACGACGTTCGTGCAACGCGTAGCTTTTAAAACAATGATTTCAACACCTTGAAACCAGTATCTCTTAATCCCGCTCGCGAAAGGCTATCGATACGTTATTAAAGAAGGCGCGAGTTTCGCCCCGAAAAACTTCAGCCTTGTTTTTCGTTCCGTTCGAGAAGGTATATTTATACGCGGTTCTCGTAACGTCAGCCGAGCGATGAACGTTCCGGTCGCTTTATCGCATTCTTCTTTCGTCGATCGACAAGACAGCAGGAAAAAAGGAACACAATGTGGTCAACATCGAGACGCGTCGAGAAATCCTCGTGACCGCTGTCGACGTTTAAAAATCTCATTTGCGCGTCGTCTTTTTTTGATCAGTCTCGGATCGAAAATAGACGTAAAGCCGATAATTGGACGCGTTCGACTCGCGGACGTCATCCGGCTTCGCGCTTCTGCTCGAATAAAGGAAAGCGACGATCCCGGCGATACGTCGCGTCGCCCAGAGTGGTACAGGTGTAGCCTTTGTGACTAATAGAGAGAGTGAGCTCCGCGTGAATAGACCTCTTGTGATTCGATTAGCTGCCCACGAGCCTGCTCCAGGCCCCAGGACCCACGTGTTTTCGGTAGGCGAACCTACGAATTATGCAGCAACACAATCATCCACAGGTATTCCCGGTGACAGAAACGTAGGAGTGATTTTTCTTCTATGGACGAGGAACGGGCCGCGCCCACTTGTTTGCCAAGGGTAACAGTTTTACCCGAAGCTGTGCCCGGCCTGGCTTAAGCCGCAGGACCACTCGCCGCGCTCTCTATTGATTTATTCGGTTCATCTTCAGCTAGTATCAGGGACGAGCCAGCCGGACCAACACGGAACAATGTTTGTTCCTTTTAAAGATGGTTTTCAGGCGGAACCTTGCGAATTCACTTCCCGTTTAAGCGTAAAGAGAGTTTCTAATTCATTGTTCTATGGATTTCTAATATTCCGTGCGGACTCCAGCGGCTCCGAAGTTTATTTCAACATTGGAAAGCCGTTATGAAACGTGTACGTACATCACCGTACCTGGTATTCGGGAAGAATTTTCAGACTGGCGATCGGCGACGATACGGCCACGTCAATTATCGTGTTAGAGCCTTGATTATCGAAACGTCGATTAACGGACTGATCGATCAACGAAACATTCGGCGGTGGTCCCGTGTAAGAGAATTTGGATAATAGGAATCGGAAGCGAAAGAAATTACTAAGATTTTATTCGAATGTTTCTACTTTTCTTTGACATTAATATCTAGAAAATAGTCTAAAATAAATTCGGAACAACGCGTGTCACGATCATATAGTTCGGATAATCTGGATTTCGTTGTATCAGCAAATTTTATAAAAACCTTGTATAGATCGAACAGAAATGTTTCTGCAACCTGTCACGCGATTAAGATATTCGAAGCTGTCAAATTTTACAAGCGTAAAGGAAGACGCGTTTTATCAACTCCGGAAAGAGGTTTAGCATTAACGAAAGTTACGTTCGAAACCAACGCACTTACGTATCGCGTTATATAATGAAATATGCCTGCGTTTCGGTCGACGGTCCCGTAGTAAGAAATTCGAACACCTACGTACGAACAGCGGTCCGTGTTGGAACAATGGTACATATTCCGAACGCCTGTACCGTGATTATCGTAATGACACCAGCTCTCCTCCAGCACCCAGCAACCTCTTCAATGATATAGTAATTTGTGGCCCACCCCGCGACGCGAATACCGATGCGTCCAGCGTCAAATGGCGTCGTTGGTTTTCACGACTGCCACTCTTTCTCCACTTGACTTTCTATCACGTACTTTCAATTTTTCATGAAACTACCGACATTCTGCGATACCGTGAAACTTTCACAACGTCTTATCAGAAAGAGAACTCCTGTCGCGGCGCGTTCGTTGCACTTGCCAACGATATCGAAACGCGACGCGTCTGGTTCGACGCACAAGCGAGTTTTTTTCACCTGACAGATTTCCACGAGTGTTTCCACAGTCCGTTCCATTTCGTATATTTTCTAACACACAAACCATAACTCCTATAGTACATATGATCTCTGCCATACGTCAAACATTGGATAGAAGTTGATCTTCACGTACGTGTTATACGTAATTTTTTGAGCACTTTCGAATTTCAAATGTAATCGATCGGCTCGGTATCAGAGACGCGTAATTCGAATCGCTTCTAAATGTCTCGAGGGTAATTTACTTGAATCTACGCGATCGTCGAGCATCAACGATGATCTTTATTCTACCCGTACGTGCGTCCTCTGTAACGTTGCGTGCACGAGAATCAAGAAAAAATAAAAAGAAAAAGGTCGCCTGTGGATTGGAATCTCGACGATTGTCCCACTGGATAGGAATTCGACGAACGAGGTTGCTTCGTATTTGATTAGGATTCCATCAAGCGAGGACCAACGTTCATCGGTGACCACCTCGAAGGGTCAATATTATCACACGTGCTCAAAACGCCGACAGAGGGACCGTTCTTATATCTGCTCGTCTCTCGCTTCGATCAGAATTCGGTTTTAGATCGGAACCATCGGTTGGTACATCCTGCGCGGCACCTGCATCCGATAGGTATATATTTATCCAAGTCCGCCTTTTTCAGGTAACGGTCGCCATTTGAATACACCCGGAGATTCGATGAATCTATTTGCATGCACGCCTCGTAGATAAAGGGGCACACCTTGACGGGACGGAGAACGCCTCCAGAATTCTGTTTCCTTGGTCCCCTGGAAAAGTACAAGGTCGTTTAGAAATTTCGGCAGGAAAAATTTAACCTTTCGTAGGCAAGCTGGGTCCTTTACGCTCCGCCTGCAATTTTACTCGTTCTCCCGGAACGAATCTTTATTTAACGCTGAAAAATCTCTTAAACATTTCCTTCGCCTGGAAATTGATGGTACAAGGCGCGGTGAAAACTCGAATAAGTGTATCTAGAATACTCTCGAGAGTAGAAACAAATACTTGGAATAAAAAAAAGAAAAAAAACAGCAATGGATGTGACCTAATTTGCACAGGGAGGATCAAGAACGAAATAAGCTCGTTGTTACTTTTAGTATTATAACGAGCAATACTTTAAAGATTATTTGAATGGACGTCGACACAGATACGCGTTTAGCGCGAAAGCTAGGTAAAAGGAGAATTTAGGTAACGTAGTGAATTTTAAAACTGTCACCCTGTAAAAAGTGGAAATATGATTCATCCTGCTTTTTTTTTCCACGAGGTCTTTATATTAGCATATCGTAGCTTATGCTTGACATTAGATAATTACCGTAGTAAGCTGATGTCATAACATTCAAAGTTGCAACCGACGAGCGTAATCGTAGCTATCGAACTCTGTTCGCTTCTTTCGTTGAAGCATTTCCATCGAGCAAAGCCGTATCGCGAACGAAATTTTCATATCGAAGTGATATTTTTAAAGGGTAGCAGTGAAATGTATAACGACCGAATTATCGCTGTTAGTCGTGACTATACAGCACGATGACTGTACACTGTAATCTCTGGACTGCATTTACCCTGCCCGCAGAAAGTGGTAACAACTAATAACGCGTCGCGATACGATCGTGAGAAAGCAATTGTCGGGTTCTGCGATAGCACCGATTTCTCGACCAATGTAACGTCTACCATAAAAGATTCGTGGAGGCGATAGTTGGAAACGAATTAGGCGTATTCGTAAAAAAAAAAAAAAAGAAAAAAAAAAAGGAAGAAAGGAACAAAGAACAAACGAATTGAGAATAATTCAAAGTGCAATTATTCGCGGTGTCGTGTGTACTTACGTTCGAGAAACGTTGGGCCGACCGTAAGGAGGAACCGATTCCGCCACCAAGACAACGGAACATCCGTTTTTTCCACGCATTTTACGATGCTCATTTCCGTTCTCGGTAATGTCACTTCGCATAGTTTTATCTGGTGACCGGTGCAACGCGCACGCTCGTAAAACACTTATGACACCCGTAGCATAATAATGCCGCCCGATAGCAGCTATCTTGCCATATAGAAGGCCCACTCGCCATTTTCCTAATTAATGTTTAATGCTGTCGATATCTTGCCCCCTTTACTCACGATTATACCTGAACCGTTGATATCGCGTATCAACGCTCCCAGGCTTTTCTTTAGCCCGTACAATCATGGAATCAGGTTAAAATTTGCGTAACTGTTATTCCACAGATAAACAGAAATTAAAGATATTACCGGTTGTACTTTAATCTTAATGGCTTTTCGGTTTTCCTATGAGTCACGCCGTAATCGTTCGAATGCGCATCATCGAACGAAATATCGAAACTTATTTTCCTATCATTAGCCAAGCTATCGAGTAAAAATGTGCAACTTACACCAACACGTTGACACGTGAAAGCTGTATACGAAAAATACAAGAAGGGAAACGTTCGTTTATCCATACGTCCGCTTCACAAAAGTTACCCAAATTCTAAGAAGAAGATCCACCGTTATAGGTTTAGCGAAATTCGTACGAGGAATTGGAAATCGATCGTTTGCATCGTCTTGATAATTTTACTATTAACCCTTTGGCAATGCGACACGAAAGAGACACTGGCAACATGTTAAATATATATATATAGTATCTAGCATCGATTTCGTATCTCGAATATTATCGCGATATATAATAACAGTTATAAATTTCATATGTTAAATGTTACATACGACAGGTATCGGAATTATTATCTGTTTTCTAGAAAAAGTCGCGAATATAGCTATTTTTCATACGTGATACCAGTGATATGAGAGATCTCGCCTTGAATTTATAAAATTTTTGTGAAATATTTCAAAATAATCTCTCATTGTAACGGTGTCGCTACCTAATTACGCATGTACATATGTATTTATCTATTTCAGCCTGATGGCCTAGAAATTAGACGTGGTTTTACATAGTTTATAAACGTGCAACAAAATTAAATAAGCTTACAGATAACTATAATCTATATAATTATGGTACTGCGTAGTTGCCTCAAGGAGAACAATGTTGACAGGCGTTCTAACCAGAATCGTTAATCTGTTTTCAGTCGCATCAGGAGGAAGATTTGTCGGATCCAGACCTTCAGGACGAAGAGAGCGGCGAGGAATTACCTCAGCAACCACTTCAGGGTAACACGCACTCATCGTCGGATAATGCATCCGCACAGGCTAGTACGCCGACTCCATTAACACACTTGAACAGCCTGATCGGTGCCCACCATCCGCACTTTCTGGCGAAGCTGAAAATGGAGGTCAGTGGAAAAAAAGACGTTTTAACGCTTCGGTCCGTTCTCCAGGACCCTCGATGAATGTCGTGAATCTCTCGTTAAGTAAGAACCTCGTGTTTCGATGAAGATGGGATAATTACGAGGTCGTTGAAATGTCGTGTGACCGTTTACGTAATTCGCGGTAGAGCTTGATCGAAAAGGAAGGTTCGTTGATTCGAAAGGACAGATACGAACGACACAGACACACGGGCTTTGGAAAATCTCGAGAGATTGCCGCAACTGTGTGACTATTATCCGTGAGGAGCTTGGCGCCATCGTGGCGCTATAGGAACGCGCGTTTCTTTTCGAGTATAATAAAACAACGAGACCGTTTTTACGGTCTTTACTTTCAACTTCGAATCGTTCACGCTGTTTCCCAATGCGAAATTCACCCGTTACACGCTACTCGGCGTATATGGGATTAGGGGAACGTTCGTAGCTTTCCACGTTCCTTATTTTATTCGGTAAAATTAGGTAAAAGTGGATCGTTATTGTCGATTATTAAAGTATAAGATTATTAAGTACAAGCATACGTACGGTGAAATTTAAGTTGGGAAATTGGAAATTCAAGTGGCAATAATTTTTCGCAGCAAGCGGATATGGATGCATTGAGCAATAAAAGTGGACTAGAGGCGTTGCAAGTGGCTATGAGCAGTGGCGGATTCAATCTACCATTTTCGTTTCCACCACCTGCAGCATTCCTAACGCCGCAGCATCACGGGCAAAACAATCATGCACAAGCGAGTAGCGCTATGGTGAGCGGCATTGGCAATCAAATGACATCATCGGCCAGTTCGCATTCCAGCGAATCGTCACAGGGAAGCGGTAGAAACGGTGGAGAGCCTCGCGAGACCAACAATCATTCGCAGACCAACTCGACAGGGACGAATCACCAACAGACCAGCTGGAGCTTCGAAGAGCAGTTCAAACAGGTGCGTCAGGCAAGTAACTATGTATATCTAGCTTTGTATACGTACACGTTCCTCTTGGTCCATGCTATCGTGTTCGTCAACGAATTTGTCGATCACCGTTATCCGCATGGATCTCGCGTCTACACCTGCAGCGATCGTTAAGAAGGAACGTGTAATTGAAGACAATCGTCGTACGGGCCCTCTGGCTTGTTTAATCGCTCCGAGTGTTTAAACACGACCGATATGTGGGCCAACGGGATCTGGAGATCTCGGGTTCGTTATCGCGGGATTTTTAGCCCAGCGGCCAGGTTATCGCGCTCGTTAATGCTCTTCCTGGGCGGTGGACGTTATCTCTTTTACAACGCGCGAAGGACCCGTGGTTGTCCACGGATCCGCAACTGAACATCGAAAGGAGATAACTTTTTGTCTTGATTTTATGCTACTTTCAGCTAGTTGTTACTTACGAAACGACGAATGTATTCCCTCTGATCAGAACTAGTCTTAGGTTTGTTACATTAGATCTTCCTTATAATAGCAAAAGCTTCTGTTATTGATAATTGACGAAAGAAAAAGATTTTCGTGGTCCCGAAAAGGTTCGGTTTTCAAAGTAGGTTGTAAATTCTCTTATCTCATTCCGATTCTCTCTGTCGATGCTGTGAGACGCCTGTATGAGAATCGCGGGCGAGAAAGAATCCTAAAGATATTATAAAGCGGTAGCTTTGTGGGACAGTGGTTAGCGGCATAAGGGACATGTAATTACGAGCGGCGAGCGTTCGTGCAAGCAAAAGAGAGGGAAAGAAGCGGCCCATAGGTGAGGGGTTCAATTAATGCAACGATGGGAGCTAATTATTATTTTTACACGCGCGGCAGATAATTACCGGCCGACCGTCCTCGAATCCTATCGTCTCAGTTGACAGTATGTTGCTGCTTGATGCGCGAGAAGGACAAAACGGTCTACGACAGGATCGTGGTTGAATGGGAAGAAGGGAATGAGAGAAACGCAGGAGGATAGGAAAGAGAAGATAGAAAAGAAAAAAGAAGGGTAGAGTGGAATAGAATTTGAAAAGAGCGTCACGTGAGATAAGAGCAGAGAAACGGAAGGTTGGAAGGGTTTGGAGTTCTAGAATAAGCTCGGACGTGCATCGGAGCCTTGTTAATGCTTTTTGTCTGCTGGCCTTTGCTTTTGCTTGCGGTCTGTCGGCCAGTCAGCCAGGTTCGGTGTTACCAGCGGTGGTTTTCAGTTTTTGCAAAGAGGGTGTGGTGTTGGATTACCATTTAGATTGTTCGCGCGCGCCATATTCTTCCACAGCCTGTGACAAACCTACTTGCTTCATGAACCTCCGGGGGAAGGACGAAAGCGCCTTTGGTGCGCCTGTACGTCTCCCTACGTTCAGCTTTCTTGCACCCTTGGTACCGTGTTTTTTTCTTTTTCTTCCTCCTCGGCGGTCGTTCCCTGTGACCATCGGTCCCTTGTCGACCGTTTCGTCCTCGAAGGGTATAGGGACAGAAGTATAACCGAGAATTTTCTGTATTTGGCGAAGCGCTCGTGTTTCTCTCTCTCTCTCTCTCTCTCTCTCTCTCTCTCTCTCTCTCTCTCTCTCTCCACCTTTCCGTCCCTTTTGATCTTTGAAGTCTGAAAACGTCGTGTCAGGGGCTGTTCTCATAGAGAGATCGAGCCCGAGGTTCGATGTCAAGGAGACGGGCCGAGCCTGCGCGAGGCGTATCGCTGATTAAAGCGCAGGGACGACGAGAGAACGCGAAAGACGAACGGTAGAGAGACGAGGAACAAGCGTAGGAATGAAAATGGAAGTCTCCACCTACTCGAAGAGCGGCGCCCGCGTCTCACGGATCGCATCCATCATTCCGGTGGGGGCGTACTTGCCGGGTCTTTAATCTTTCTTCTTAGCGAAGATGGTGGTTCCTTGCCTTCTCTCCCTTAGGTGAGAGAATCTTGCCCCTTTTTCCACGCTGACACGACGCTCCGCGTGCTCGCAACTCTCGATCTGCTGCGCCAAATTTAACTTAGCACGTTGCGACCGTTGTCGCCCCTCTTGTCGCCCCTCTTGTCGCTTTTCCATCGATTCGAACGGGCCGCTTACATCCGTCGCGATTGAAATACGCAACGATGCAAATGATTCGACGTGTGTACGCTCGTTCTAGCGATCGTTTCATCGCAATTCGTCCATTTTCTTTCAATCTTGCCACGTAATCGCTCTATGATCTTTCGATTGCGCGAACCTCTGACGATAATGTCGAATATTAAAGCTCGACTCGCGAATTATACGATCCTGTATTAACAGTCAACGGTAGATTTACGATCAGGAGATTTTTGTACTTCTTTTCACAATATGTTCATGATTGCGCAACAATTCGTGTAACGATCGCGCAACCAATAAAACGGAGTATCGCAACCGTTAACGTAGCATGTGGATTTATAACAGTTGGTAAATATGCTTCTTGCGATCGGTTTGTTTCGCTCAGCGATAACTTTATTACGAAATCGTCCATCTAACGCTTGTATCGATCGCGCGGTCGATAAATCCCGCAACTATGGACATTGGACGGATCAATCGTATCCGTTGCGACGCGTTTCGACACCTTTCTCCTCTGCCTTTGCAAATCTTCCACGAAAATCGTCAATTCCCATCGACGATCATATTCCGTTCGTATTTATCGCGTTGCTCGCTACTATCCAAGATTCGATGCAATCTGCCAAGCTGGCGATTCGCAAACGTCAGACTAAACCGTGATTTCGTTGCGGTTAATTGCCCCTCGAACTTCCTACCGATATTGTCAATTAGCATGGATAATCGTTCCATTGAAATTCAGCTTGCCAGAAAGAATGATGGCCGACGCAACTCGAGCGTTCTCGGCAACCTTTGAACCTCCGACGAGGCGCTAACGAGGCGCCAGGATAAAAGTATCCAAGCTTCGACGAGTTTATAGTTGTCAGTTGTTTTCTCGAAACAGAATAGGAAGGAGGCTTTTCTGGCGAAGACGAAGGTCCGTTTCAATAAACCGATCGGTACGTGCATCCGTGGCACACAAGCAGCGAGCCATCGATGGCTAGGAAGACGATGCTGCTCGTCTCCGAGTTGCAAGTTTAACTGCACCTACACGTATCTGGCCGCGCATCATCCCTGCTCGCACCACCGTTCACTGACCGTGCACTCGAGCTATCACGGCCAGTATAATACTGTAGCACTATACTTTGCAGCCATTGTGAAATAACTCGTAAAGCTGCAAATTGCCGGGTATTTCGCTGCCATATACCGACGTGTGTACCGCGGCTCTTTACACGGTTTCGCGACCGTGTTAGTGCGTGCGTCCAGAGCCAGCGTAATGCACACCCACGAGCGTGTTCTCGCTCGTACTTACACGATGCTTCGCTTAGGTGTGTCGGTTCGAGCAGCTTCGAGTTCTTGTAATCTATGCGTGCGTGCGCGCATGTGTACGTCTTGTACACGTACAACCACGTAGGATACGTGTATCGGCCGGTGGATCCTTCTCGCGTTATCATTGTGATTATGCAAATGCGTTATCATTATGCAAATGCGCCGGCACGTTTAAACGCGGCTCACGATTCGTGCGTGGTCGTTTGTCGTCGCTGCTGTCCCAGCTGATCACTGGAGATCGCGGGTGCGAATCACACCTTGTCGCGAAACTTTTTGGCAGGAAACGGGCAGGAGCTGTTGGCATCGTTCACATCGCCGGTATTCTCGTTGTACGTGTCGTTGATACGTTGTGCGAATTACTTTGAGAGGCAATCGTATTATCACGAAGGTTCTCCTGCACCTTGTTCGGATTCGTATTAGCGCGAAATTTCAGGAATTACGAGTCGCGGATCGATGGTACCGATCGATTTTATCGTATAACAGCGACGTTCGACAAAGTGAGATTTTACGATGGAAGTTTGTAAATTAGAAATCACTTTGTTATTTCATTCGACGTGGTATTGTGGAAAATTGTAAAGGGATCTGTAAACTATAGCCTGTAACTTGTCGGTCCACCGATATTAATTAGTAAATTATTGTGCAAGAAGGCCCTGAACATCTTTTTGCTGCAGAATAAACATATGCAAAGTTAAGTAGACGTACGCGGCGCGTTCAGTCAATTAAATTCCAAGCTAAGTGGATAATAGGCCGTATATCGCAGGAATGTAACATAAAGACACTTATTTATTCAAATGATTACAATTAGATTGCGAACGTTTGTGAAATTTTATATTTTTACGGACGTCGTGAAAAATATGGAATCTAAAGGGAAAGTTGTTTCGCCCATCGAATCGTCATGCTCTACTTTAAATATCGCGCTTGAAATTATACGAGCTGTGTAGATTTTCGAAGGAAAAAGAAGAAATCTTAAATTTCCCCCAAATGCATAAACATCCGCGGCGTAATTGTATCGATGCAATATCCATTAGTTACCCGAAGCTGAAACAATTGGAGATGAGTTTTCCGACGATGTAAAAAGCATATCGGATAGAGAAGCGATTATCGTTAATTATCACGGCAGCTGCATTACCGCGGAAATCGTAGCGCTTGAACACGGAATAACGCAAATAGCAGTGGAGTTTTTCTTCGCGCGTTTGCGAAACAAAGCCTGGCCTCGCGAGTTTCGATGGCCTTGCGATACGGAAAGTTGGACGAGCACAAAAGTCGCCTACGAATATTATACGACGCTTGCACGACACGTGTGCCAGTACGTATCGAACGTTTTGTAATTATCAAACGTAGAGAAATAACCGCCAGGTCGTACGAAACGTATAATACGTTATTTCATAAAGTTTATCGATAATGAATACGTTATTCCGAAGTGAATAGCGAACGGGTCGGCCGAGTCTAACCGGTAAACATAATTTCTTCCTTCATGAATCTTCCGCAACGAAGTTGCCTCGAAGAGGCTGGTCGTTGCAGCCCCGTTTCGTCTCTCGAAACCCCCCCCCCCCTTAGGACGAGTCACGATATATTAATTAGTCGGCAGTACGTTCAGCTCGTCAATTAATGTCCCTTTCTACGGATTCTTGGTTTTCTTCTTTCAACCGACCTGGCATTCCCACTGGTGGTCATTATCTTTGTATTCCCGGTTATCGATCAATTAGTAGGCCCATGCATGCAGAAGCGCAATTACAGGCAGGGTGCAACGAGATGATTATTGAACGAACGAAGCCTGGTTCACAGAAGAAGGCAATTGTCCGAGCTTACGGCTTACGGTTCCATTGTGGGCACCCTTCGTTTCTCGAGGCGGCGTTGCAAGGGTTTGTTAATTCTCCTGCATTCGGGAAGCCAGTTTCTTCAAAAGCAACTAGTAAAAAGCTGGAGCCACGTTCTCGTCGAAGCAACAACGACCAACTTTCCCTCGACGTTCCTTGTTTCTTGAAAAAGTCGCCGCGCGTTGCTTGAACGTTTCTACAAACTGCCGTCCGTTTTAAATTTGAAATCGGCAACAAGAGGGGACAAGAGGCGACAAAAGTTGCTTCGGCGGGGACGAGTCCCAACGTTTCCACAAATTTATATTTAACGCTTATTTATATTTATATTTAACGTACGACAACAGACAACAGAACGTTTCTCGTTGAAACTCGAACGAGGACGGAGCTTCGGCAATTTTTGCGAAGAACGTTCCTCTAGGAATCTACATGTTTGGTGCAAAAGAACTGCAAAGACGCTTTACGAGGCTCGCAGCGTGTCTCGCGTGTATCTCAGCGTCGTCGCGATCGAGGCGGATCTCGAACGATTCGAAAAATCTTCGTAGGACGCTGGTTGACGACAGAATCGACGCAGCGGTCACGCATTTACGAAGCTGCTCGCTGTTGCCTCAGCGAGGACGCAGCTTCAGGCTCGTTCGTAAACGGGACTCGACCGGAGAAGAGAATCGTAACAGGGTAGCAAAGCCTCGAACGAGCCGCGAAATTACGGACGACCGTGTTACCGGAGAACCGTGTTGAACTAATCTACTTACATTGCGCACAACACCTGCATCGCTTACCTGGTAAACGCTCTAACAGCGTCAGCTCTTTTTACTTAAAAAAAGGGGAGAAAAAAAAAGTAGGGAAGGGAAAAGGAAGAAACGATATTGACCCGCGGATTCTTCGTGTTTACCTAATAATTGGATGAGGCTGTAAATATGGCCATTAAGCTACCTACGCTTTCCTCGCGCGCTCGTTAGAACCAACCAATTGCACGGCCATCTCTCTCCTTTGGTAGTCTTCTTGCTCGTTCGCGTCTTTCTTTCAGCCGTTAGCGAAACCTTCGAAGGGTACTCTCCGTTCGAGTAAACCCGAAGTAACCTGGCTTTCCGGCCCTTTATCGTACTTTTCTCTGGCGCCAATAAGGTGGCTCTCCGGAAAAATGGTTGGAAGCAACCGGTGGGGCAATTCCGACCTTTTGGCGCTCCTTTGGGATCTTCCGACCGGATCAACGGTCTATAGTCTGCACGAGCGTAGCCGATGGACGAGTGCTTAGAATGCGACCCGAATATTAGGTCTTCCGGAAAGATTCTTTCCTTTTGCAAGGAAGTAACAGGTGCACGACACTTTTTGTTTTACATTATCTTAGCGAATTACGTGCCATCTGTTTTCTTCTATCGAGATAAAAGACGTGTTCGTAAGAGAAAGACGCTTTTCGGACGACCTAATGGATATACGGCACTTCTATGACGACGAAGGTGCTTGTTCCTTATCTTGGCGACTCAATGGATTTGAAGCATTTATGGAAGATTCGCAGACGACAACGAAGAATGCAGACAACGTACAAAGTTTTCTAATTTTATTAGCCGAGTACACGATGGATGTTCGACTCTCAGAACGCAAATGATACGTTTCCATAACTTGGTTTGTCGTAAAAAAATGACACAAGCAACGGCAAATTGCTAGATGGATTTGAAGAAATAACGTTTACAACGTTATCGCTGCTTTTTACTTTCCAATCTTGGAACCGATTAACGCGGCCTCCGAGTGGCTCAATTATTCGCAGTCTATTTGCGATTCCGTAAAAATCAGCGAGACTGCCAATGCATTTTTCTTTGGAAATATAGGCCGAGTTGATTTTCATCGTTAGACACCGTCAAGTAGGAAGACGATAAAAGGCGTGGAATCTTGGAACGTCGTGCCCATCTCAACGATAAATTTCACAGAATACGACGTTGTCGAAGAAATACGAGACACGCGATTCGTGATGATCTCTTGATATCGAGCGTCCTTAGAAAAAGACGTCAGTCGGTATTATCTTGGCATCGAATCTCTGGCGCGCTGGGTAAAACGATGTTAAAGTTTACGCGTGTCGTGACCGTCGTTCCTCGTAATTCCACGCAGATAGAAATCTTGTATGTAGCGCGCATCGATAGAATCGCCATGTTACAGTTTAGGCGACGGGCAAATTGGTTCGTTACGCCGCGATGCACCACCATTCGAAAATCAGATTCTCCTTTACAGGATGTGACGACCTGCTACGCTCTCCCTTTCCAGAACTTCGCAATTTTCCATTTCCTTCTTCGATCAGATATAAGAGGGTAGAATCGCAGAAAAGTGGAAATTCCGAATATGTGCACGCGTTTCTTGGAAATGCACGGCGGAGATGGCAATAATGGCTTCGCTTCGTGTTGCATAAATCATATCTGAAACTGGGAGAATGTCGGCAACAGTGGGTAACATTGACGGGTAATTAACATATTGGCTGGTCCGGTAGTTGTGCATATTTGTAAAGTAACAGAATATCCGACGTTACGATACGATGTTTCAAACGAGTATAAATATTTTAATGTTTACGACAAAAACGTTCGAGAGATTTAGAAATATTCTCTTAACTCGGAGAAATAGTTCCTTGCCTGCTTTTAACGAGAGCGTGTAGGCCAACGGGATTAAAGTCAACGGTGAGCCTTCGAATAGAAATTAAAATCGACGATAAATCATCGGGGGCGCCTGGTAGCTCGGAAGAGGGACGATCAGAGGGAAAGGGACGAGCGCGTAGGAAGCGTACCTACACATAGGAATTCAGAGATGTCTCCATCGCGAGCGACAAACGACCGACACGAATCTCGACACCGTCAGAAGAGTTATATTTTGACCCCGGTTAGCATACCAAAGCTGCATTATATTACACGAGCCTGTGTGCTCGCTATTATAATGAATATCTTTGCCTGGCTATAAGCATATATGTAAAGCACGTGCGTTTCCATGGGGTGTCGCGGTCGATCTCACCGGCGACTAACCACACCACAACGTATCGTATCCACATCGTACTCGCACACATCGTTCTATTTCTTCGGACACAGGCTGGTCCAGGAGGATCATCATCTTCCTCCTCTTCTTCTTCTTCTTCTTCTTCTTCTTCGTCTTCTTCTTCTTCGTCTTCTGCTTCGTCGCCGTCGTCGTCGAGCCGCGGAGATATCATTTGAATTTCAATGAATCATGTGGGTGCAAGTGTCGCCCGTATTCATTCACGGTTTACATCCATGCGTACGAGTCGTATACGAGAATACACACACGTCTCTTCGAACGTCTCGAGAGACGGTATACTCGAGCATGTTCGTATGTATGTAAAATATCCTCCCCTCCCGCCCCTACCTCCCCTTTCCTCCTCCTCCACTCGCTGGTCCGCGTGGAAAGAGGAGACAAATGTCGGAATCCTCTTGGTTCTTTTTCCACGGCGCATTCACGGTCTCGCGTTCGAAGCCGGCACAAAGGTGTCTGTTGCGATTCAAGCCGCGACCACAAAAGGAGATTATCTCCGATCGTCCTTTGTCGACCGATTTTCCCGTGTCGTTGGTGCGCGACTATTACGGATAGAGTTCCGTTCCCCTTCTCCGTGGTAGCCGTATCAAACCTCGTAATTTTTCTTGCAGCCACCAGTGAATGGGACGTTGCTCATGGTCGGTATACATCTTAGCGGTCGGTTCTTCTTCTTCGTACTTTCGTCACGTGGACGAGACAGCCTGTTCGAAAACGAGCGTAAAAGCAGGCTAGGCGAGGATCATTGAAAACCCCGTTGATTTTTCGCCTCGGAGATTTTCATAAAACCAGAGACGCGCTACACAATCGTTCGTTTTAATTTCCTGCGCGAGCAGAGGCGGCACAATGCCCGAGATTTTTCTTACTTTTCTCTCTCTCTCTCTCTCTCTCTCTCTCTCTCTGTCTCTCTCTCTTTCTTTTTTCTCACCGCCGCGAGTTCCAGTCTCTTATGCAAATGCTCGTTCCAAGGGATTCCACGATGCAGTCGTTCATGCTAGGTAATTTATATGGGTTCTACGGCGGCGCGGTCCGTCGCGTTCGTCTCGCCTCATTAGCGTCTCTCGCGCGCAATTATCCACGCCTCGGGTTCCGAAAGAATTCGGCTTAGAATCGTCGCGGCTAAACTGTCCAGAAATTCCGCCTCCATCTCCTTAATATCTTCGTAACGTTCGAAACTGTCCAAGTTATTACGCGCTCGTTCTATCGCGCCGATAACGCGAAACGCGTTGCTCGTGGTGAAATGGCCTGTGACATGGCGCAGCAGCGTCCTCTTTGATGTTTCCTGGCGCTGTGAAAAGTTCGCGCGGCCCGCGATCCTCCTCTGGTATCTCCTCGTCGTCGTTATCCGGTTAAAATCTTCCGATGAACGAAACGAAGAAGACGCGGGAGCACGGCGCGCGACTACTTCCGTGATTGCAGGTGTTGCATACGTGTTACGTGGCTTTTGTTCGTGAAAAACAGACCGAGGAGGACAGGCTTGGTGTACTTAAAGGAACCGTGGCTGTGTAAGTAGCGGGACATCGGCCGGTGTAAGTACACACGGCGCTTGTCGTGGTCCGCTTTTTTCCGCGCGGAATTCCCCAAAAGGTGACCGGACATTGCCACCTTATCCCGAAAATTACACATAATAACCGGCAGCGAGTGATCGCAGCTGCCGAAAAATGACGGTTATAGTCATCGTCTCTCGCGGAGTGTACACGCGCTTGTCCTCGTTGCGATCGCACACGACCAGATAATCAGCGAAACAACGCTCATTGTCCGAGAAAACCGTTTCTTAGAATATTCTTTTCAATGGAACCGTGAAATTGTCGATGGTAGTTAGTCGACCGTGATGAAATTTGCTGGACGAAGAGATAACATCTTCGAAAGACACATTAACATCTTGGTAATTTATTGTCCGTCAACGAACGTTCGACCAATGCTCGTCGATTTGGCGACAGTTTTAGGATCTGCGCGTTCTGTGCGGAGCAATACGCGACATATGCGTGTAGTTGTCGTTAATTGAGTTTCGGTACAGTTGGTCGTCTTACTCTTAAGAACCTTCACCTTCGATCGATCGAGATACGTGGCCCTGGTCATGGGTCTTCCTTCATCGGCGCAGAGGAAAGGTGGAAGACCGCAAACGAGCCGAGACTTAAGGTCGTCGTGCCGTTTATTAAATTATTCCGGCCTGTCTCCGCGACGAGCGCGCTCTCGAACGAAATTAATTTCGTCGCGCGAGGATGCAACGAGGCGCGCACGGTCGGTGGGTGCTTTCCCTCTCGCGGACAGATTCGCAGGGAAAGGAAAGGGAGGCAGAAAGGCACGCGTGGGACGCGTCATTTGCTTAATTGCGCTATCCACGAGACACGCTCGTTCGCATTATTCGACCACGCGTGCAGCCGCGACGACGCACGTGAGTCAAGAAGAATTCGAGCCGACAAATAGAGCTTCGACCGACTGTCCTTTTGCCACGAGGATCGAATGCTATACAGACGGTGGAAGATCCTCGTCGCAATTCGTATCGAAGCTACGCTGGAAAAATCCAAACTACGTTTATTGGCCTTTTTGCATACGAAGAGCTCGCTGGAAGAACGCTACACAAGCGTTTTCGTCGACTGTTTGATTTCGACGTCGCTCGCTGAGTAAGATAATCGAAGGGGCAGCAACTTGTTGCGTACAAGTTTCTGGAAAGCGGGCGATAAATCTATGCAATTTTGTAAATCATCGTTTCTAAAATGGCCGATACGTGGCAAGGGCGCGTACTTCGTTGCGTAGCCAAATCGAAGAAGAGTTTCGATAGAATGGAACGGATTATTGAATTTTTGAGTCGTTTACCGTGTTTACTGTTCCGTGGTCTTTATGTAACAGACTGGAATAGAGCTCTGGCTTTGGCTCGCGTTATCGCCAGTTGCTCGCGACTATTACGAAGATACCGCGCCATTGTCTTATCGATAACGTCGTTGCTCCGTTTGATTTTGTAACTTTCCGTAAATGCTCTGATATCTACGAAGTGTAGGGGTGTAGCGTTTAGGAACGCGCGACGCTCGTAGGAAATGCCACTACACCTTTAGTCCGGTACCTCGGTGATGGAATTCGGCGACTGGACGATCTCGATGAGTCGAAACATGCCGAGCACGATGTCGTTCGGGATATTTACGGAACGTTTGAAAGCGGAGAACGGAAAATGGGAAGCAGAGATCGAGTGGCGCAAGAAACGGGATGTGTCGTGGGCCAGCAGCGATGGAAGGACGACGGGAAGAAGAAGAAAGAGAGAGATAGAGGGTGACCGGTCTAGCGAACGAGCGAGAGGCAAGGAAGGGGTGGGGCGTTGCCTTTTGACACGACATGTGTCGGTCGTCTCTCGCGCGAGATCTAAGACTGGTCTGGCTTCCGCTAATCCGAGAATCGGGCCTTTTAATGCGAGGCGAGTTTCGCGATTATAAATATCAGAGATACCGGGAACCCGGCCACGGGGACGTCTAGACTCTAAATGAAACCGTCGCCGTTAAGGGGGTGCGGCGCAAAAAGAGCTGCACGGCTCGGGCAACTCGTGTTTCTGCTCTTTTTCTCGCGTAAACTGGTCGAATCGAGCCGCGCGATACGATTTAAAAGGTCGCGGAGACGGGACGAATTCAACCGGTAAAGCAGACGCTCGACGCTTCTCCCGTGCGATTATTACGAGCGCGCAGTTAGCAGGTTTTTCGCATGCTGTCTGTACGTTTGGATTTGTACGCTCGGTGCAAAAGTGCGTTTTAAATTACCATGGTCTCGCGAAGAGCGGAAGAATTACGAGCTACGGCAGCTGGCAGCTGCGAAGGGCCAGGCTCCGTCGCAGACGGTATTAGGAAGTCAACGCTGGCGAAAGATGCGTGAACGAACGCAGAAGGGGTGGGATCGTACGAAGTACGGTGAAAAGGACGATGGAAAGTGCGTGGCGATGGCACGCGACTCGTTCCGGGTATACAGGAGCGTTTAACGAAACAGGGTGACGATCGTACGGCGGATAATTTTAGGACAAGTCATCGGCTAGCGTCGTCGCTCCTGCGAACCATCCACGTGGACCGCCGCCTCTGTGCCGCATTGTCGCGTTACCGGCAGTCGTCGATAATTTTAGACGAGTAAAACGAGGGAAAGGTTTTCCGTATTTCGATATTAACCGACGCTTAGCTACCAGTTTCGGACTATATATAGAGAGGCTGTTTCTCACTGAAACGAAAGGATCGTCATTCGACTCGACGCCATCCATTCCGTCTGGCCTGTTTTAGAGAAATACGGTGCAGCTTTTCTCCGTTCGAAACCTTATCTCGAGAAAAATAAATCAACCGAGGAAAGCGTAGGATTGCGGGATCCGAAAGGGTGTGTATCACGTAGCTTTTCCTGGATACGCTCGGTCGTTTCCTTCTATCTCGCTCGCTCGCCATTATCATGCTCGCGAGAGAAGCCCCGGTAACTTCGATAGCCGACCACGAAGAAAGCAGAAGGTCTTTTTGTGTCTCTGCCAAGATGCCCGAGATTATCTTTCACCGCGGCTCGAATCCTCGCCGAGCAAATACGTTTTACGGTTATCGTCTGGTCGACGACTGTCTAACGCCGAAGATGCTGCTCCCGTTTCGCGAAAATTGCGCGGATTCCACGAACGAACGAACGAACGAACGCCACGGAATCGATTCTCCAGGCTGCACGCACGCAACCGACCCGTTTAATTATGTATTCGATCGCAAGGCCGAGATAATTGGGAAGCGATCTATTGCGTGCATAATTCCTTTCACATAAACCCCTTCGTGTACAAACGAAACGCTGCGAGCACTAAACGAAAGACCTATGAACTACTAACCCTTTTTAACGCGTATCGGCACACGATGAGACCGGATCGTCCGAGAAATCGAGCTCGATCGAGCGTGCAAACCGGGGCGGCATCCCCGGCATGTTCTTCGAGGAGCACGTGCCACGCTTTGTACACGCCATTTACTCGATAAGCGCGACAACCCGTGCACGAGCAATTTCCTCCAACGCGCGTCGTCGTTCGTCTTTTTCGCAAATCCAACCGGACCAGAGTTACGTCTGTGAAAGTAATTGAGGGGCTCGTAAGACACAACGGATGGCGAATTGGATCAATCGCGTTGCAGGTTTTAGTTCTAGCTTTTTAACACGTGCTACGTGTAATTTCCAGAGGAAACGAAACGACACAGGCGGAAATTGCTGATCGTCGAATAAACACGTCCGTATCGAGGAGATTTGCGATTCGAACGAGCAGTTCGTTCGTCTTCTTCGGTTAACGGATCGAAGAGCTGTCTCTAACGAATCTTTCCAACGAACTCGTCGTTTGTCCAGCTTTCGAACAAACGTTACGTCTCTTCCAATTGCACGCGGGTAATAGTCACTTTAGTACGGACAGTGTTGAGCAAAATAATTTTCGTAGAGAATAATTTCAACGAAATTTAGTTCTTCCAAGTTACTTGTAAACAGGAAGAGAAACTTGATTGTAGTTTGGAAGGCCACTTCTGTCTTCTTTCTTTGCAGCCTTAGACCACCCTCGGATCGTCGTCCATCGCTTCCGCGTTTGCAGCAGACACGCTGTTCGCGATATCAATTATCCCGTTCGCCACAGCGTTCGTCGTTTTTGATCTCATGCTATCTCGAATAAACGGAGCCCGCTAATAAGAGCGCGGTAAGAGTCGATCGCGAGCTACCGTTGCTTCGCCCTTTGCACTCTGCCCGTACGTGCGATTGCGTGCAGCGTCGCGTGCACCGATGCGCCGCACAATGTGTCGGAGATCCCTTATCCCCGGTGAACATCTTCTTTCACCGCGTGGTCTCGTTCACCGCGTGCTACCGCTTCCAGCGTCCTCCTACCCCTTTCTCTAATTTCCTCGCGATGCAATTGCGCTCGAAAGTAGCGCGACGCGCCGCTACAAACTTTCCCACCAAAAATTTGCAAACTCCTATATTCGCGAATCAAATGAAATATCCGGATATAAACAAATATTTGGTCGCGGTGTTTAGATAGCAAACGAAACGGACCATCGCGATACGTTGCCTGATACTCTGCTCGTATTCGTAAGAGTACGAATTTGTGTAAACATACGCGGTTCCAATCGCGCCTCGCCAAGATGCTGAAGCATAGCAGAACGCGTGTTCGCGAAACGCAGCATTCATTTTCTCATAAACGTAAACACGCGCGTAGCTAGGCGGTATAAATAGAATCGTAGATCGATCGTGCATCGATGCCTTTTACCGGAAGCACACTCCTCTTCTCCAAAGAGGAAAATACACGAAAGCGTGTTAAAAGACACGGTAATGTAGCTTCTTCCCGCCGAACAAGCTGTAGAAGCGCAAGATAAAGCGTTATCGGTAAAGTGTATCGGCGGGAATCGCTTTACTTTTTACGCGGTTTTTATCGCGGCCCGGAGTACGAGCAGCCTCGAGTTGCTTAAGTGCCCTACCGCAGGAATGTTCTTCGGTTGTTGGTAACGCGCACGGTCCTTCGGATAATCGGTGACCGGGTGAAAATATTTCGACGTTTCAAGAATTTTCCCTCCCCTCCCTCGAGCACTGGACAGACACAACGGCGTTCCGGTTTAAGGGAAGGGCCAGAAGCGAGGACTCGGAGAAACCATCGAGGGGTTGATAAGATCGTGCGTCGTAAACCGTTAAGTATCGGGCAGCGAGTAGGAGCGAGGCTGACTAAAAAGGAAAATATAGGAGCGTGGGACGGAAGCGGATGTAGCGGCCATAACTTCCTCACGGACCTACCTACCTACTTGGCTCGCTACCCTGCTTGGACCATGATAGATTCTGCGGTCTCTGCCTACAGCACTTTGTTTTACGTTCCACTTCGCTCGCCGTGTACCACGGATGATCGATAAAAACGAGAAGCATTGTAAATCAAGCCGTGGCCGACGCTCGTATCGCAATGAGATCCGGCAATGGCGTATCGTCGCGTTGTCGTAATAACTCGTAGCGCGTGCGAGATGCTAGGATAATCGTGAGGCGCGGGTCGATTGGTAGATCGTGTCGCAGATTCGAGGAAGAATCGTTTCGATAGGAATTAGTTACGCGTCGCCCCGGACGTACTGCGATCCCCTCGTGAAAAGGACACGTGGAACTGTTGCGTAAAATCGCGCACCTGCGCCTCTCGTTCGCAGAAAGTCGGTCGAGATAGCGCGTTCAGGGTGCGTGCGTTCGACGATTAAGGCGCGCGCACCGTTGAGATACATCGATCCGATATCGAGCCGACCGTAGAGCTTACGGCAGGGGAAGAATATGGTTAGAGAAGCACTGTGAACTCTGGCTTTGAAAGTTTCTCGAGACCGAGCCTCGTTCGATTGAAATGCAAATTCTCGCGAGCGTTCGATCCATTGGACGGTCGTCCGCGAATTTCAGCGGCACTGTACGGCGCTAGGAGCACGGCGCACATTTGCAATGCAAAATGATAAATGAGATCGGAGAGCCTGGCCGGAGTAGCTCGGCTGCGGATCGACGCGATATCGGCAACGAGGAATTACGAGAGAATCATTAGGGTATCTTTAATCGATCGTACTAAACGTACGCGCACCGTATGCTATTAACGGTCGCCGAGTGTGACCTCTCCCCCCCTTTAATCGATCGTTTTAATGACCGTGCCGAGCGATCGAACTATCTCGATGGTAATTAATGCGATCGACGATGAAAAATGATCGGGCCGAGCGAGCGGCGCGCGCGTTCAACTCGATGCATCTCCACACTGCGTTTCGTTCTTTCTCTTCCGCTCTTTGTGATTTTATCGAACAGCCTGAGCGACATCTCATCTACTTCGACTCTACTTTTCAGTCATGATCGCGGTGATCGATGCGAACGTAAATGAACGATACGAGTCTAGGTTGCAGATTAAGGGGTCGTTAGGTTATCCGCAGGCGTTTAAAGACGTGGAAACTTTGGCAAGTATTTCGGCGATCGAACGTAAATGGTAATTCGTGTCGCGAAGCTTAGTCCCTATCCTAGAGCTCTCGGTGGTTGCGATCTTTCTTCGTTGCTGATTTTCTACGCGGCGTTACGCGACCAAACGTCTCTCTGTCAACTTTCACGTATTCCGTTCTTCGATAAATCATATCGGGGAAACTTACGCGCCTTCGATCTTTCGAAACAATGGAAACCGGTCCATCCACGCGGTTTGAAAAGAGTGTCTGTTCTTTGGTAATTAAAATTCCAAAACACCACCGTTCGTTTTATAATCGCGATATCGCGAAGCTACGCTGACGTTTGATTTTTACCGCGTTTGCTCTTGAATCGCCAACGCGCAGACCATTTGTCCATCGATTCGTCTTGTGACAACGTAGAACGCGATCTTTGGGCGGCTGTTAATATTCGCGTCGCGGCAATCGAGACAAATTGAAATCCTCCGGCCGGCCGGTCAACGGCCATTCAACGATCTCCTCGCTACCTCGGCCTTTTGTGACGTGATTTAGTGTCTCTGGCGCATATTATTAGCGAGCCGATAATGGCACCGAGTCTGAGATCGTTCGGTGAATCCGTAATACGGTTCCGCGGCGGCCGTGGACCCCTTTTCTTCGCTCGAGCAACCAAGAAAAACCAGTCGTCGTCTCTCTCTCTCTCTCTCTCTCTCTCTGCATCTGCATGAATTCGTTCCGTGCGTCCGTCATCGGCGCGGAAGAATGCCACTGTCGGGCTTTGCTTTCAACGAACCCTCTATACCTACGTGACGTCCAATGAATCTCCGCCGCGGACGTGGAACAAAATCCATGCTCTCACCTGTCTCTCGACTTTTTCGATTCTTCGCTTCCGCTTTGACAAATGCCCGTCGTTTGTTCTCCGAACCTGTGGATGTTCTTTGCAGCATAGATCGATTCGATATTTCTCCTTCCTTCTCCTTCGTATCGCGTTCTATCGTCGCGTGGATCAAATTGGATATCGCTCGCGTCGTTATTTTCCATCTGGCGTTTACGCAAGATCGTCGAGACCGATCGTCAACCAATACCACGCTACAGTTGCATTTTCTACGAGCCTGTTCGACTACGAACAGTTTATATAATTGGAGTACACGTAATAAGAGCAGTCCACCGATCCTACATGTACCGCGATTTTTCATTCGAATAATAAGAGTTCGCGTTCCTCTAATAATCGTTCATCGCGTTCGTATAAGTGGATTCAAACGTCAAGAGTAGTCCGTTTTATCGGCCGCGAATTAAATCCTCGCTTAAATGAACGCTCCGCAGCTGTTCGTTCTCCAAAGCGACGTACGTTCTCCGGAACGCGGATCGATCCGATATTCCTCTTTCGTTTCTTTTGATATCGCGCCGTATCAGCGCGTGGATCGGAACGGGTATCGTCCACGTCGTTATCTTCGATCGTTCTTCGACGTTCACGCGAGATCGTCAAGGTCAACCGTGAAGCAATTATTCGGTGAACGCCATTTAGCGCCATTCGTTCGTCAAGCGGCGATCGACGTTGCACGATTTTCTGGCAACGCGTCGCGATTCTTATCGCGAGGAATGGAGGTCTGGAGGGCGAGTTTTCGGGGGCAGTTGCGAATCGCGTGATCGATCGACGATAAATTGGAGACTTTTGACAAAATTGTCCAGCCGCCTGGCACGCTCTCTCTTTCTTCTTCCCCCCGCCTCGAATCCAGCTCAATTTCCAAGGCAATTAAGGGACATTTCCGTGAAAGCAACGCGGTGCGCTTTCCCATGACGACGATTCGCTTTCGATCAAACGTCCCACATGCAGCCCGATGACCGATGCGATCCCTCTCCTCGGGGCTGTTTCGCGGGGCTTCGTTAGCCTCGAATTAGCCGAACATCTCGAGCATTACGCTTCCTCTCTGTAATTGTCCAATTTGCCAAGTTGGAAACCGGCGTGCACGCCACAAATCATTCGCACACCGGCAACCGTTCCCCTGTCGTTCGTCGTTCCAACCTCTCTCTTAATAATGTTATTAAAATCGTTAGCGCGTTCCAGGTACTCAACAGCGGCACACTTTGGCCACGCGTTCTTTCACGAATATCCGACCTCGAACTGCTTACGAATCTCGTTGAAATTACACCACGGTCGTCGCGATGCCCGCCCCTAAAAAGTTCATCTTCCAGCTGCGATTTCCCACCAACTGAAAAGGGATTTTACAAGAGAAGGATTTCTCCTTATCGATACCCGTGATTTCTCGTCTGAATCGCGTGCTACGAATTTTTCACGAAACTTGGAACAATTCGACGACCGCCGCAGTTGTCGCTTCGATCTCGTATCTGCTTCCACGTTGACGCGTTGGCCGTTTAGAAGTCAGGTTGATGCACGGCCGCCTAAATCGAAAATGAGAACGAAACCATGTCGTTGTTCGTATCTTCCCTAAAATTTCCTGCTATCTGTTCTATTTCTTAATCTTATAACCACGTTATCGGGTAATTTATCTTCCGGGAATTGGACGCCAGTCGCGTACTTATTGTATCGTATAGAGAGCTTGATTCTTACGAACGTCCGTGAAATTCCGCGAAAGCCACAATTGGAAGGTGAAAAAATGGGGCAGAGGGTCTTAGTGTCGCGGATGGTCGACCCTTTGGGTGCTGTTTCGTGACGGTGCACGGTCCATTTAGCGTCCTCCGGGGAAAAAGAAGGGAGAAACGAAAGAGGGAAGAAGGAGAGCGAGCGGCACGCGAAATACCCGGGTAGCTGGATGCGTGGCGGGTGGAAGGGAAAAAAGTCGACAGGAAATAGCGCGAGAGGCGAAAGGGCACGGTTTAACGCGATATCGCGTTACACGGCGACACGAGCAACCACGCGGCGATCACTATGTTGCCCGGCAGCGAGCTCTCCGCTTGGAGCCGCTTCGTGAACGCGCGTGCATCGGGCTGTTGCGTGAATTCGCATCGGTCGCGTGCCACACCTGCGCTCGCGTGTTATTCGCGTTTATCGTCAGCCTCTGCACCATCTCGCTTTTATATTGGAAAAACATTTTCTCCCGTGCGAACGCACTCGCATCGACCAGTCGCGCACCGTAACGGAACTATTTTGAAATTTGTCGAAGATGCAGGCAGAGTTTAACATTTCGTCGTGCAGTTGAATGGTCGATGTGATCGCAGGTTGTATCGAACCTTCAGCTGCTGCGCGGATACGTACGGACGTGAAACAGAATCTCCTATGTCGTCGAAATCTGTGAAATAACCCTCTGTAACTTTCGAACAACGATGTATTTCACGCGCTGTTGCGAAACAATGGCTAAACACGTACGATCGAAGGAAGGAGAGGAAAGGCACGGAAAGGTGACAAAGCTCGAGTCCGCTTGGATGTTTGAAAATTATATAGGAAGACGCTTAACCGGTTAACCGCGGAATTTGGTTTTAGAAGTCTGTCGCGGTATTGGGTCGTGGAGCGCGCAAACAAATAGACGTCAAACGCGGCGAAATAAAGCTTTTGTTTCGCGCGTATACTCGTCAACCGCGGTCGATTGGCTAAACCGAGGATTTCGAAGGAGGAATTTTCGCCCGTGAAAACGCATTGTAACAACCGAGTCACGTTGACAAGATTGCATATCGCGTAGTTTACCAAGATTACTTTGCAAGTTATTTAAACGAGTTAGGTTTACGACGGAATTTAACATTGCCCCGTACAATTAGACGGTTGATATGTCCGGCTGTTGTAAAACTTTCAGTTACTATGTATAGGCGCGAAACAGAACCGCACAGAGGAAAACGGAGTGAGAACGATAAATATCCGGGTGGTGAAACCGTGGCGGTTCGTGACCACCGGCGAACTTCGGACAAAACAATATTGTCACCGGCACACAGCGACGCTCAGGGTCCGACTCGTTAATGCCACACGGCAGCCATTGTTTCGAGCACGAATCTTCGCGGCCCATTTCGCGCCTCTCTAAACACTGCTTCGCCGCGAAAATGCCCTGTAGCCGAGAAAGCTTTGTCGTTCTTCCCTCGCAAATTATTCGGCGAGTCGCCAGCGTAACGATTTCCTTGGCTATAAAGTCGATCGAAAATATCGCGTCTCTTTACACCGTTTGCTTGCACCGTTTCACATACTCTGGCTGCTACGAATATTTACGCACGTAAGTTATAGGTATAACAAATAGGTTGTTATAGCATCTATATAGTAATCGATCGGGTTGCAAGTACGTCAAATTTCACGCGATTTACTCGGCAGTACGTAGTTTCGTACGATCACAAAAATTTGAGAATCGTGAAAATTAAGCATAGTTTTCGGAAATGTAGGAGAAAAATGTTACGCGACGATTACAGCGACTGCGAAAGATATTTTCACACCGTTGTATCCGTTCTATCGTTCACAGACAAATTACGCTCAAGTCCGAGTAAATTAAATTTCGCGTCATTTTTCTTTGATACTTTGATACTACGAAAATGAAACGGCAGAATGCGAACGCGAAGAAAACGCTTTATTGGAAGACAATGGTTAGAAATAAGTAGGTTCTGCGATCGTTCCATGTTTCCTCCTTTTCTTCAGAAAACCGAAGAACTTCTCTCTTTTCGAAAAATCCAATACAATGGTCCACGACCTAAGAGAATTTTTATTTCCACTAACGAGTGGAATACGAGTGTTGGCGAAGAGTCTCTCTCTCTCACTCTCTGCCCCTCTTTTTCTCGGGGTATTCGCGCACCTGGGTCCCATTGGTGCGGCGCAGAGTACCTTTTGTTGGCCGCCGCGGATCGTATTAAAAGGCTTGAGGTCATCACGAGCAAACGAGCGAACGGAGACGTAGTCGGTGGTGAGCGTGAGCTGGACGGAGTGCGGGCGCAACGCGTTAACATTGTTTGAAAGCCGAGTCTTTGATCTGAGCCCGGTTGGCGTACATCAGTCGGGTTTTATGCCTACCAAGAATTCGCAGCCCCTCCATCGGTGGGTAAACATTCGGACTTTGGTACCATTCAGCGATTTAGTAGGGTCCTCAAGCCGGCTTCGAGGCCCTCGTGCCCTCCGCCGCGAACGTTTTCGACGGATCGGTTGTTTCGATTGCACCGCACGCGTCGCCTTTCTCCGCACCAACAAATCTCCAGCCATTTGATCGCCGTATCCGCTGACACGGCGTCGCGAGCCGCGCGCACGCGGGCTATTCTCGTGGCGCGCGGCCATCTGAAAGCCGTCCAAATAGCGCGATTCGATTTTCCCGTTAACCGCAGACCGTTTGCGAGCCTTCCTCTTGCCTTCTCTCTGGCGGCCTACCACTGTCTTTCGCTAATTGGGAAAAAGGAAGGAGACGAGCTCGCAGGCTCGCTAAGGATCGCTCGTCTTGCAACACTCTCGTCGGCTAGGCTCTGCAACTTTGTCATCTTTCGCTTATTACCGTGACACGAGTCTGCTTCGCCAAGTAGAACGCGAACAAGTACAAGATAGAGAGGGGTTATAGATTGCCCGGAAGCGTTTGGTTTTCGAGAACGTTTGGCGCACGAGGGTTGACAAGCCGTAGGCTCGTACGGCGAGGGAACCTCGTTCATGAAGTCATTAAGGTAGATAGATCGACCCGGGGTTCTGTTCTCGTTTTCACGAAAGCTTCAGGGGTCTGTGTGCCTGACGACGATACCGGTCGTCGCGTACGACGCGCGTACACGCATAGTCGTGCGTGTACCGGGGCGGTGGAACGCGCTCGTATGCGTGAGCGCCCCTTAATGACGGGGTACGCTCGGGTATAATGCGCGGGGCGGACTTTGGCGCCTCCCTAATCAATTAATCAGCGAATCTCGCTTTTATCTGCGCCGTGTAACCACGTAATTTTCTCCTCCTCGGTTTATTAGGAGCCGATTAAGGAGCTTATTCGAAGGGAGACCCGAGAAGGGGAGAGCGCCGGCTTCGGCCATTCCCACCCCGGGCGAATAAACTCCGACATGGGACTTAATTGCGGACAATACGAAGTTCCCGTAAGCGGGACGCGTCTTCGACGGAAGTAGCTCGTTCATAGTACACACAAGGGTCATGGTGTTATCGCTTTATCGATCGTACTAAGAGGACTAACCTCTTATTTCTTTCCTTTTTCTTCTTCTTCTTTTCCTACGTACATGCACGTATCTCGCTTGCGATCTGTTGCGTAGAAAGCGCGCGAGCCGAAGAGGTTCGCGCGTCGGTGAAACGATATAAAGGCGCAGTTTGTCGTCAATTACGGTAATCATGGCGGTTTCACGGTGTGGCGTGCGAGGGGATCTCTCGTCCGTCTGCGAGGTCGGCCAGGAAATAACTGTCGCGAGATCTTAATCGGTACAAATATCAATTAGGATAAAATAATTACTCGTCGAGCGGACCGTGACTTCTGTAATCCTCGGCTATCGCTATCTCGACAGGTATCGCGGCGCGTAACGAAGCTCGTTCGTTATCGTCGTCGAATTAACGAGCTTTTCTCGATGTTACCATTGTCCCGCGCGGCTCGAATCGAGAATCGAGAATCGAGAATCGAGAATCGAGAAAGTGCGACAGAGAGAAGAAGGTGGCAAGGTAAAAAAGTGACAAGGCGATGGCAAGAGGAATAGAAAGAGAGACGAAGCGAACGGAGATGTCGGAGGAAGAACCGCAAAACAATAACTCGCGCGCCCAGTCGATCCGCAGAGAGATCGCTTACGCTTGGCCAGCAGAGTAACAGGCAACGTGGAAGGGTAGGGAGAAGAGAGAGATCATCCCCGTGGTCTGCTCCTCGTCCGTTAATGCGTTGCCACGAAGATCTATGGACTGCCCGTAGTTTATATGCTAATCCGTAAAGAGTGTTAAATACTCGATCATTTATCACGCCATCGCTTCTCCACCCTCCCTTTCCATCCCTCATCCCCCTTCTCCAAAGTCTCTTGCTCTTTTGCCTCCTCCTTCGGTTCCTCCTTCTTCCCTCTGGCCCGGCATTCGTCGGTCGACCATTCGAGTAGCTTCGAACGCGTTGTTCGAAACCTTCTTCGCACAGTTTCTCTCTCTCCCTTTCCATTCCTGCTGGCTTTAGCGCCTTCCAGGCTACGTTTCACCCCCGCAAACCGACAACGAGTAATTATTATTCTTCACCCCTTCGACCGCGTCCGCTCGCCTCTTTTTACCTCGATTCACTCGGTCGAACCTAAACGCCGAGCAACGAAAGAGAAAAAGATATTCTCGCTTCGCCATTTCCTCCATTTTTCATCGTGTAACGCCGCATGGATACAGTCGCTTCTTCGAATTACCGTAGGACCGTCTGCAACAGATTCGGTTCGCGCTATACGAATTTCCTCTTACACGGCATCCAGTGCGCTAAAAGTTACAATTCGATGAAAAGATATGAATTCAACTAACTGATACAAATAATGTCGCTTTTTGATACTCGGACGGTGGATACTCGTAGTACGTTCCGAGACACGTAAACTACCGTTTCATCTTTTGGCAATAACAATTAAACACGAAATCGTCGAACGAAAGATATAACGTACCGTTCGAATAAAAAATCGACGGTATGGAGACGAGCGTACGACAACTGCACTGAAAACAGTTAATTTCGCCCAATTCGTAGAGCAATACAATTTCTTTCGTAAATAAACGATTACGATCCAGACGCAGAATCTCGAGTATACGGTTTCGTACGCGGTTCCCACATACCAGATTCTGCGGTAGTTTCGACTGTAACGGTGTCATGGCCGCTAAAGATAAAGTTAGTATAACGAAAGTGGAGACGCGCGAAAGCGAGAGAATGAGGGTTATCGGTTTGATGCAACGGCGTGGCGCATCCCGCGAGTAGGAAGGTGTTTATGGGCCGCGAATCGGCAACTCGAGACGAGATTTACGATTCACCTCGGATAATCCAATAAGCCGCGAACGATGTAGCGTGGGCGCAAATGATGCAAGTTCGCCAGCTGGTCCACCATGCAACCACCGTGGATTAGTACGCGCGCTCTATCGTCGTCCGCGCGTTGCAAAAGGCGAACAGACTCGCGCCGCATTCTGTCCGCTCGTAATAATCGTCAACGTCGATTTCGAGCGCAGCGAATGATAAATCACGGCCCAGACCACGCCGATCGTATCGCGCCTCTCGTGGAAACTTCGCCGACCAATAAATCTTCGCCGCGCCCGTGAAAAAGTCTGGTCTCGCCGTTTCGCTTCAACCCGATTGTCGGCGAAATAGCATTCCGCGGTAGTCACTCGGTTCGGATATCTCTCGACGTGATTCTTCGTTGCGTTGCTCCTGCAACGACTCGGTAGGACGAAGCGTTCGCAAGCTTCTCTTTCGTGTAGAATTCCGGTCCACGCTGTTTCCAACGAGTAGCTTCTGATATCAAGAGTATGCGTGACACGGATACTCTTGACACGGTCTAGGGATTCTTACGTTGCTCCGTGTTACTCTGAAACGTTGCCAACGAAACGCGAACAGCGACGAAAGATTGCTCGATGTTGCTTCGATGGAGACGAGACTTTGGCGGGTATTCGTTGCTGCTGCATCTTCGTACCTCGCACCTTGTCTCACGATTTCTCTGGTAGCTATTCAAGCGAATGTTACTCACTCACTGCTACGATATCGTTTCGCGCGAATTTTTACTATATATTATTTTTATTCATTATTATATATATATATATAATATTTAACCATAACGAACGAATTATTTTTAGCAAACGAACCGATTTTCAAGCGACAACAACGATTTTTACGAGTTGATACGATCAACCACGGTACCGCGAGTGCTCAAGTGGACTAAATATAGTACAGCGTGCATAGATGAGACAAAAAATATGGTGCACATGTATCAACGCTTGGAACGCACCTGTACGCGATACCTGCTCGTAGCATCGAGGCCTGCACGTGCAGTCGATCGGCAATTTTTCGTACTTAGCTACTCACGCGGCGCTTGCTTACGTGCTCGAGGAGTGTACTCGAGATTCAGTCGTCTCGCAAGGAGACGACGAGTGAAAGAATGGCCAAGAGGAGGTGGGAAAGAAAGAGCGGGGGAACGGCGTACCGGTATTCTAAAATTAAGCACCAGACGAACGCGTCTGACACGCATCTACCGAGAATCACTTTAGTGTCTCCGGTAACCAGCACCTCCCTTTATTACGAGAGATCCTCGAGTGGCTGGCTATGAAGATCGTCCGCTTTTCATCGTTTACCGGCAAAAAAAAGAAGGAAAATCGCGCACGCAACGATGCACACAAGCAAACAAACCGTCCTCACGGCACTCTCCACGATCCTGTCCCGTTTCCAGATGAAAGGCACGGCGTAGGATCCTCGAAAGTCACCGAAGACCGATACACCGTTGTTGACTTCTCTCGGAAAAACATCCGCTTTCGACCTTCCCAGTTCTTGTCGTTCCACGTCGATCGTTAATTTATCGCGGTTTGATGGTAAATCTTATTTCATGCCAGGCTTGCACATGCGACTTTCTTCGGATTCGAACACGTCGTATTTGTTATTTGTATCGTCAACCTGCGACGATCTCTGTGAACTTCGACTTTCTCTAACCGAAATACAAGCAACAACCGTCCGTATAACGCGATACTTGCCCTGGTGCAACGTAATAGAATCTCGTTCGAAGAAACAAGTTCGGTATCTAAGTACGTATAATAGTTTCAACCTAATGTAATAATAATAAATAATTACGGTTGTCGAAGCAAGATTGCAATTTCGTTAATTTTTGCGACTTGCATTCGTTTCCTCTTCCTGTTACTCGAGAGAGGAAGCTGCGCGTTGTACCCAGGTTGGCCGTACTTGTCCGTAAGTTGGAATGTGTCAACGAAGGTTTGGGATATCGGGGAGATTCCGTGGCTGGAGTCTCGATTGATGAGCTTGCGCGAAGCGAACAGTCGACGACGTGGCGCTATTAGATCGTCGATTCGTAGAACGTCCATCCGTCTGTACGGTACGAGCTCATTAGACCGCATTTGAGGTTGATTAATTACGTTTTCGACGAGAGCCGGCGTCCCTTCGGTGAGGCCAGACCGAAGGTGCGCCTTAATCCGGTCCTCTCTAGACCCTCGGCCTGTCTTGTCCGTATCGGTGATTTTAAGAACAATGTTAAGATTCAGAAGCAATAAATTATGTAGAAACGGCTCCCTGTGCTCAGGTAAGATAATTCCCCGGTAGAGACCACAGATAGGCTTTTAGCCAGGGATTAGAAATCGTCAGGTAGACGAGATACACGACCAAGTTTTCTTTTTTTTTTTCTGCCAGTCACGGTACTGTTTTCGACCTTACTTGCGGTTTTTAGCAAAATTCGAAGAGTCGCCGATATACTGAACGATAACGAGCGATCGAACGATCGTACCTCTTTTCGAAAAATACACGTTAGGTGCACTGCGAGTACGAAAGAAACCGACGTTTGTATCGCTTTTCGCCTCGAATTTTGTACTTTTATGCTAAATGGTAATATTTTATTTCGCACGAAGAGTATACGCGTGTGAAATAAAGAGTTTCGAACGCCGGTTAACCGACCGACAGAGGAATTCGAAAGAAGGAAAATTTCGTATACCGCCAGGAGACAATGGCATTTGCTATACAATAGCGTATAATTACTTGCAAAGACACGGCAATGCGAGAAGAACGGCGTTAGCTTCGGTGAAAAGGTTCGTGCACGAATTTGGGGCGTGTCGAGATAAAACAGAGGGTGCTGTGCAGCTTAGTGGGGAAGCGGAGCCGAAGGATCTGCCCCGGACGCGGCAAAGCCGAGATAGGAAGAATAGACGGAGAAAGATAGGTGGCGTCGGTAGGACCGTGACGGCGAGAAAAAGAGGTCCGTCGCGAAGGCCACGAAAAGCACCCGAGCTAGGTTTTCGGCAGGTCAGTTTCCAATGAGCATCGTCGCAACGAGGTCTCTCGCTTTCCCCGCACGTGACTTTGACCAGTAGCCATTGTCACATGGCGGACGCCATTTTAATGGAGTACGGTTCGTGCGTTGGTGCTTCAGTCGTGAATTATTGTGCGTGCGTTAATGGTAACTGACGTTGTTGGAACGGGACGACCATAGGACATTGATTCACCGGACATTTTCTCGGCGAAAATGCAGGACGGGACGCCTGTGTACGCCGGTTTATCCGTTAAGAATCTCGGCGATACTTCGGCGAATCTGCTGCACAAGGTGCGTTTTTAGTCTTCTGAAAGACCTTGTATGTAAGATAGCGGGATAAATCATGCAGCAGAGTCTAATTAGAAGACGGTTCGCGTTATACGACGCTGGTTTCTTCATTATCGGCTTGCGAGGCTCGCGAGCGCTCGGTATCGCGTCGATCCTCGTAACGATCGATTAAAAGAGAACACGGCTTTCGGATGGTATGCGTGCATCGGACGAGCGTGCTCTCGTTTTGCCGCATAAACTCGCGCACGAAAAGAAGCCGAAATAGAATTCACGGTCCGGGGGAGCGGTGGCCGTAAATGAGCGGCTTGGCAAGGGGTGAAGTGCGAGAGAGATGGAAGACGAAGGGAGGGAAAGGGGAGCGGGGCAAGTCGAGCAGCCAGATAATCGCGGGCGTTAAACTTTTATAGGCCTGATTTTCATTTATATGTTAAACACGTCATAACTCGGTGAGAAGGGAAGGGAGATCGAGCGTCGTCGTCGCACGCTGTGTGCGCGCAAGTTTTTCGACGCGTGTGGGTTTGGTTTTCGTGCAGGTGTGCGCGTCTGGGTCGCAGGTAAGGGATCGAGTGGCGGCACGGAGTCGGGGATGAAGGAGGGACTTTTATTTCTAACAAATGAGCGGCAGGTATGACGATATAATATAAAAAGATCGGCGGAGAAAAGCAAAGAAAGAGAGGGAGAAAGATAGAAGAGGCGGAGGAGGAGGAGGAGGATGGGAGGAAGAAGCGACACCTGATTAATCGTCTTTTTATGGCTGGTAAAATATCGCCGCGCGTAACGACACGGGAAAGGATACATAGAAAACTTTTAACTGACAGATATGATTTTCGGTGAATCCTTGTTCTCGCCGGGTTCTTCTTCCTCCTACCCCGAAAGGGTTATTGAAATATTTGGCTGTTTTTTGTCCCGAGCGGATTTCGTTCCGCCGAGCCGCTTACACGCCAGGCCCAGGAAACCTCCGATTAATATTCCAGCTCGCTCGTTCGTTCGCTCGCTCCTTGTCAGCGACATAGAGGTCGGTTGTTCTTCTGGCCGCCTCGCATATTTGAAATTTAACCGATTCCTCCTTGTAATTTGTCGATAGAGCGGTACATCTCGGTAATGGTATCAATTTATACTCGCTTCACGGTGTCGCGTCGTCGCCGTCACCCCAGGAAGACCCCGTGAAAGGGTCACGCTCGAGAACGTATTCCACGTCCTCTTGGTCGCGCGGTCTTTTCACCGAGCTCAACAATATAACGTCTCGAAATCCCTTTGACGACGAGACAGTGTCGCCTCTCGGCTCCTTCCAGCAGACCGCGTGACAAATGGAGGCGGCGGAATACATTACGCGCCACTTATCCCTCAAAAATATAAACTAATAGGTATACAGACGTATAAATGAGAGATGTCGAGGCGCGGATGAAAGAAAGTGGGTGAGGTGTTCGTGCTCGGGTATTGAAATCAAAAGGTTACGGTGAATCAGTGGCTTAAATGGCTACCAAACCCGCGCCGGCTCTTCGACGATTCTCCACAAATCTCCAGCCATCGATAATAAATTCGGTCGTCGGCCGTCATTGTCACCGAACCAACCATCCTCAAAAGAGTCGGAAGTCTCGCGCCGGTGAAAGAGAAGCTCTTCGAAATTGGTCACGCCGCGTCTCTCTTCTGTCGATCGATGATCTCGTCGACGCGAATCTTCTCGGATACGTAAAAAAGTTGGCCACAGTTCTGGCTAATTCCTATTAAGAGTATGCAGGTATCGTATAAAGCTTACGACTAGACTAGAAAGGTTTAAAGATTTCTTCTTCGAACGTTTGTCGTCCGATTTCAATTCCTTCGAATATATAGCTTCTACGGGTGTTCCGAGCATTCCATCTCTTGCGTATTTCTTTCGAACAGATTTTTTATTAATCTTTGTACACCGCGATAAAATATCAAACGAGTATCGATACGATTATAATACGAGATATCAATTACGATTCCAAACTTTCAACGTTGTCTCGAAATCTATTTTGTTAGGAAACTTTCGATGCTCCTCCTTAATTCTCTTCGGTATTTCTCTTCCGCGTTTGTTCCAACGTTCGATCGTTTGACAGAGATTCGTAACGAGAACTCGACCAACCGTCCGAGCAACTGCACGTTGATGTATAAATAAGCGAATTAATTTTCTCGGCCGCGAGAGAAGTTGTAGAAACAAGTTGGTCGCTGCGGGGCTACCGATAAAGTCGAAACGATGCCCTAAACGTTCCTCGTTACGATAATCGTTTAATCATGCCGCGATACGCGGTATCCGGGTGAGCGCGACTCGACCGTTCGCCGCTGTAAAACTCGTCTAGAATCCCATAAACGCGCTCGGTAGGCCTCCTAATTTCGATGGATATGGTCAACAAACGTCCGGCGGATATCTTTTACAGGAGCGACCCGCGAGAACCGAGCGAACAGACAGACCGACTTTACAAAAGTGCCAACCGGTGGCTTTTACGACGATCGAGCGGCGGACCTCACTAAAAATTATTAATAAAAACGTTCTCATCCGCGTCGCCCCTGTAAACATCGCATTTTAGATGTCGTATCCAAAATCGTAAAAGGGCGCTGGTCCCGGCCACGTTTTTCGGATCTACGCCGTTCGACCAGATCGAATCGACTTTGCGTCTTTACGAGCCCGTTCCCCTGTCCCACTAGAGGACAATGTCCCTATAGTGTTGAGTTTCGCGGCCAACGCTCGTCTCTAGATTTATCACACGCGGGCAATCTCTTCTTTCTCTCTTCGTCCATTTGTTACACTTTGAATGGTTTGCGAAAATTCGAAGATCGACATTGCCGATGAAATACCAGCATCTTTATCGACCGTGCGTCTTTACCGGGTTCGAGTCGGCACGAACCAGAAGCACCAAATTCGCAGAAGGATAATCGACGATAATTCACACTGACGGACCCGCGTGAAGTTTTATACCTGGTATAAAGACCGATATTGTATGAAAATCGCCTATTAGCATACAGTACCGTATGCGAAGAAAATCAGATTCATAGATTCACAATAGAGAGGGAGAGAGGGAGAGAGAGTGAAAACGCACGGGGAGGTCAGATTCAAATTCGTAATAAACTCGTATCGTGTAATACCCGATTATTTCTCCGTCGCTCTGAACTTTGAACCCTTTATAAATCGAAGGAAAGATACGTCGAGCGAAAGGGCAATTGCCTCGCAGCAATCGACACGATCGAAAGGATCTCGCGGTCTTTGCGCGTCTACGAATCTCGAACGCTATCATCGAGTCGCACTCGGCCAGTGTTGTTCTCCACGTGGAAGAGACCAACCTTGCCCCGAATCGACCGCGTCGATCTTGTAACCCGTTCTTCTTCGTTCTCTCGCTCGTTAACGAACACGAATCTCGAGATATCGAAACGAGGGAACAGCTCCTGGATAATTGGTCGCATTTAAATATCAATTTTCGGGCTGGCCCCCACGGTGTTAACCCGTTTCGCCGGGTCCGAGCGTCATTATGCGTTCAAGGGTCGAGTATAGTGTAGCGGAGGCAGCGGTCGAGGGGAGAAAGCGAGACGAAACGATAGAAGGAAAAGAAGGTTAGACCGAGACGGTTGGTTGATGAGAAAGGGACGGAAAGAGGTGTTCGGACAAATAGAAACGTTCACTTTGCTCGGCTCGAGAGACTGTTCTGTGAGGTCGCCGGCTACATAGCGCTGTCGTGTAAACACGCGCTAACTGCCTCCTCTTGCCGACGCCGGTCGTCGTCTCCACCCGCCTCTCCTCCTTTCCTTGCTTCGACCCTGCTCCTTCTGTCGCCTCCGCGGACCTCGATTACCACTATCGCCTCTCCGCTTCTCTAACGTTCCTCCGTTGTGTTCATTTTTGCAAAATCCATTTGCGATTTTGCCTCGAGACTCCTCTTTCGGATATTCCTCTGACAATGATAGTCTGCTCGAGCGCTGTTGCAAGGTCGTTGGTAGGATTCGATTGGAAATTGTTCTCGCGGACATTCCTTCGTAATACGTTGCCCGGCTGCTGTTAGTAGAATTTCAATTAACAGCATGTATCTAGAGTCATCAACGAACACGACCGAAATTCGTGTAGCTAATAGTCGAACAATTTTTCTCTATTATTTTTCCTTCGTACGATAGGAACCCATTACGCTCTGCCGTTACTCGTTGTCACCGGAAACTCTTGAGCGTTCTTTGCGAAAATCAAACGTGGCTGAAAGAAGATATTCGCCTGGAACTTTTCTACTTTGTTTTTCTTTTCTGCAGTGTGCTTTGCAACTACATATTTAGCCAACAAACGAATCGTCGTCTGTATCCGTTTCGTTCCGTTTAACAGCGTTTGATAGTTACAAAATGCAACGTTATTGGTATCCCCATTAAGCGCGGAATACGTTTAACTTCAAATATCTAATCACTAAACGCATAGAAGGTTAATTGGACGCTAATTAAAATTTCGTTGCAGCAACTGGAATTCGGGTGATATCGAATGATCGAAGTCGTACGATAGAACGGGTAGAAGTCGGAGAAACGTTGAAAATTGGAAATCGCGAGGCTGCCTGGGGAACTTTTATCGCTGGCCACTGTCTAATTCGATGGCTAAACGTACGCTCGTTAGATCCCGATAGACACGTTTTATAGCGGTCGCAAGGAACTCGGTATTTTCGAATATTACATCGAGCAATGGAGGGGATCCTTTCACGGTTCGATAAATTCCCATCGGTGAAGAATCGCGCAGGCACGAGGAACAAAGATGGCCGTTGATAGCGCGGCCAGGAACGACTGTGCGTTTTGTATGTTCGTTCGATTAGCATGGCGGTGCGAGTTGTTTCGCTTCCTCGTTAATAAGAGAGCCTCCCCTCCTGTATTTCTCTTCTTCCCGAACCGTCGATCCCTCTCTTTTTCGTTCCATCTCTGTCCTCCTCCTCCTCCTCCTCTTCTTTTTTCCCTTACCGATACACGTAATTCAAGCCAGACGCATAATCTTCCCATGGCTAAGTCCAGGTAATTGCGTGGCCGTGGTAGACAATGCCGTTGCTGTGTTTCGCGTGGGACCACGGACTTCCTCGGTCGTAGACCGAGTCCTTTCCGAGAGCGAGTCTTTCGAGGGAAAGAATGCGACGCCCTATCGAATATTTCTCGCGATATCCGCGGGAATGCGATTCGAGGCCTTTTATGTAAAGATACCTGAAACCGTGTCCGGTAATAAACGCTGCAACGTCTACAGCGAGATTTAATTCGTTGATCAGAACGGTCGAACATCGACGAAAGTAATTAACGGTATAATTGGAGCACAGCGTAAAAGAAATTTTTTAATCGTATAGAGAATCGTATAGAACAACTTCCGCGAACCTCGTGGAAACGATTTTCACAGGACAGGTTAATTTTCGTTCTACGGATCGTTTTCTATGCTATTAATTCCAACTTGTTAGATTAATTCCAACTGCTTAGAATGAGATTCAAAGGTGGACTTTTAAAGAGGATATTACGCCACCGTCGATGTGTCGTCGAAAGCATCGTGTGTTTCGCGCGATCCTACGGTTCGTCGAGCAGCGACGATATCGAAGCACTGTCTGTAGTAAAATCAAAGAAATTCCGTTGTTCGATTGTTTAATACGACGACAAGCCAGCAATACGCGGCGTTCACGTGGCAGGATGATTCGAATCGACTCGCGAAATAATAAGCTCGCGAGGGCAAACGTGGCGGAGAAGGCAAACGATACATAAAACTTAACCGCCCTGTCGTAGATATTAATCCTATTACACGGTCCATTGAAATAAATTACGATATAAAATCAAACTCGTTCCACGGGTGACGGTGAGAGATCTCGGTCCCTCGGGGTAGAAACATTAATCGCCGTTGCAAGGTCTCGCGTTGCACCGCGCCGGCCATCCAGCATCGTTGCCGAAGCGGACCAAGATTCGATTGCAGCCGTGTTTCTCCGTCCTCCTTTATCTCTCCCTCCCCTCCGTTTGCTCTCGGGCCCATCCGTTCCTTCATTATTTACGTCTTGATTTATTATAATCGAAGCTCAGCTGCGTTTGATCCGCACCGAGGTGGCCCTTCCTCTTCTACCCGCTGCTCTTTTTCTTTTCCTCGCCTCTCGGTTTCGTGCGTTTCTTCCGACGTGCACGGTAGAAACGCGAAACTGAGAAGACCGAACAGAAGAGTAGTGGGACGTGGTCAGAGGCTGGACCGCGAGTAACGCCACTTTTACCAGCCGTATTTTACGTCCAACGTCACCAAGCTTAATCGATCTTCGCGTGCCCCGTCGTTTCATCTCTCACCCGGTTCCTCTCAATCGCGCGTACCCCCGCATCTTCGGTGCCGTGGTGATCTTTTTCTCGCAGTTGCACCCTAACAACGTTCACGTATGGCCGAATTATACGCTAGAGCGATTGATCATTATTTGTACGTCGTCGTGTCACGGGGAATTTGGGGATGGTTGTTCGACGGACGAACTGAAGATAAGAACAGAAACTGAAAGAGATCGTAAGAAGTGATAAGAAAACGAGGAAATACGGTAGAATGTTCGTTAACCGTGTGAACCTAACGAACTAACTTTGTTCTCGTCTTATCGAGTTCGTTTATTTTGTATTGCTTGGTAAATATTAAGATGAAACAGGCACAGCATCGATTCCTCTACTTCGATTTTGCTCTTATTTTTAGTCATCCGCAACGTTTCAAGAAAGTGCGATTAATCGACGTACGATCGAAACGAGAAATCGTGCGTAGCAACGAGAATTTCTTCGCACCTTGGCTTTGAAATACTTTTCACGATACACGAGAGAACGCCGCGGTGTTGTTAATCGATGTTGGAATAATTGAAATTCTGTCGCAATACGACTCGCTGGAATTCCATACGGATCGATGGAAACTCGAACTCCGTTTCTATTACTTCCACGTCTCTTGCCTTCTTCGTTTGTCTCTGTACATCGAAGCGATAAAAATAAATTCAAATTACGCCTGTGCGGCTGGTTCGTCGTGTTCTCGTTCGCACAGCACACGAGCAATCGGCAAACGAGGATACGAGGGTGACCGTGCCACGGCGGACATCGCGGCTTTATCGCGATATCGCGATCAAATTGGACGAGCTACCGAATTAAATTTCGCGATCGTAAATCTCGCGCGGTGGGCATCTCGTTATCTCTTGGTCGGATTTGACGAAGAAAAAGAATTCGGGGCGACCGATCGTCCTCTCGCCGGGCAGAGGGAAGTTATTGGCCGACGATACACGCCGACTTACCGCCACGGAACACCGGTTGATAAAGGAGCTGCAGCGACGAAAGATTAACGCGCTGGTTAACGCGTATTTGCACCGGGTCTCTGACCCCTTCTTCGCGCCACCGAGCGTTTCCTGCGTCGTCCAAATTGAATTAAAACGCCAGTGCGTTTAACCAGCCAACGATTTTTAGATTTTACAGCGAGGTACTGGTCTGTGCGAGTCAGGTGAGCTCCGCGATATCTCGATATGCGATCTTGAACTTTGCATGGAAAGATCGAACTTGTGTACGAGACGTCGCGTTACGCACGTTACTTACGTTTTAATTGACGATAAGACCGCGCGTGTTTATGCATTTATGCGAAATGCGAGAGTGAAGCGCGATGTTACGTGTATTTAAACAAAAAATTGTTCCTAATGCTGGTCCATTTCGTTATCCCTCGCTGACGATTGATAACGCGATCTGTGTGATTCGCGTTGTTGAAAATTTCTCGGTCCGTGAAATTTGTCTTATTTTGGTAGTTGTAAAAAATTGGGTAACGCGAACGACGACCCGAGTGGCAGTTAGCGTGCTAATATTAAACAGGAATACAAACTTCTGAAGGAAAGCGTAGGTAGCGATTGCTCGCAACTTTTGTTTCCGTTTTGAAATTTCTCTGGTAGGAAACCGCGTCGAAATTTTTCCTTCGTCGTTCGTTCCATTGATCGGTGTTTCCGCGATAACGATAATTTTGATAAGCGTGCCAGTGTTGACGAAGCAGAGTGTACTTTCAACGATGTTGCAGGAACAAACCGACGAGAATGGACTTTTGCGACGAGAAAATTATACTTGTGGGAAAAGCGCGCGACCGGTTAACAAGAAAAAGTCGCACGAGACGCGGTCGTGATCGCCGGTTACGTTTGAGATGACTGCAAAAAAGCGACGACTCGCTCGTGCCAGCGTTGAAGTCGGCAGAGAGTTATGTGACAAGCGACAGCCGTGTCTTCCTCGCGTGTTCGCGCTTCCTCGCATTCTTCCATCCGGGCGATCGACACGTCACGGCGGCGCAGAAAATAGGCCCGGGTAAAACGTTTGAGAAGGAAGCGGCCTGTTCCGCTTATTAAATCGTCCCTCGAGCCGCTTTTTTTCCGCGATTTCTTATCGTCCACGCTGCGTCGTTGCGTAACTGCGAGCTAACGCCTCTATCGAAGTACAAATATTTGATCGATCGAGAGTTTCTTCGAGTCGCGATTAATTACGCGCGTTTCCTCGTCGAATTAAGAAATCTCTGCCCTATCGCGATATATCCGCTGCTTTCGCGATAACGATCTTCCTATCGCGCGTGTCGGCGCAAAGATACAGTACGCTTGATCTCTCGCTGTTCTGTAGATTCGCGTAATACAATGGAACGCGTACTCGTACAAAGTGGTTTGATCAGTGATCAGAAAGTAAATCGCTTTCTTTTTTTTATTTAGAGGATCGACGTCTCATCGAGATGTGACTCATTAGCGACGTGTACTGCCGGTTAACGATAGTCGATTGGAATCGTACAGGTGTTTATCGCTTTGGATAAATTTGAGAAGTTCCTCGCCGTTTCTTCGCATTATCGAACGATTTCTTTGGCCATTTGGCAAGTTTCGCCTGATTTCGCGAGGTTTCAGCTTTTTTTTCACGAAAAGTCAATGCGTGTAGGAACGAGTTAGAAGGCATTGGCACGTATCTCAGCGAATCGGAGGTATTCTCTTCTGGAAGGAATTCGCGAGCGAATCACGCGTGGCCAATGCGAGTCCTGTTTAGAACGACTTGGTTTCTCCCATCGAAGTATCCATCGGTAAAACTTCATTCCGAAGGTCGGAGCGAATCTTCTTCTCGGATAGACGATGAGAAAATATCAGAGCGATTATTTGCGATACCGTTTTCTTCGGTACGCTTGCCACGCTTTTATATTCGACACTGGTTAAAGTTCAAATTCTTCGAGATAACGCGTCCGAGATAAAAGGGGAAAAATCTTGCCAGTCGAAAGCTTTCGTTCGACATCGAACAAGCAGTCGGCCATCGAGCATGAAAATTATGGTTGCCTACGTGTTAAATCAAAATTAAAGCACGACACGTGTGACAAATTTGTAGAAAGGGTTACAAGAATAGGAAACGATATAATTTACGAACATTTCGTCGAAAGGGGGTTTATAAATCGTACAGCTGGACCACGACCACCAACGATCATGTTCTCGTGAGCGTGAAACGTTCGGGAACGTGACCGTGTTGAACGTTCGAGATCGTACGAAAGTCCTTGCGGGACGGGGTGACGAAAACTGACTGGTTCCGCCGCGGAGAAAGGAAGAAACAGCTCCGGTGGAGATTATTAGGCGGTCGACATAAAACGTGCTTAGGTGCGATTTAATATTTCCAGCTACGGGCATAAAATGCCCGGCGTATCGGCCACTCTCTCCGTGAGAGTGGAAGGACGCGTAGGGACCACGAACTTCGCTCTTTATGCCGTTCCTTCTTTGTGACGCCGACATCTGGCGTCATCGAACGTCAACCTTCTTCTCGTTCCTTGTATTTTATACTCCTTCGTGTCGTAAAAAAAGCTCTCGACCTCCTTGGTCGCGCTGTAGACGCGCGGCCTCTTTATTTGTGTTTCAGCCCGGTTTCGGCATCGCGGCCCCGAATTCACCGGCGACGCGTTCCAGATCATTTTCACCCGCGTAATATCTCAATTTCATTGCCAAAATCGATCCGGTGCGCTCTCATCCTCGTACGATGCGAGATTTCGTAGGCGAGCATCTCGCGAGGCAAATCGTCGGACGAAGCTTTTCCTAGGCTTCTCCGGGCGCGACTAACCTGCGATCTCTCGAGAAACTAATCAATTCGCGAATCGAACAACGAGTGAATTTTACAAGATATTCGCGTTTCTATAGATACCTTTCGATTCGCGGGGTTGGTTCGTAAATATCCAGCGGAAGATTCGATCGAACTCGAATAAAGTTTACGTAAGCGGAACGTAATCTGCGAAAGAAGGTTCGTCGAACGCATCGTTCTTCTGTTTCCATTTGTCACGAAATTTCCTAAACGTGGGACGTAACGTTTGACCAAATGCAAACAGATCGTCGTTCGTGGATATCGGAGGTTTCTTGCGGTAGAAGAATCGACGAAAGAAGGTTCGTCGAACGCGTTGAAATTGTTCTTCGAAGGTGACGAGAAGATTTCGCTTCGGTATAGCTCGCAATCATCGGGCAATCACCGCGAGGGGATAAAGAAAGAACGCTGGAAGAAGCTTTCGAGACGAGCAAGGGCGAATCGCTTGAAAAACGTCAACGATTCCTCCTGCAAGCTGTGGCTGGTCAAAGGAAGGCGAATGAACGCGAGGAAAACCTCATTCGGATTAGAGGTAGACCAGGGGAAGGGCGAGGGGAGAGGGAAGCCTCTTCTCTTTCCACGAACCGATATCGTTGGAATAAAGCCGATTGATTTGGCCCCGATAATGGAAACTCACGGATTGTGTCCCTCTCCTTTGCTATTAGCACGCCACTTTGTGTCTTTCTGCCTCGGTACACCACGAAACACCTTCTACAATTCTTGATACTATTTGCTGGGAGTTAGGATGCACGGCGCGGAATAAAACGATCGGTTGCATTGACGTGTTCGTACGTTGTACGTATTTAACACTAAACCTATCGACGCTTCTTGTATACTTATCGACCGCTCGCGATACGCAGGACAAGCTACAAGTTTTTCTTAGAAAAAAAAGCAAACAAGAAATAAATATCGAAGAATACATTGTACGCCTGTCTTATGAAAAGTCATAGATTAGGAAGCGATACGAGAACGTTTAAATATCGTACAATTTGCGTAGAAATTGGAAAGCGGTCAATTTGACCGCGGCGACTAGTTTTGCGTCGAATGTCAGTATCAGCTAAGCACTATCTCGAACTCAGTCTTTATGGCGGCATTGCGCGAGCAACTTACACTCGAGTCTGTTGGATTCTTCGCTCCCATTTGCTCGATCGATGTGACAAATCCATACATACGGTAGCGAGCCACTAATTATTTCGAGTAACGTATTATGATAACAACGACTACTATCATCTTCAATGTTTGACATTTTCGATATTTTTGACACCTGTAAAAACCATAAAGTCTATAAATTTCTCATAAATGCACGAACAGCGGCGATCCGATCGCATTACGTGCCTCTTTAATTTTCCAGGATGTATGCGTGTTTATCGAGTCGCTCAGGAGATCGCGAGATCTTCCTCGAAAGTCGTGCCATGTTCCGCATAAACCGCAATTATCCGCGCCACTGCGAAATCACGGCCGAGGGTCGCCGCTACTATTGGCACAGCAGCGTGTGATCGCTCGCGCGAGAAACTGGCAGCGGAGACAAAACCAGCTCGATATAAACGAATCCGGCTATTCCTTCGGATATACAAGAGGGCTGGTCCGCGTCACGCTTATTGCTTCTTTGCCGTTAGTACAAACAATCTGCGTTTCCTCGATATTTCAACCGGCATTGCGCGCAAGTTTCCGCGAATTCAGCTACCCCTGTCTTTCATTTTTCGCCGTATCGAATCCTCCACCGATTCTGGGTATTCTAATGACTTTACGAGCCATTTTGCGATCAAAGGAATCGAAAGCCTAAACCGGATAGGTTTCACGTAAATATCCCATTCTTCGTGGTTACACTTTTACGATTTTACCGCGAGACAGATTCAGGCTAGTAATAAAATACGATCGTGTGAATTTCATATCTATAGTCGTCGGCGTTCATAACGCAATCGTGAAAATTTAGTGTCTATGGAAAATCGGAAAAAATGCGTTCTTTCGTACTTGGCGTACAGTCCCGCAATGAGTTTCGTGAACGTGGGAATGATCGATAATTGAACATTTCTCGTAGACAACGCTGTAGGTGCGAAAATTAGAAAATGTTGTTTTTTTATTTACTTTACACTTTACTTACACTACTACACTTTACTTAACACTTTAGCATAGAATTTCTTATTTTCATTAGGAAATAATTACTAATAGCGTAAAAGGCGATTCGATGTTCGACACTTACAGCCTTGTCTACCGCGAGTCTTCGATCGTTAGCTCTGAAATTTTCCTTTAAACAATAGAAAATTGTATCCCTGTAAGCATAACTTCTCGAATTCTTGTCCTGCAGTCTTCACATAGAAACAATTATATATAGAGAGAGAGAATTTGTATTTTATGTACTTTATTGGCGTCAAATGCACGCGAGTCAATTAATCGATCGAATCCGACATATTTCGTCTATCGTCTAAGAAATATCGCAGGATAGATGTCGTAGATGACCTACATGAATAGCAAAGGTCTACGCTCTCCAGCAATTCCCAACATTACGAAGGTTTATAGAAGCGTAACACGCTTTATATACGCTATTCTCATCGTAATCATAATAATTACAAGCGCTATCTTTAATGCCCTGAAAGAGGATAATGATAGCGGCAGCTATTACGACCGCTCGTATAAACCGGGATCTTGATATCTCCGCGTTTCTTTCTTTTCCTTTGCTTCGAGGAAGATAGGCAACGTTTACAAGCACCGTGCTTGCCGAAAAAGTTTTAACGAGAAACGCGAATTAATCCCAGAATCTCTTAAATAATCCAAACACAGTGGCAAACAGAATATTCCAATCGATCCAGTTCCTTCTGAATTCCGAATGTTTCGCAGCATTCGAAATTTAAGAAACTTTCTTTAAGAAAGATTTGTTCCATTATTACGATCGTACACGGTTCGGTAAAATAATATAAAACAAAAAAATCTGCATCTGTCGTTTCCTTATAAAACGAAAGAAACTTTTGGAACAACCTGCTACGAACCAGGTGTATTTTCTAATCAGATAGTCGAATCGTAACGAAATTTTCATCGATTTTTTCAACGCGAAAAATTCGTCCTTTCGCGTAGCAGAGACATAATTCCCAGCACGCGACTCCCAAAGAAAGATTTGTGTCGCCAGTTAGATGCAGCGGCGAGTGTCATTCTATGCTTACTCTTCCAATGTTTCGTATATTTTTGCATACCACGAGCATTCTGTGCGTTCGCGCAGCTTTAAGATTCTCACAAAGGAATATAAGAATACGCGGTCTGCGTAATTACGACTCCCAGCAGCCAAATAGAATGCAAGCGAATTTTCATCGCGCCCACGAACCAGGTGTATTTTTTAATCAGATAACGAAATTTTCATTGACTTTTTCAACGCGAAAAATTCGTCCTTTCGCGTAGCAGAGACATAATTCCCAACACGCGACTCCCAAAGAAAGATTTGCGTCGCCAGTTAGATGCAGAGACGAGTGTCATTCTATGCTTACTCTTCCAATGTTTCGTATATTTTTGCATACCACGAGCATTTTGTGCGTCCGCGCAGCTTTAAGATTCTCACAAAGGTATAAGAATACGCGGTCTGCGTAATTACGACTCCCAGCAGCCAAATAGAATGCAAGCGAATTTTCATCGCGCCCACGAACCAGGTGTATTTTCTAATCAGATAACGAAATTTTCATTGACTTTTTCAACGCGAAAAATTCGTCCTTTCGCGTAGCAGAGACATAATTCCCAACACGCGACTCCTAAAGAAAGTTTTGTGTCACACTTAGATGCAGCGACGAGTGTCATTCTATGCTTACTCTTCCAATGTTTCGTATATTTTTGCATACCACGAGCATTTTGTGCGTCCGCGCAGCTTTAAGATTCTCACAAAGGTATAAGAATACGCGGTCTGCGTAATTACGACTCCCAGCAGCCAAATAGAATGCAAGCGAATTTTCATCGCGCCCACGGACCTCCTTGGCAAGTATGAATCGACTCGCTTCCGTGTCAGAAGCAACGGCTGGGCATAAAACGCGCGCGGGGCCAAGTGCAGCAACTCGTAAATCAACGAAACGGAAGAGGCGTTGTTTGCCTTCGCGAAGGTTATTATTTATCGATTCTCGACCGATCGACTTTCCCTGGCCGCGATGGCAAAAAGCGACGCGACTGCTTCGCGACTACGCTTCGTTAATCCCGATCCTCCGATCGTCTTCCGCTCCGTCTTTCTCGTTTTCACTTCGGCTCACTCGCCACGCAATGTCGTGCGACGTGTAAACTCGACTCTGTCGACTATCCGACGAAAGTTCTTCGAATCGCGCGAAATCTCCTCGTGGGATCAATGGCGACTGTGAACGTTTCCTGGTTGACCACGTCCCATTCGTCTTTGTTTTTCACCGAACATGCAGATACCTGGAGGAACATCGTCGAGCAATGTTGCGAAGAATATCAAGGAGGAATTTCTTGTTGCCTGTTGTCGCACGTTCCGTAAAGTACTCGACTGGTATTAACTTGTAGAAACATTTTGTCGAAAGAACGTTGCATTCGGATACAGTTTCGTTTTCGGAGCAACGTTTGTTCTTTCGCAACGGATTATTCGGTCGTATACGTAGCAGATGGTTCGCGCGAAGTTACGGATGATGGATAACGGAAGAATTCTTATTAATGCCAATAAAAGAAGAAATGAAAAATGCGAGCTTAGCAAGACGAGAAGTCTGAAAGAACGTCAGAAATTCAGCAGCCCGCGACATTTAAATACGCTGACAAATGAGCACGTACAACGGACGGTCAGCTTCGGGACTTTGTACCGAATTCGATAATACGACATTTACTCGAGGACGTTGATCCCGTTGTAAGAAAAATTGACACGAGCAATACACGCGACGTATTTTAATAACGTATTGACATATCGTAACGGACAAACAAGTGTACGTACTACCAATACAATCGTGTCAGCATCGACAAGCTGCACACAGCGAAGGAACATTTGTTTCTGTCGTGACGCGTTGCCGCGTGTCTCTCGTGCCTCTTTCACGTTTCCCGCTTCGATCCGCAGCAACAAGGAGCGACTTTTCCTTTTTTACTAACAACGATAGAAACACGCAGGAATACCGGATAACGGCTATCGACGTTTTCAAGAAACGCGGAGCGCGAAGAAAAGATCGGTCGTTGTTGCTTCGGCGAGGACACGGCTTAAGGAACGTCGGCCAAGTGTTTGGCTCGCGCTTGTTGCAAAGTAGAACGACTGGACGCGGAAGAAAATGAAAGAAAACGAAGTCGAGGCGAGTAGATAGAGCATTCTGAGAAGCGCATCGACTCCGTCTTGACCTCGACAACCGACCACGGACGCATTATTTAAGGCTGCACCCGTTTCCGTTTCGCTCGAGACGCACCCTTATAAAAGCTTTTACGACCGGAAGTTGACCCCGTGTTCGCGGGGGCGCAGCGAATAGGTGTACGGGTGTCCGTGCGAAAACCAGCAGACTAAGCATCTAATTACATAGCGAAGCGAATGTAGCTGGCTGGTAGAATTTCCTCTTGTCAACCGTCTAAGCACTTTCGAATCTCGTTCTTTCGTCCATGTAATCTTTCCTCGCCAGTCTTCTCTTCTGCGTCTGCAACGACCGCGTGAAAGACGAAAGATTGCAATCTGTCAAAGACACCGTGCAAACACGTTTCCTAGAGAAACGTTGGCAACGGGTACGTTCTACCGTTATCGTTGTTCCTTATCAGCCGGAAAAGCGAGTTATCTGAATCTTGGAGATGGTAGAAAGAGCCGCGCATCGATAATTACTCGTCGTAAAAGTAACGACGTGTGGCGTTGAAACGGCGCACTCGTCTCCCGCCATTCGCTTTTCACTTCTTCGGCGAATTTTACGGTGACCTCTCTTCCGGATCGTGTTCGCGCTCGTAAACCCGGTCGCTCGATGAAGATCGCGAGTTCGTGCTTCCTTAGGCTATACATAGTCGTCACCGTGCACGGCTGTTATAACGAATATCAAAGTATTTAAACGCTTGTCGCAGGAAACTTTTTTCATCGCCACCGTAACGAGACACGGCTGTCGCGATTATGTCGGTCAAATTTGAGAGAAATTTGGAAACGTATGTTTATCGCAAGTATTTATTTAGTAAAAGATCAGTGTACAGTATGAATAATCGGTACGAATAATCATCTTGAGGATACAACGCGGAAGCGTTATCTAAGCGTTAAATACATCTGCAATTGGGATTTGTCGATACGGTGGATAATTGACTGTTCAAATACTTTTATCGTCCCCGCGGAACGATACAGCGAGTAATATAATTTACTACTGCAAACGTTGGTTGACTATGCAAATGTAGCACGTTTGAAAAAACGATCAGACTTCGATTCGTCTGAAGTTTCTTCCGATTTACTGAAATTATTGGAATTATTGGATGCTGTTGTCCTGTCAAACGTGTTCCTACCACAGAACGCTTACATAGAAGGAAACTTTCTGAGAACCCGGAAGGCGGATTGCGAGACGTATCGATCGTGCGAATGTCTTTGCATCGCGATCGATAAATCGATGCAGGTGATAAATCGATCGACTGTCCCCGTGGCACGGCGACTGAACGACGCGACGATGGGATGCTAACGATAGTTAATCGTCCGGACGATAAAAGCGCAACCGTATCGCGTGGTCGATGCGGAGGATCATCCCGTAGGACGTGGCGCTAGCAGCGGCGCGTACATCGATCATCTGAGCGGGTTGCGTCCCTCCTCTGCTCGCAGGGACGAAAGTAACCCGATCAACGTCGGCTGTATCAGGAATTATTATTCACCGGCCGTCAGTCGATGAGAAGGAGAGGGCGGGGCCGCGAAGCATGCATCATCGAGAGCAAATTCCGTTCGCCTCTCTTTATTTTACGGTAGTGAAGGATAGGGGAAAAGATAGGTGGAAGAAGGAAGAGACGCGAAAGTATAGAAGCAAGAGCGAGAGAAAGACGAGAGCCGTTCTACCCGATCTTCACGTGGCTGCCGTCAGTCCGCTTAACTGTAGATCAATCAATATACGCTGGTTGAACCCTCGGACTCTGTTTTCTCTCCGTTGCTCCCCGGCCACGGCCGGTTCGTTCCTCTTTCTCCGACCTTTTACCCCGTCCTCTCCCTCCGGCTGCCCCTAACGAGCTCATCGCTCGTGTAGCCAAAGAAAAAACACGAGAAAGTGGTACAAAATGGCCCTTGAGAAATGCCGTCCGTCCATCCGTTCGTTTGTCCAGCCGTTCGTTTCAACGCTGTTGCAAGGGTGGACGAGGTGGAGATCGAGCTAGGGCGTTGCCATGAACACAGCATGGAATGTATGAATAAGTGGGCCGCGATACGCCGGCCATTTCGGAGAACCAACGCGTGTCTAATTTTCGTTCTTCGATCGTTCTCTGTGAATCCACGATAACGCACAGCGTTGCCACAGAGTTTCCAGTATGTCGGAATCTGGAGCTTCAGCGCTGAGAAGATGTCTTCTGTTCGTGGGAATTGTCTTTCGCGATATCGCGACTAATTGATCGTATATGGAAACGAGAGTTACACTTGCCTTTAATCGCGATACACGTCGAGAAGAAGTATCAGGGCATCTTTTGGTTTCGCGTAAGCTGCGATAATTAGCGTGTACGATCAAGCAATTGATTATTACTTTTTCGTTCATGCAGATTAAGAGTCCAAAGATTTGCAACAGCTATCGACAAGTGTTCCAAGACTGACACGGCGAATTACCTCGTTGACTATTCTCGCGAAAAGAGTTTTGCATAAATTAGACGAAAATTCAGACGATTTTCTCTACAATTGGTATCGAAATTTCCGATTAAAACGGAACGAATATAATAGGAAAGTTGAGAATAGATACGCGTATCGGAGCTGGGTGGAACAATGATCGCCAGATCGTACCAGATACACGCACGAAGGAATTTAATCTATTACGTAAAAGATTTTTTATTGATTTTCGTGATTTTTATTGATTTTCGCGATTTTTATTACAGAATTCAATATTTATTTAAGACTCTGCTTATCTTGCCTAATCTCTGCCTATCTTTGCACAAGATTTCGAACGAGATAATAATTCTCGAAGATTCCAATAATTTCCCACTCGTTTCCAAAGTTCTGTATTCGCGCTAATAGCGAGGAACGTAGGTGTATTTGTAAGTTGTTTCGCGTGTATATCGCGCTTTGTCTATGAGCAAATCTTGCGATAATAGATAGATTTGGTATTGCAAGCGTCACCAATTGTAAGGCACCTGTCCTTGGCAAACGTATAATACGTACACAGTGTAGGCATAATAGACGATGCACCGGAAACAGCTGTATTCACGCGTTAAACGTATACGTTCCTACTGTTGCGGACGATCTTTTTGAATAAGAAAAAGAATAAAACGATTAACTAACGCGATATTGAAAGTCAGCGGGATAATCAATAGTCTTTTGTATCGAATAATAATGTATAGATCCGAGTCGTATCTGCATATCGAATGGACTCTGCCACGGCAAAAAATTCTGGCGAGATCTCAGTTAATATTTTCTGTATTTTAATGGTTTCAAGGAAGTACTTATTAATTGCGTCTGGTTATGCGCAAATAGTCAAGCGTGATGTAACAATGATAGAAAAACGTCGATTCAGAATGCGCAAAATTATAAATAATTTTGTCACCTTTGAACGATCGACAGATTACATCTTCAACATCTGTATCCACGATGTCACGTTTTTGAAAGATTATGAAGAATTAGAAACGATCCGTGGCATATTTAGTTCGGCCGTGTCGTCTCGTGAATTGTTCGATAATTCCCAAATTTCTCGATTGCAAACGACGATTGCAGAGTAGGAACGTGATAAAGATTCAACGATCGATGTTGTTAGAACCGTAGTCTTATTTGACGGCGAGGTCGAACGTACATTTTTGCGGCCTGTCGAACCCTTCGAAAATACAAAAAGTCTCGCAAACGTACCATCTGTCTTTGGGAGATTCGTATCTTGGAGACCGAGTAGCACAGAAATTTGAAGATCAACGAAAACCAACTTGTCACGGTTCCTTCATGTCGCGTGATTTGCGAGTTATAAATCTGATCGTTACGTTGTCGTCTGTCGGAAACCATGTAAAATCATGTAGCAACCGAGCGAACTAGGCGTAAGAAACGATGATACCGCGACGATATATTAATTATCGGTGGTTTTGAAATTCTTATTCGCGAGATGCAGCTCACGTTTCGTTCAATGAAATTTATCGTCCGGGCAAATCTACGAGCGAACAAGGATAGGAATTCGTTTAAAGAACTATTACCGCCCGTGCCAACAACAACAACGACTTAAATATTGGGTCAGTTCATAAATTCGCGTGTCGGAAGCACGTGTTATCCGGACGATGATCCAAGGTAACGTTCGACCCGTGTTCCTAGCCGTTGCTTCTATTAAGCGATCGTTTGTCTTAGTCTTTCTCTCTCTCTCTCGCTCTCGCTCTTTCTGCGACGATAGAACGAAACGCGTGCTACGTAATTTCTAAAAGCGGAAATCGTTGGACCGTCGCGTTTCGCGCGGTTCATCCTCCGCCAGTGACACTTGCGCAGCTGTCGCTTGAAAGAGATAAAGGAGTGCGGAGATTGTTTGAAACGGTTTGACCGATCGAGAACACGGAGAATCAAGGGGAGTTAGAGCCTGGGAAACGGCAATTACTTGCAATAGCTGTTCACCGGGATTGATAGCCGGTCGAGGAAAAGAAACGGTAATGGAAACGGTGCTTAAGGGGACAAAGGAAAACGTAGGCAAGAAGAAAAAAGCAAAAAAAGGGGCGCGAGAGACGAAGTTGAGTGGGGGATAGCTCGTATTATAAAAGCAATTAGAGGGTCTCGGATTAGATATAGCACATCGTACATAACAAATATGATAATACGGGCCCGCTAGCCCGAAGGGAATTTGGCTTTGCCTCGGTCGAGGGGGTTTCGGGTTATGAGGCAGGTTAAACGGAATCATTAATAATCGGAGCTAACTAATCTGCCTGTCGCTATGAGCACACTTGTTTCACTCCTGTTTTTATTAGCCCGGCCCGAATAACATTTTATTCGTCGTGGAATAGGGCGAGGACGTGCATCGAGAAACTCGCGTATCGCGACAACGTGTGACGATCGATCAACGGATGGAAAATTAGAGCGACGTAAGGCACGATCGCGAAAATTGCAATTTTCTCGAGTTTTTCGATTCTTCCAGGTATCGTGCATTCGGCGTTTCGCGGTTGATCACGTTATTACTTTTCTCTCTCTCTCTCTCTCTCTCTCTCTCTCTCTCTCTCTCTCTCTCTCTCTCTCTCTTCCTGTCGTGATACCTTTCTCGAACGATATAACGTATTTTTTATAATAATACGCCATTACACCGTTTTATGAAAAATAGCTGCGAACCGAGACTTACGTCACTACGATTCAGACCCAGCCAATTTTTCCTCGCGTCGATCGTCCTTCGTCGTCTATCGTCTTGCACTCGGTTCGAGAAAAGTAAAACACTCGACGAAATACTTCGATACCAATATGTTTACCGTTCTCTACTTTCATCGTTTCAGCTCTATGAGATTAACGACGATCCAAAAAGAAAAGAGTTTCTGGATGACCTGTTCAGCTATATGCAGAAACGAGGTAAGTACCTTCTACAACTTGTTGTTATCGATGTCGTTACTACGCAAACACCTACCTATGTACGTACTATAGTACGTAGTACCGACGTGGCCAGACTTGGCCGAGACAGACAAATGGAATGAAGCAAAGGATAAAATGTATCGCGGTTCGAAGCGAACACGCGTAATGGCGCCGCGTTCGTTAAACGCCAGATCGCGTGGTTCTTCTCATTATCATCCGATCCGCGAATCGGTCCCGCGGTAATTAATTTCGCAAATATTGATCGTTCCGGATCGACGTTCAAGGCCGATTCGTCGCCGGATCCGCAAGAATGTTCGCGCGTAGCTCGACTTTTCGTCCGTGCGGACGAAACCATCAGTCCCCGCATTTGTCTCCATCGCAGAGGCGAAGACGTATTGCGATCTCTTGGCAAGCGGTCGCGTTCCGTGCGAGCCTACGATCCTCTCATAATCCCGCGTGCACGTCCAACAAGGGGACGCCTGCGAATCCCGAAACGAATCTCCGGATTTAACCTTAGACCACCTACGCGTCGAATCGCCTGTTCCTTTTAAACCAGCGTCTCGGTGTTACTCCGTTTTCGCTTCATTTTTCACAATTTTTCCATTTTCACGCGTTCCACGCGATCGCCTCTGTCCGCCGTATAAAAATATATGCAGCTGTTAGAAAAAAGATTGGCACGAAACTTTGGCAGCATACAGCGCTTATCAAAACACGCGTAAGACACTCGGTGGAAATGGCTGCGAACGCGCGTAACGTCGAAGTTGCGCGTTTATCGGCGAAACGCGAAATATCTATTTATATAGGAACAACATTCTCTGGAACGTTTCTTGATTTGTTGTTTCTTTGGATAACTTGTGACGAGATTCTCTCAACCTTTCGCTTTTCTTTCTTACCTTGTCGTAAGTTAAAAATACCGATCGATCTCGATCTGAGGCACTGAACAGACACATTGCCGTTTGCGAATCTGTTGGATCGTGCTATTGCAGGCTACAGTTGAAAATATCTTATAGCTGCGAAACTGACGATATTCGAAGTCACGTTTATTAAGAACTTTCTCGCTTGTCCGAATGAATGCTAGGTATTCCTAAAATTTAACCTCAACCATTTGAAACATCCTGTATATCGATACAGATCGTGCGCCGTGAAGCGAAATGCTGTAAGATTAATTACGTATCGTATCGCTGGTTTTATTTCGAAATAACAGGATCCGTGTGAAAGTGATCGGGATCTACGCGTTGATGGATCCTCGCGAGCACTGAATGGAGAACACGAATCGAAACGAACTGGTAAGTCGGTGAAAAATTAGTTGAAAATGTTTCGTCCGAGTGGAAACGATATCTACCTGGCTATATTTAACCCACGCACCTGTCGACAGCCGCTGCATTGTCGCGCGGCATTATTTGCATCGTCGCGCGAACTTCAGAAACCGTGCCAAGGTATTTAGAATTCGGTGAACATTCCACGCGCTCGCGCTCGAGCTTCGAGCTTGCGTCACGATCGTGCCATACGATCTCATCTGAGCGCAACGAACTTTCCACGTTATTGTCCTCTGTCGTCGCGCTCTTTAACCTACGTACGCGTCTCGATGCTCGATAGATACGTCGAGGATCATTTTTCAACCACATCTCGTCCTGTGTAATTAACCCGTTCACTGCCGGGCAAACGTAAAGCGTCTCGCCCGCCCTCGGCGCCGAGATTTTATTTTGGAGAAAGCATGGAATTTCACAAAATCTATATGTTATTATGCGAATATTATTGTATAAAATTTATTATCAATTCCTAATTCAAACTTATCGCGTGACCAATTGCAATCGGTCTAAACTTGTAGCGCAAACTTCAATTGCCGGGCAAACGTAAAGCGTCTCACCCGCCCTCGGCGCCGAGATTTTATTTTGGAGAAAGCATGGGATTTCACAAAATCTATATGTTATTATACGAATATTATTATATAAAATTTATTATCAATTCTTAACTCAAACTTATCGCGTGACTCTATTTTCTATCTCGTAGTTGACAGTGAATGGGTTAATCCTTGGACAACAAACCTTGCAAGACATTAAAATGTGACTGGATGCTATTTCGACAATTGACTGCGTATCTTGGATTCGGTTTTTATTAGGCGACAAACAATCGTATTGCCATATTGACGATTGTTTGAAAACAAACAGCATGGGAGACATCAGTGGGATGAGACATACAGGGACCAGCATATAAATAGCAACATTTTATTTTCATACCTCGTTTGAAACACGTACGTACAGTTTATTGCTAAGGTAATTTATTATGCTGGGGAATAGAATCTTTTCAAGATTTGTGATCGATGGAGAATGTATATCGCGTTTTGCGCAAAAATTGGAATATCATTATATCATTGAAATATATAAAGAATTGTTATATATAATTGGAATATAAATATTGGAAACGTATAAGGAAATAACAATTTCAATGAAATTCTCAAGAATGCTTGAATCCATTGAATCCAATTGAAGTTTGCATGTACTTTTATTAACATGCTCGTCGCTGTATATATCGTGTACAGTAGCGTTTACCAACATTAAAACAACGACTGCTTTTCTACGAAGCGTGATAAATTGACATAGATTATCGAAGGAATAACGAATCGACCAGAATTTTATCTTTATACAATTACGATCCAAATTCGAAAGATTCGTTGCGATTACTTGCGACAGTTATATACATACGTGTGATAAATGAAGAATAAAGTTATCTAACTCAAAGCGTATCGAACAATATTTAAACGAATTAAAATGATTCTTTATAATCTCGAATAGGGTTCCTAGTTTACATAGTTTCTCATAAGTATCCTAATATTTATGAACGGCGACGTATTATTTATATTCTGAGTCATTCTGGCCCGGCTTCGGCGTCGCCTACAGAGTCCGATGTCCAAGAATTAACGCGTTTACCACGATTAAAATATAGCTGCCCCTGCGTATTATTTATATATTTCTCATCAGAGAACGTTTTCATTTTAAATCGCAATACGTATTTATTTTAACACGTTCGTCGCCGTACCCTCAAATCTTCTGATCGCGCAAACTTACAGACGCGACAGCTACGTCAATAATATTACCTGCAATTAGGATCTAATAATAACTGAGATAATTGAACGGATGCAACGTATGCGTCAGTAGCAGCGAACGTGTTAAACACGGAGTTAAACAGCGATAAAAGCAGGCACGAACTATTAGATAAATTAGAAAGTACGCGCGATAAGGCTTGCCGGGAAATTCCGACGAAATTGTGTCTGGGAAAAGGATGAATTTTTTGTCACCGCGGAAATTACCAGGCGTTATTCACGGTATATACGCGAACGTCGGTTAAAGAAACGAAGCACACGTGCGACCCGCATCTCGTTTCCTGCGCACGTGGATTCTCGGCAGACTTCGCGCCTAGCCGCATCCGAACGCCTCGTAAACGTCCACGTGGTTAAAAGGTTCGATAATACGTTGCATCTGCCTCCGTTAGGCGGGACGAAATTAGCTTCTAAGCTCGTCGAAACAACGGAACCGCGAAGTCTTTGTCCTTTGTCCGCTCTAGAGAAACAAATCCAGTTGATTCCTTCGTAGACAAAATTTCAATTTTCTTTCCGCGGTTATTTAATCCATTAAGCGCTGCGCGTAGTACACGCGATATCGTCAATTTTCCCCTATGCTCTACCTAGTACGTTACGCGTACTCGACGAACAACTAGATTTTTCATACTAAATCTGTGTCCCGCAAAGGTGGATTCTTCGATCATTTGAACGGTCTAGCCGACAACCAACGCGGAGGAACTTTTGCAGGAAGGCTATGTAAAATTCGATTAAAATCCCACACGGATACGGTGAGATGGGAAAGTTTGTAGAAGCTATATACGCTCGAATAATACGATTAGTTTCTGAATCTAACGTTTCTTAAGCAAATTGCAAATTAACGAGGGGTCTCGAAGAAGAATCCGTATTTTCAAGCAAAACATAAATCTTCCTATACGAATGAAAGTTTGCCTCGGAATTTTTGTTACGAATCGGAAGATCGAATTACTCGAGAAGGTTGCCACTCTAGATTTCAATGATCCATTTACTACCTCTGTATACGAATACAACCTCTCCGTACGTTAATTCTTCCATGAATAATCGTTACACGATAGAATTAAAGAACAGAAGGCCGTAGGCGTTTCTCATTTTCTGATAGTAAGAAATCCGTTGACAAGACGAATGGAAGAATTAAGTAGCAGTGGAAAGGCCGGAAACACGAGCTTCTAATTTTAAACTTAGTGACCCGACCGTCAACAACCATTCGCGCAAAGCACCAAGCGTCTTCTGTTTCCTCCCTTTCGAACGATAATATTATCGCGCCTGTCCCCGTGAAATATTTGCGACGGATCGGGTCCGCATCGTCGTTCCTCCGTCTGGTAAAATCAATTAAACGGCTTCTCGATGTTCAGAAGAGTGGTGGAGCGATTAAACGTACAACAAAGAGCGTGTAGAGGGATGGGAAGAAATACGAGGGAGAGGGCAGGGTCGATCGTATTTCAGAAATTATATATCACACGGACAGAAGCGTGCATCGTTGCTAGTATAAATTTCCAATCACCGCCGATTGATAGTCCGATGATGCGATCTTTACGAGGTCGATTAAAATCATGGTTCGAAAAAAGGGGTACGACGAGCAGGGACGAGGGAATATAAAGGAGCGTATCAGGGGGAAGAAGCCCGAGCGAAAAGACCAGGGGGAACCACCCCCTGCGGGGCCCGTTATTGTGCCGACGCGAACAATGATTCGACGTTAACGCGATTCATAACACCTCGGCCACGTCTGTAGATATAAAAGACCATTCATCACATCCCGCTACATTAGTCCAGCCATCGACGATTCGTGTTTGTTATCGACTCACCCTTGCAGCCAGGCAAAGCCATCTCGTAGTTCGCGCGCGACGCCAATCAAATTGATTGCCGTGAATCGTCTCGAATCGAAGGAAACCTGTTAATTTGCCGAACTGTAAAATTTGTTAAACCGTGAAGGCGGAGCGGCCTCCGGTGCCACGTAAGTACGATCGAGCGAAAGCTGAGACAATTCGAAGATCATATCGCGCTGTACGTGGGTGGAAAGTTGCATGGTAAAATTCCGATTTACGCATGTACCTACGGTTATTTATTTGGAATACGCTGCACGCTCGCGTAATATTTATCGGCGAATAGGCGAAGTAACGATAACTTTTACGGTAAGAATAATAATGGCGCTGCGTCAGTGTGTCGTTACTCTAGACATATAAAAACGATCGCTGTCGAATCTTCGATGTTAAATCTGCAATTCTTCGTCTAAACTTTGCAAAAATCTAGGCTTCGAGAAAGTCTACGAATATTTCGTTCGTCAGATAAATCATCGCGTTTATCGCGTGCTGGAATCTTTGAAGAATTTTTCCATAATACTAAAGAAGGAAAAGAGATCGTAAATAAATAATTCGAACTATCTCGATCAAGATAGACGATGGAAACTTGGTACGAGATGTTACGTATGGTATACACGCTGTGTGTGTATAAGATATTCTCTTTCGATACGCATTGTATCGTACGATCCATCGCCAGATAAATTCGATTCGATTTAATTGGCTGCACCCTTGGTACAAAGATTTCCGTACTAGCTGTAAATGACCAATTTGTAGATATTATCGTTTTAACTGACACCGAAAATATACGTGTCCTATTTTTAACACTGGACCATAGACGACCATTTTATTACACTATAAATCAATCACACCTGTATATTCCTTCCACCAAGCAACCAGCTTTCCAGCCACGAACAGTGCGTTGATTCGTCCGTTGATACAACTCCGAGGAGCAAAAGTACGAAGACCCGAGACACGGTCTTCCACTGCTGGCAATAACGATGGGATTATCTTAATTAACGATCGTAAAGTTAATCATCGATAGAGAGTTTTAGTCGAGCATCTTTATCGCCGCGACCACGAAAGGACACCGAGCAACCATTCCGCGAGCTACTTATCTCCGAATGACCTCTAAATTCAGCGCGGTACTTAATAGATATTACGAGGTCGTTTCGCAACAAAGTGTCCGTTTCGTTCGTATATCAAACGCGCCGACGAGCCGAAGCGGAACGCACAAATTCGCATAAGCGGAACATAATTGACGACGATAAGTTCGGCCCGCGGGACGATATCCGTGGAACCGGTTCGCGTCTACCGACGACACCTTACAGATCTATCGAAACGTCGCAGATTTATTTCAACGCCATTCTCGCTCACAGACTTTCGTTTCCTTTGTTTTGAAGCGGCGACTTTGCCCTTTCGATAAAGTTGCGTAAGATCTTCTGACACTCGTATAATAATGCGAATATGTCGACGCCCTCTCTATGTTTCCTCTCGCGAACCTAGTAATACTCGAAAACGCGTCTGCAATTTCGTATTTGTTGTACCATCGCGGAAAGCAACGCCGAGAAACCTTCCAACGCTGTCCCAAATAAATGACACGCGAAACGAAAGAACATGGGTCGATGTTCAATTTTACGTGAATCGCACTTCAGGCGGATAATGCGCGCTTTTCTGTTACAATCTTTTTCTTTTTTTTATTTAGACGTAATTTTACAATCAATTCTCAATAAGAATTTTAAGTAAATTTTTCTGGCCTGGTACGATGTCACGAATACAAAGAGTTTATTGCATGTTTGATTCTAATTGAATCTAGTGCTTGAATCTAGAGGGTAATGTCTTTTTAGCCTGCGGATCTGATCCGACGTGATTTCTGTACAATCTGCAGGCGGTTATGAAAACTCTGCACCGTCCAAACTGACGTTTCCATAAATTTACGATAGGAGAAGTATTGTTTTGAATGCGACGAGTGCGGCTGTTCCTTCGATTCGAACGCTTCGGTTAGTTTCACCATTGCCCTTTGTTACCGATGGCCCTTACATCGTGAACAAACCCCGTGGCATTCGACGTGTTAATCGATCACATTGTTTCCCAACATCGACGAAATCGAATGGACAGGACGAGACAAGGAGGATAGGAAGATCGGTGACGGTGGTTGTGGCGTCTATCGCGAGGGAAGGTTCCTTATTTATCGCGCGTATTGCTAGCACCTCTCCGGGGCCGACCGTTATAAATCTCAAGCCATTTAATATGCAAATCCCGGCACCTCCGACAGCCCGAGGACTCCTCTCGGCTGGTTTTTTTTTCATCGCGAACGAGTTTCAATCGCCGATGTAATTCATACTGCGGCGGACGACCGCGCGAGAGCAATGCCATTCTCTGTCGAATACGTTATTATCTTACTCCTCTGGGCCCCGGTATCCTCCGCACCCCGCGTCTTCCTCGCGCACGATGTTTCACGGGCCGGCCGGTTACGCGCCAACACTCCCACGAGAGCTGCCCCGCTTAATGATATCCGCTCAATTTCATCGAACACCGATAAGCCTTGCTCGATACAATATCTCTCGCGTCCCGCGACCACTCTTCTTTCTTCTTCCATTCTTTTCTTCCAGACGTGGCGTACAGTGGCCTTATTTTATGCATTTACGAGGACACCGGTGGAGACGGCAGGAAATCGTTAAAATTTCCATCGTCTCGCACTTGGCGCGTATCCGCGACTTCGTACTCTCATCGATTACGAATCGAGCAGTAGTCGTTACGGATCAATCTGTTTAAAGTTTGCAGATAGAATTCGGGAGTAAGTTGAAGAAATAGCGACGAATATCGAGCGAATGCTTGGAATTCGTTTAGATGGTCGCGATATGAAAAAACAGAAATCGGTAAAAAGCAAATCGGTGAAATTGGAGGTAAATGGATCGAGAAGGATCCTCCGTATCTCTATCGAAATTTCTACCAGCTTATTGGTTAATCGTATAGATTCGATTGCACTCGCGAAGAATTTCTACGACACGCGACATCTGACCGTTTAAAATCGGTAAAATGTAAGTAGAGATAAATGGATCGAGAAGAATCCTCCGTATCTCTATCAAAATTTCTATCAGCTTATCGGTTAATCGTATCGATTCGATTGCATTCGCGAAGAATTTCTACGACACGCGACATCTGACCGTTTAAAATCGGTAAAATGAAAGTAGAGGTAAATGGATCGAGAAGAATCCTCCGTATCTCTATCGAAATTTCTACCAGCTTATTGGTTAATCGTATCGATTCGATTGCACTCGCGAAGAATTTCTACGACACGCGACATCTGACCGTTTAAAATCGGTAAAATGAAAGTAGAGGTAAATGGATCGAGAAGAATCCTCCGTATCTCTATCGAAATTTCTACCAGCTTATCGGTTAATCGTATCGATTCGATTGCACTCGCGAAGAATTTCTACGACACGCGACANTCTGACCGTTTAAAATCGGTAAAATGAAAGTAGAGGTAAATGGATCGAGAAGAATCCTCCGTATCTCTATCGAAATATCTACCAGCTTATTGGTTAATCGTATCGATTCGATTGCACTCGCGAAGAATTTCTACGACACGCGACATCTGACCGCTTAAAATCGGTAAAATGAAAGTAGAGGTAAATGGATCGAGAGGAATCCTCCGTATCTCTATCGAAATTTCTACCAGCTTATTGCATTCGCGAAGAATTTCTGAAACACGCGACATCTGACCGTTTAATCGCGTTATTCGTAACGATAAAAACGACAACGATCGTCCGGCTAGAACACCCCTACCTCGAACCTATCTATATCACATATTGCGCGACGTATCAGAAAATTTCGGTAACTGGTTTACGCGCGCCATAAGACGATAAAGATCAGAAATCGCCGATCTCTAATTTTAATTCGTTCCCTATGCAGCGCTGATTACTCCATTCGCTCGAAACGTGTTCGGTCGTCGTGGACGTCATCTCGGAAGAACGTCTTCTTCGGTCACGTCGATTTCGATATCCCACATGCGACGACCTTTTCCTTTCGTTTCTATTCATTGCAACGACACGAGACACCGTGGCGAACTTTCTCCCGTACTTGGAAGGATCGTTCATCTATCATCGAGACGCGAAACAGAAACGAGAGTCCGAGCGGCATTGCTGCAAGGGGGCAAAGAGGCGAGAGTGACTCTCGGTTGCAGAAGTGCATTGCACCGGGCGGGGTCGCGCGTCGCGTTACGACCGCCTCGAGAAAAATGCCTTTTTACGCGGCGCGGGTAACGCATTAGCGCTAAGGAACACGTGTTCGGCACGAACACTTTTCGCTACACACTTGTGAACGGAGCACGGCGTGCGTGCCGTCTGCGTACACAACGCAGTCTCGCATAGGTCTCACATAGGCCGCATGTTCGCTCTTTTCATCGGCCGATACTTTGTACTCGTTCGCGGATTACCGCGCTCAGCGTTTCAACAAAGAAATAGGAAAAAGAGCCGACCGTTTCCCTTTTCTTTGGCACACGTTCTATACATAGAAGCTGCGTGCCTGAATGGCGCCTGTTCTTACGCGAACATTGCAGTTGGAATTCGGTTAGCACTCGTTACTACGTTTCATTCGTTATTGGCGGACGTAACTTGTAAGGTGAATTCAGCGTACGGCTGTGATAAAATATTCTTCCTAAGAGCGTGTGTGGAAATTGAGCGACCCTGTTCGACGAGTAATAGACGGTCTTCTCGCGTTCGATCGATTTACACGTATTTTCCAATGCCTAGCTGTCGGTCAACCGTTGACTCGTGTTGATTTGGACAACGATACCGATAGAACTTGCCGCGAGGATTGAGCAGAGTCTTTCTTAGCGCAAAACGTTGGAGGAAACGAATAAAGAAGAAGGAAAACTTCGTTGCTATCGAACGGAAGAATACGAGGACATTGTTTTACGTTAGCGAAGACGAGGACGAATAAAGCTCGACATTTCCGTGTATTTCTCTCGAACTTTCGCTATCCCTCTTACGTATCGCTTTATTTCTACTACTATTTTCAATCGAAAGGTTAGAAGGAGAACAGAGTGGAATTCGTATGGGCGTTAATTGATTTAGTTTATTAAATTAATATGCAGCTCTGGCGCAACAGACTCCTGATAGAACACGGTGCACGTTATAAGATTATGCGTAATCAGTTTAGCTTGCATACATCTGAAATATCGAATTACACAGGAAGAAACGAAGCCTAAGGATAAGGTGGTGCATGTCGCTGACGCGAATCCGGGTAACCATATTACATTAGAATCACGTGAGGATTGCCTTTCTCCGGGAAACGTCATTGAAAGTCTGTTTAAAGTTGCCGTGATGCAGGGTAGTTAGGTTTCGCGTTATTTAGGAACTAGCGCGGCTCGTATCGACTCGCGTCCGCGACAGCGCACGTTCATACGTTAACGAACGACCCGCCGTTGCATTTCCATTGCGCGGCGCGCACCAGGCGACGTGATTCTTTTCTCTTCTCCCCCAGGCTTTTTTCGCCTTTTTCTTATTATTCGGTATTTGGTGCCGGGAGCACGTTCGTTAGCCGTTACTCGATAACTGCGCGTCGTCACGGCACACTGCGGCTAGCTCCAACGTTGACTTCACCTCGCAACAACGTAAGCTACGTTCTCGCGAAAATAGTTTCCTTCTATTCTTCCCTCGGACATTGTACTAATCAAGTACCGTAGAAGCTCGTTTATTCGTTGCTTCTTGTACGAGCAAGAATGCTCAACCTCGGATATACGTACGCTGGATATCGTTCGGTAATATTCGCACGCTTTGGCTGATCCGTAGCAACGAAACGTGCATCTCGATATAAATTAACGAGAATTAACTTTATCGTTTCTTCTAATCGTTCAGAAATTGCCAAACGGTGTATTGAAATTGAGTACGCGACGAATACGAATGTATATCTTGCAGAGGTTACAATGTTTTCTAAGCGTTACACTGTTTCGAGTTTCGACCAATGATAACAGTGTTCTTTGCGATATCTGATAGCCTATATTACGAGCTTGGTAACGAACAACAGACCGTTGGGTTTTGATCGAATTCTACAGAGACGAGAGCGAAGGCGACAGCGCACGATGAAAGAAACGACGATCAAGGTTTCGTGGTCGCGTTAATGCCTTGGAGCGGGAATTAAAGGCTGAACGAAACGGCCGACGAAACGGGTAACAGTCTCTCGGAGGCTTTATTACGTAATAAATATTAAAATTCATACGGGTTGCACCTCTACCGAGAATCGATCTTCGACCGGTCCAAAGGGACGGCTATAAAAGTCCGGAGGAGAGAGACGCGCTACTCTGTGCCGAAAGGCAGCTCCTCTCTCGTACGACGCTATTTTACTTTTATTCGAGCAGATCCATTCTCGGACGGTTTACGATCCGTCCTGCCATCGTGCGGTCTCTCGCGCGGCTTTCTGAGACGCGAGACAACCTTGCCAGAAAGAAAAACTCCAAGGAATTCAGGCCTCGTTGAAATCCGCTCGAGTAATTAAGAGATTTTTGGAAACTACGAATTCATGCGTAATTTACGATTATTTCTCACACACACACACATATATCCATGTATATGGTTCGGCGCGACGAATCGTCGTCGGCAGTTTCAGTCGCGTGTTAATATCGATCTTTGAAACGACAGTCTGAAGACGACGACTTCCAGATACTGTTTGGCCGAGTACAAGCGACGTCGCGTAAGATGCACGACGAGTACGTAACGATTCGATTATTTTATGGTCTCCAGTAATATTTTATACTACGATGCTCTCCTTAAGATAACCAGCATCCAAAAGTTTCATATCGTTTCTGCAACCGTTTGATCGATAACGGAAGACGTCTCATGAATCTCTTCATCCTTCGCTTCTCGATTCTAATCCGTCGAAGAATCAACCTTCGCTCAGCCGATCAAACAATGGAAAAATGCCTAGGTTCCGACAGCAGCTAAGATTATTATTCAAATGCCGAGCAAGCTGAATTGCTCTAACGGTGGCGAAAGAACACCCTCGCTTTCGGATTCACCGATCCGAGAATTGAATTCGCAAACATAGCGGTCGAGACGCGGTACCGTTACGACACCGTGTTTCAGTAGTCGAGACAGAATTAGACAATACGGAGCAAAGGCGAAGCGCGGCGAAGAAACAGAGATCGCGTAGGTCGCACCTATGGTCGGAAAGAGATCGTAAGGAACGCGAAGAGTCTATCTATCTATCGATCGGTCTGCTTGCCGCCGTCCCCGGGACATCTCGGTTTCTACCTTTATTTGTATCTTCGCGAGCCGCTCCAATGTCGTTTTATCGCGTTTACGACCTTGTCGAGCAAATGTACGAGCCGAGCGTGGACGTTCGACGACGACAGACAGAGTCAATTCAGCTTGTCCATAAACACCCATCCACGTTTACCTCCATAAAACGAAATAAAGTCCTAGCGCGCGCATCGACGAGAGTCCCGACGATGGGCGGACTTCTCCCCGTTCCCGCGAGTGATGGATTTCCTCTTTGACGGATCGCTCGTAAACCTCCTCTAAATGTTTTCTCGGAAACGGTCGGAGAAGAGAGAAAGAGAGAGAGAGAGAGAGAGAGCCAATACGGATTTCCAAGCGAGCACGCGGATACTTTTCTCTCTGTTTTTTCTCGTTTCATTGGCTACTCTCCTCCTTGTTGGATCAAGGATCAGAGTGCTTAGGGCCACCCGCTGTTTTTAGTGGGTCTTAAATCGGGATTATGTCGGGATTACAGGACTCTGCGTACGCTATCGTTTCTTCTGGTAGCGAGCAAAGGATCGCACGAAGCTTACGGCGAAAATGATCCTCCTACCATTCTCCTGCCTTGTCTATCGTTCTCCTTGGTCTTGGTCGCTACTCTTACAAATCGTAAGATCTCTTTCATCTCATCGTCGTTTCGTTAACTAGATTTTTATACGTTTACAAGAAGTTTACGAATACGTTATATATAAGAGTTGGCAAATAACGTGGAAAGATCAACGAAAATAAAATTATTACGTTGTTCGTGTTTATATTTGATCGTTGTGACGGTACCCAGCCACGTTACCGCAACGATGGTACGTTTAACGATAGTACTATAGTTCTCGATACGGTAGTTTATAGACGAGACGAGCTTGTTTTATTTATTTGCTAAGTCAGGTTCGAGTAACAGGGTTGGTGGGCTCGAAGGGGTTGCAAGAGTCGAGTCACGACGAGTATCGTGCATTTTCGGGGTTATCTCCTCCGTCACGAGACAGAAGACAACGAAGACGCATGTGGTGGACGGTTTCGGTCGGTACCAGGATCGTTTCGCGAAGAATTCGCAAATTGAAAAAAACCCTAGTCTCTCTCTCCACCCTGTTCGAGCTGCCGTTTCGTTTAATTGCTTCGCACGGCCGACTCGTTTCTAGCATCGATCATTCTCCCGTTCTTCCTTTCTTTCTCTCTCGTTCTTCCTTTTTTCTTCCGCCGGTCGTTTGCAAATCAGAGAAACGTTGGTCGATCGTCCTCGCGTTTCCGAGAAGTTTCGTGATAAGTCGACGATTAGCGGTTGCGGAGAAGCGTGGCGGCTGGTCTCGGGCTGGCTACGAGGAAAAGGGGTGAGCAATCATCAGCAATTATTCGGAATCCCAGCATATAACGACGTGCACCCGCTGATTGATGCCCTGCGGCCGATCTGGCCACTGAAGAAGGATCGCGTTTTCGTGCAGAAGCCCCGAAATTCCTTCGACATTAATTATTATAATGCGAATCGGATGAGATCTGACCGTACCGCCGACATTCCGAGACCGGTAGCCCGGCTATCGTTTTCACGCAAACGGGGAATCTCGTAAATCGTGTCATTTTTTCGCAGAATTACCCAGGAATTTGAATAGCTTGCCTGCCAACCTAAATCGGTCCATTCGTTTCGTAAGAGAGAATTATTCTCCGAAACTCTCTTCTTGAAGCTCTTCTATAAAAGACGAATATAGTAGACTGTCGAGGCACGGGTTACGATAATTCGTTTACCCTCGTCCGCGAGTAAATAGTAGAGACGATCACGGATGAAAACCAAGGCCGAGCTCGAGAACGAACACGATCCTGGTCTCGAGGGAATGCAGTCGAATCGCCCGTGTGGCATGAAATTTCCACGCGACCAGAAAAGAAGAAGCGGACGGCGTCGCGGCACACCTGTCCAATTAGTTCTGCGCTCGTGCTCCAATTCGACCTACATTTTCCAGCGGCGGACAAGTGACCGGGTAGCTTCCAGTATCGGTGAACGAGAGAGGAAGCGAGATAGGAAAGAGGAGAGAGAGAGAGAGAGAGAGAGACAGAGAGAAAGAGAGTGTGTGTGTGAGAGAGAGAAAGAGAGAGAAAGAGAGTCGGCACGGTTCTCCGGCACGTTCCAGTGCTATAGATAGCTCGCGCACGCGAGCCGAGCGAAAAGCATTTAGCAGGATGACGTTCGCACATTCTAGACGTCTCGACGCCGCGCCGGCCGTTCTCGCCGATCATCCGTTACGTTCCCGTGACGTAATTGTCGAATTCTTGCTCCGACAGTCTGCCTCCGTTTCTCGCCTTCCCGCTATCTCTTCTCCCTTTGCTTCGTTTCACCTTCGTCCCCCTCTTTCCCTCTCTTTGCTTCTCTCGCGTATCCAGCACGCTTACACGCCTGCAGATGGGTGACAAGAATGATCGTCCGCAACGGGACGATTGATTAACGACGAACCGTCGAGTTTTTCGCGATCGGGTCTCCACTTTCGTCTCTCGATAATGTCGCCTCTGTCGAAGCTCCATGAAGAAAATACCGAAGAGGGGAAATATCGATACGAAGGGAAGAGGGAAGAGGCGAAGCAAGCAAAAGGCGAAGGGAGGAAGATGGAAGAAATCGGAGAACGGGTTCCGCGTTCTGCAGCCTCGACGCTCTGGCCAGGCGTGGGAAGTGAAATACGAGCGTTGTAGACGGCCAACGGCCATTTCCATCCTGCCGGTTTAGTATTGGCGGGCCACTAAGTCTGAACTAATTTGCTTATTAATATTTCACAACAGCGCCGATCGCTCTGGGGGTTCTTGATATATCGTCTCCCCCACCCCGACTACCGGACCCTCACCCTCTGTCCCGGTCTTTTCGTGTCTTTCCTCTTGCGCTCGAACCTGCGTCCACGTTTCTTCGCGCGCCTTCCATTTGTTCCCAATTGCAGTCGTAACTTGGAGCGCGAGCTTTGTCGGTTGGACCAACGAAACCTACGTATTTACCTTTTAATTTGTTCCTGACAGATTGTGGCCAGCAGAGGATGTATTAAGTCGTCTTGAATGTTTCCACGGTTTTCGATGCGTCTGATTCTTTGCGTATCTCAAGCGTTCTAGGAACGTTGTTGGACATTCGAACTTGCGCCTCTTTCGTTCAAAGATCGTTTAAGGTACTTGCAGAGCGAGATATAAAAGTGGGAACACAATCGCGTAACAGCTACGTCAATCATATAGTTGTTTTACTTTATCTCCCGTATGATTTTACGCAGTTCTCTACGATAATTTCTCTCATTCGCAGATTGCGTCAAATCATAATGCGCTGACAGAAGCGTCTAAGATGCTACCAAGATCGTTTCGAATAAAGTTCTTCGATTTCGGTAGAATCACATTCGTGCGAAACGATCGACTTTGAAATTACGGCAACTTTCATCGTGCTTATAAATTTAACCGACACGTTGGCTTTTAGCGCGACCTACTCCACTGGCACCACCCTTGTACTCCACACGATTCGTTTCACTCGGATTTCTAACGAACGTACCAATTCTTCTCTATTCTCTATTTGAAGATCGAAGGAAAAAGTGATCTAGCTTTACGATGCATCGTCGATCGATCGAACCGGTCGAAGCCGCGCTACGTTGAATCAGCAAGCGTCGCGGCTGATCGTTCGAAGCTCGAGGAATCGTCGTTTAATGAGCTTTCCGTGCAAAGACACACGAACGACCGGGTTACGTGTAGGCAAAAGGTTCTCGACGAAGATAATTGCCGCGCGACGAGCTGGCTCGCCGCGATTAACGTCGTTAAGGCTCACAGCCGTATCGGCGCGTTTACGATCCCTGACGAATCCGCGTCGCAATAGAGAGGAGGCGGCGAGCCGCGAGAGGAGGCGGCGCGGCGTGCGCGCATGACCATGCGAGTCCGGGGATATTTGGGTCGTGACGGTGACCGTCGCAACGACGGACTTAAACCCTTATTCTGGCAGAATGACAAGCACGAATCGAAAGTTATTTCTGCGTGGCCAATATATAGGTTGATTTACGCCTGGCATCGGACAATAACGCGACCGGCCTGCAATATCACGGCTCGCGTTGGTATTTTATAACCCTGTAAATAGCCGCGAAGACGACGCTGCTTCTCGGAAGCTTCGATTCCCGAGAACTCGACCCCCCGTTCGAATCGCCTACCAGTTCGTAAGTTAACGTTCGAAGTGTTCGTTTCTTCTATCGATCGTTCAACTCCGACGAAGCTTGTCGTTGATCCTCGTCGAACGGACCAACTCGATGTTTTTACTCGTTCAACGTACAGGAAGACGAAGTTCGCAATTTATGTTTGCATTAGGATAAAGCTGTACGAGCAGCCGGCCATGCAGGAACAGAGTACCGGTTAACGTGCCATTTTACGTCACATCAAAGCTTCGCCACATTGTTCGTAAGTGTCTGGCAGTCCTCCCAGCCGTGAATCCGCCGCGGTCGCGATCGCGACCGAGGCTACGGGTACCAGCCGCCTCCAAACAAACGATCACGACTCCAAACACTTACTCGACAAACTCGCCGTCGTCGTCGCGGTCTTCTTTCTTGTTTTTTTTTTTTTTTGTGTCTCTGACAGACGAAACGAAGGCCACGGCTGAATTCGTCCGCAACGAGCTCCGCGTTTGCGAAGAAACGTGCCCAGAGAGCTCGTTAACTCTGATCAAAACGAGAATTTTGATACGCGTTTGGCATAGTTCTCCTGGTGTCTCGAGGTTCACCGAACCGATGGAAGTTTGGTCGACGAAACAACGACGATACGATACAGCAAGATCCAGATCGACATCTTGGTGAAAACCTAGTAAAATCCGGTTTACCTGAGTTTAGTAAAGCAATGGCTGCCGCGACAGCGAGTTGGCATATCAAACGAACTCGTAAAGTCTATCAGGCGACTCGTAACAGCGAGCGTTGGGTCGATCGCTTTATTGCGATATTATTTGGGGATTTTATTATCGTGTGGCGAAGAAACGGCCGTAATATAGGTCGCGAGTCGGCCATGCCATAGAGCTGCGAGCCCACCCAGGTCGTCGCCACTCTTACGAGTTCTCCGTGGCCAAGCAACGTGAAAGAAGAACTAGAAGAACGACGGGCAAAGAAACGACTGGACGAAGACGGACGACGTGGAATTATTCCTTCGCGTGCCACGCCCTTACTACTATCGTGTTTTGTCTATCTTCTGCTTCAAGGAGTTTTCATCTACTTTACCCGGAAACATCGTCTGCAGACGCAACCGCGCCGACGCTCGGTGTAGACGTAGAACGAGTAGGATTTAGTACGGATACTAATTTCAGTGACGAGTGTCGTGCCGAAGGAAATATCAAGAACACCAGCAAGAATTATATAAGATTATGTAAGATTAGAGCTTTTTGAGTTTCTCGAGTTTACTGGTCGCGAAGCTCGACAACCAGTAAAATTCTCTGTCTGTGTTTCGCGCGTAAATTCATATTGCCATCGATCGATGAATTATTCTGACCACACGTCGCAATTATAGTAAGTATACGTAGGTAATATCGTATTGCCAACGTCATTCGCTTCGTTTCAGCTTGTTATACAGATCATCGTGTCGTCGCGTAATTTTTATCGTTGTACAAGATGTTGAAAAGAAGCGGCTCCGCACATCGGAGCAATTAGAAAAATTCACCGATTCGATCGCCGAAAGGATAATTTTATCCGTTATTGCATCGATTACGAGATTAATCGCGTGCCAATATACCGCTGTGTGTAATCATGTCACTTTTAAATAATGAAATCATCGCAGTTCGATTCAACGCTAATTTCATGATTCAAATACATTCTCTAAACAAGAAGCAAGCGAGAACTTTTACGTATAACATTTTGAAGCTTAACCCCTGCGCTTGTAGATCTATGGTGATTAAAATTTAAACGAAAGAAATGGCGAGGAATGTAACAAAAGGGCAGACTAAGGAGCAAATCCCCTGCTCGTTGTTCGTGGCGCGCGACATCGTTTTGTTTCCCTGGATTAGAGTAGGGAACCGAAACGAGAACGACGATGCCACCCACGAATTATAAGCCACACCCTAGGCTGACACAGGGGTTGCCATACCGCCGACAGAGATACAATTATTTGATCGGCATGCAACAAGTGGCTACGGCCGGGTTTGCGGGAATCTTCTATTTTAGTCGGGGAGATTTCGATGCCTCGATAGACAGGCTCTTACCACCGGCAGGATCGCCCCACAAGTCGATAATCCTACTCGAGCTGCTGTTATATCGAGATCGATACATAATAGAGTAGAGCCCTTTCTACTACTGGTTTCTATGAAACAGAAACAAACAGAACGAATTCCATTTCTTTATTCTTTAAACATTCGAATTCTATTCGGTCCTAGATTCTTCATCTCTGGTTGAAATTCTCGTTACCGATCGACGCATACGTTGCGTAATTTCTAATCGTTTCCACGTAGTATTACAGATAAGAGTATCGCGACTCGGTGGTTATAAGTCGCGATTAACGTTAAGATTGATAAGACGAAGAGGAAAATACGAACTGAGGATCCATCCAAAATACTAATTTTACGAATTGAGGATCCATCGATTATCCCGTCGATAGCAGATCGCGGAAAACGATAAAAGTTTGTGACTTATACCTACGTTCGCCTGTCAAGTTTCTCTCATCCTGTGAAGATGGAAAATATGATATAAATACGAAGATTTCAAGAAGCATAGAGAGTATTACAGACGAAAAGTTAATTGGTTAACGCTTCTAAGAAAACTCTACATCTATTCTGACTAATTTTCTTAATCGCTAAAGCCATCGACAGGCCATAGACAAAAGACAACCACATGGCAATTATAGACAAAAGACAACCACATTGGAACCATAGACAAAAGACAGGCATCGATGGCTTCGGAGTTTTCAGTTACTAGGTAACGCTGCTAGCGTGCGGATCTGGACCAGCTCGAACTGTATTCGTATTTATACATACTCTTCTTTGTTAAATATATTTCACTATGTTACAATTTATCCACGCGTTCTTCTATCTATATAACCAACAACCGCAACAGATGGAATCTTCAAAAATGAGGAAAACCGAGCAACGTCGATCAACGAGTTAATGTCAGACGAAAAGAAAAGAGTAGTAAGAAGGTGGAAGGCGAAGGGATAGTGTAACGTAGTTAAAGAGGAGGGTGAGGGAACGCGTGTCTGCACGGACTCGCGTTTGGCGTGGCAGAGGCGAGACACGGCGCAACCCCTTGCTTGGCCTCGACGTTCCATCGCGACTCCCTTGACAGTTAACTTCGCTAAGACGGATCGTAAATTACGCCAATATTTCCGCGAAATCCTAACAAGATTATAAAGCAGATTGTAGCACTGTTCGTGGCGGCTGTGGCCTCTCCCCTTCTCCCTGCGGACCCTTCTCGATCTCTTCGTGGCCACGAGCGAAGGGCTGGAGCTTCGACGCTCGTTGGAAAGGGAAAGAAAGGATCGGTGTAAAGGAGGGCGTACAACGAGGGGAAAGGGTGTAGACGAGCAAGAAAGAGAGAAAGTTCTATTTATAATGCGTTTGCGTCTTTGCAGGGGCCCCAGCCGGTGGAGGCAGTAAATGTCGCGTGTATTTCATATGAAACTCCACCCCCTCCCGGCTATTCTTCGCAATGCCAATCCCGGTCTTTCGTTCGTCTGATAATACCGACGCTAACAAAGTTAACCCGTATGAACAGAGAGAATCTTTCGTCTCTGCTCTCCCACCCTTGTCCCTCCTTTTTCCCTTTTTCTCTGTCGTATTCTTGTACCGCGCGTCTGTTGTTCGAGCGCGATTAAGCTAGGCGAACGAAGATCAACGATGTTATTAAAATTTGAATTGTTTTTAATTGTTAAGATCGACGCGCGGATTTACCGCGTTAGTCTTTGGCGAACTGTGATCGAACGATAGACAAGTTTTTTGCGTTTACGGATTTCTGTAAACGTTCTTGAACGTGTCTAACGAAAGATTGCAGCACGAGGATAACGTTTCGATATTCGGCAGACGGCAGCGCGTACCGCGAGTTAGCTCGTAAAGTGCGCGTCGAAAGTAGCGTAGCAGCTTCGTTCGGAAAGTTGCTCGGTGAGTTTTCGAGGCAGCCGAAATGCGTCCAGACGCGAATCTTTCGTCCGGTTAATTAAAAAAATAAATCCCGATGAGACAAAAGCAGCGTGGGATCCACGTTGATCGCTTGTTAGCTTCTGTCGAATTCGTTGACGCGGTAGATTCTTCTTCGAATGTAGGAAGCGTTACTTCGCCATTCTGTAAACAATAACGTATCCACCTCGTCACGTTGCCATTAAATTTATTTATCACGCAAAGGAGGGAGAATACGTTTTACATACTCTTATCTTCCAATGAATCATTTTTTTATCAGCAAGCAACTACCTACGCGAAGACACTATTAAACTTACTCTGTTATGGAAACTTAACATACTTGAAGCTAATCGATCAGTATCTATATGAATATCATAACAAGTGCAATGGCGTACAAATATATTTTGTAGCCACTGTGCGTATGTCGAAAGTGACAAAAATATCCAACCTACTTTCGCGTAGGAGCGCAAAAATTGACTTTGCCATTGATTCGCCTGCGATTTATATACCGTTATCACGGATCCGCTAAAGCGTCCAACGCTTGTAAACGATAATTGAAGTTCGTTCTCGAGGCGAATGGCCGCTTCGTCGACAATGTTGCTGGAATTGTCCGCTTCGGAATCGAAATTGCAAATGGTGTGTAGTGGCAGCGAGCGGAAAGGGGGACGCAAAAGTATATTCCGCAGGGGTATATGCCTTTGGCAGTTTATTCGATAGATTCCAGGGTCGTCACGCGAGATTCTGCGAAAAGTCGTTTCGCGCGCGTCCGAAAGGCTTTTAAAGCAGGCGCGTTAGTCGGCCCACAGCGGGTCGCAGTTGCTGCGTCGGTTAATAAAGGCCTCCGACATAGTCGATCGTTATTAGATCGGGCACTCCTTCGGCCCGCCAATCTTACCCGCCCAATATACTTCGCAATAACTCATAAAATGCAACATTTTGTTTCGTATACCAATTATCCCCTCTGCCGACGTGGTATCGAAGGGCCGGTTTGTTTCTGTTACGATCGTCCTGCTCGATCCCTGATTGCTACGAACGACGAAAGACGGGGCATTATCGACGAAACGCAGTCTACTACCACGTGTTCGTCTTGTTATTACATTCAACGTTCGATGGATTTGTAGTAATAAAGAGGCGGCTGCAACGTTCACACTCGCCGTACTTGGCATTTGTTCTCGCTGCTTGGCATTTGCATCTCGCTAAAAATATTCCTTTTTAATCCTTTCAATCGCTCGCTGCGAGTTTCGACAGTTACTTCGCCAGTAACATTAATTATGGAATAATGTCCAACTTGTCCACTTGTCCGTGTCCCTTCTCCTTATGATTATTCTCCTTCTAGATTATCCGAGCTTCGAATATCATCGTTGTCTTTGTTACGTTCTCGTAGGTAAATTCCACATCGTCGAATACGAAGAGCGTAAAAGTAGGAATAGCAAATGCTTAAATAAGTCCACTAATACATAGATAAATACATATGTCGCTCGCTATACATGTATTAGTCGATGCACGCCTGATGCTAGCTATTGTGTCATCGGTCGATGTTATTAAGAAAAAAAAAAAAAAAAAAATGATGTGAAAAGTAAACGACCTAATGTATCCGGTCAGTATCGTATGTACTTGTACGTATCTACTGAATATGGAGTAGGAAGAGAACGACCGCGGACAGATAAAAGAAAATTAGCTTTTCATGGTAGTAGCAGCGAAAAGCCGTGGCTCGCCATTACGCTCTACCGTCACGGGTTACGCTTCGTGAGCTCTCGATTCCATCGCGGTAAAGTCGGCGTAGGATATCGAGACGGTCCGATTTCCACTTAAAACGATGCCGCTTTGTTCTGGAAGAAAATCTGTCGGTACTTTTAATCGTTTATTTATGAATTAAGCAATCGTGTCTCGCATCACGAGATACAAGTATGCTAGGAAATCGGAGATTTACCTGATGCAACGCACGATTCACACGATTCGCATAAAGGACGCTTCAGGAAGCGAATACGAAATGACTTTGACCTAATGTAGGTGAGACGATGTACTTTCCGCGGTATACTCTCACGATCATTGACTAACTTTCCTTTCTGTTACGTCGCGCCCGTTTAATCCATATGACGTGAAAAATGTTTCTATCTTTGTTTATCTACATTTCATCTACATACATCTACATTTGTTTCTATCTACGATATATCGACGTATTCCAGTGAAATCAGAATATCTAGGTGTTGGTGAAGAATTAAGAACCCCCACGTATTCCCTAAAATTCAAGAATCTAAAGAAAACGTCAGTTTACGTTGCTGCTGTTTGTTTAACGAAATTTATTAACGAAGAATCTGTTGGAGCAAAGAAAATTACTACTGATATTTAGAACATTAACATCGAGTTAATAGAACAGGTGGCAACAGATTGATTTATATTTTATATTATAACATTATTTACATGTCAGACCACTGAGATAGCGATTGCAAATTTTTCACCGCTTTTGTAGCCATATTCCTACGTCCTTGGAAAAGGTGAACGCGCGACTTTCGTAGAAATTATCTAACAATGGTAGCTATAAATACGAGCAAGGTTCGCATCGATGAGGCAGTCTGATGGGTCGTCTCGTGCGCCGCGGCAAGCACGTTCAACCCTCGGTTCCCAACGAAGCGCGCGAAAATTATGTACAACGATAGGTACATAACGCCTGTATGCCACGTCGAATGGCTACTTTGTCTGGTCGAAGCATGCAATGGCCACCATTGCGGCTCGCTACGGCTCGAATACGCCGGCGGGACGCGGCCGCAGCGGCGCGGCGGCGGTGGCGGCGGCGGCGGTGGCGGCGGCAGCCATTATAAAAATAACTGCTGATTGGACGCCCTACCAAGAAAAATCGTAATCGCATCCTGAAATGCCTCTTCCCTCTTCCCTTCCGCTCCCTCTTTCTCCTGTCCCCCGTTTCCTCTTCCCCTTGTCATTTCTTTCTCTTTATCGTTGTATCTCTGTCTTTCTTCCTTACCCGGTAGATTTTTGCCCGATGTCGAACAACGAAATTCGTTCCCGTTGACTTGCACACCTTCCTTCCTCTCTATAGCACTGTACTCTTCCAGGGATCAATTTCTCGCGATATTCACGTTAAATCGTATTTTCGACGACTTAAAGTACAAAGTTTAAACAGTGGCAAGATAAATCGCCTATCAGACGGGAATTTTACGTTTTCCAGTTTTTTTTACGATTTTTTTCACGTTGGCCGTTAACGATGATTTTCTTTTTTTTTTTTTTTTTTTTGGTAGACTTCAGCCCGGTGTCGAACGATTTTCCACGGACCTTCGCGAAAGGATCGATTTTCCAAAATATCTACTGTCGTCTGTATTTTCGTCCTTTCGAACGACAAAAACGAACTGGTCCTTTCATCGTCTGTCAGATCTTATGCCGTTTTCCGGAAGTCTATTCGCCCTTTGGTTCGTCTCATCTCTACACAGACCGGGTCCACAAGCTCGCAGTTTTTGTATTCGAAATCGCAAAGCAGCCATTTTCCTTCGAGAACAACGCGCACAGCGATGATTTGTGCCCCCACAGGCAGCAAAGAAAAAGCACGAAACACGTGGATGGATTGGACAGCAAAGGGGATTTAAAGTCCGCGAAGGCTCGTCGTGGCAACGCAAGGATGGGAGGCAGAGGAGAATCGGCCGCCATTTTGCGAGCGCAGCTTTTATCGCCGCGCCCTATATAGGAACATTATGCCTGGGTTGCCGGGTTGCGCGTATATCAACAATAATTGCAGGGCCAATAATAAAGCTGGAGGGACCACGCTCGATAGCCCGAAATTGCCGGTTCCCCTACCTCAGCCTGCAACGTTTTATTGCCTCCACTCTCGAGAGCAGGAATGGCGGCAGCTCCCTTCGTCCTTCTCGATGGCGGATAAACGATCCTGCGATACGATCACTCCGCTAGCGATGGTCTCTCGATATTCGTGACAGAGCGAAATTTTCAAGCGAATCTCTCGCGCGAACCGCTAAACTCGATACCAGGAACTATCGACGACTGTGCCGTAAGTCTTGTATCGAAGAGATCGAAACGAAGATTGCACGATAAAATATTTTTCGTTTTATCTCTATCAACTTTTTATTCGTTCCTTAATTTCGTTACCTAGGCACGTACGTACCTGATTAATATTCGATTCTTAAGCAAGTAACTACGTTCATATTATCGATCCCATCGGGACGTAAATAATGGTAAATTCTGAGGCAAATTTGAAAAGCTGTGTTCGTTACGTCATCGCTTTTCCGTATTTTCCGATTTACGGAATCGATCAGTGTGCAATAAATTTGCGCCATCTATCTCATCGGTATTCTAGTTGGATCAATAGTTGACGCATATCCTTGAACGTCGTGAAAAATTGATTGCTCCGTCGTTCAACGACCTCTTCGTATCTCCTCGCCAACGTTTGTTCGCGGAACTGTTAAAATATCATAAATCGTTTTGTGACAAAAAAATGTTGTAGTATCTACGCGAAGCAGGTGGTAATCCGGTGAGACAATATCCGGAGAATACGATGATCAAATATTCAAAGCAAAGCCGTGTAATTCTCTGTTACACACGTTCTACCAAGACGACACCGTTCCGTAAGTTGGTACGGTACCGTTCTCGTTCTCTTTAAGAACGAATAAATGGTTAATTTTAGAGTATGCGAGCTCACAGATACCTCGCGAAAACTCGTTCGGATCCTCAAAAATCCACCGTAGCAGATCCATAACGTTTCGATGAAAAATCACAAACGAATCCTCCTGACCGCTCTGTTAATTCTAGCAGCTGCTAAATTCCATTGAATTTTCACCGCTGCCAATACAAATTGTCCACAACGGAATCTCAAACGCGTTATTTTTGAAAATTCACCTTCCATAGAAATTTGAATGTCTTTATATTAATTTGAATAATATATAATAATACACGAAACGATCGACAAGCCGGCGAATTAGTCGTTGGATTGCTCTGCATTTGGTTCCGCGAGCCACCCGTATCTAGTTACCTCAGGCTCGCTATTATTATTACAGATACCAACGCTGCTGCTTGTTCTCGTTATTATTCCTTTTGCTGTTCCTGTCCGTGGCATCGCGTTCGTCGTCGTCGTCGTTGCTGCCGCTGCTGCTGCTGCTGCTGCTGCTGCTGCTATTGTAGCAAGGTGTTTCGTACGAAGAATCGTTCGCGAGCTCGTAAAGAGCCGCAAAGGAGAGCTCGCACGCGCGATAGTCACGAGTATTGCCCTTGTTAACGCCCCGTTAACTCGAACCTCTGGACAAACTCGTAAAATTTACCGGCTTCGAGCCGGTAAGACTACCACGCGGTGTACACGGCTGCCGGTGAATTTTCGCGTGACTTTAAATCGAGCCGGAATTATGTGTTTAGTGCAAACGTCGGCCAAGGTATCGCGATGCGAGAGAGTACCTATGTTGGCTCGCCCTGTTCTCTCCCTCTTCGCCTTTCTTTTTTTCTTTTTTCTTCTTTTTGCGCTGCTCTTCCCTTTACCGTGATTATTCGCCGTTTAAATCGACGTTACGCAGCCAAGGAAAGGAACAAGATGATGGTCGAATGTGGCCTTTTAACGCGACCGTAATGGTACTTTGGGAATTCGAATGGAGGATACGCGCGAAGGGATCATGCGAGGTTTTCAATTATTTTTCGTCCATGCACGCGTATTTACGAGGGCAACGATCAGATTACGGCACTAGCCCGGCTCGTAAAGCTGACGTTTACGTACACGTTGTTGAGTCGCGAGATAGTCGCGAACGGGTCGCTAACTCTTGTTAACACCCCGTTAACACGGATCTCGAACAACGTCGTAACGCTCGGCGACAGAGTTCCTGCGCTCTTCTTACGACAATCGGCGAAATTGTATCGAGCCGGCCGTATCGATTATACGTTGTAACTTTAGGAATCTGGAGATATGAACGTATGCCGATCGTGAGGTCTATGGTTGCCATGAAACGACCGTTGTATCGTAATCGTGTCATAGCGTATACATTTAGAGTTTCTTTCTCTTGCTCTGGTATCTGTTAGAGAACTAATTCGTGGCAAATTCGTGTAAACTTCTACGGTTCTATCTGTCAACATTTTAAACGATAACGTTCCGCAATGCGGTTGCTGTTCTTCTTCTTTCCGTTTACTACACTTCTGTCTTTTCTTACAGTTCCCCAGTAAGTGTATGTTACTGACTTTTCTTTTTAATGGGATATACGTTACACTTTACTACGATTCTTTATTAAACCGGTGGCCAGAATAGTCAGAACTGTTCAACGGTGCGGTCAGATTCGCTTTGCAACTTTTTACGGTTGCTCTATTTTTTTTTTTTTTTTTTGGTATGGACGTGACTATCGGACTGCGTTATTTTTCCTCTAACGTTATTAAACCACTCGCGTCCCCAGTAAAATTCCCCTATTAACGTTTTCTTCTCACAACCGTAAAGCTGCAAGATTTTGATGCACGTAGAGTTTATATCGGATTACAAATACGGTGTGGGTCGCCGTTAGTTTTGTGGCGTTCGACACGATTCCTGCATGTTATCTTAAATGCCATTTAAAGCTCCGTAAAAGCTCGTAAAAGGCTCGTTTGTTGTTTGCGCGAGCAGCTTGGCGATAATTCCGATATAATTACGATTCTGCACGCGGTGGACTCGCGTGAAGAAGTATTTGCCAGATTATCTGCGCCATCGATTCCTTTTCTCCCGAACGCCTCCCCTCTCGCTCTTTTTCTCTCAAACCCCCTCGCCGTTGCTCGAACGTTGCCATTTTTCTTTATTCTATTTATTTCGTACGCGAACGTACGATACAGGTAAGGAGGTCGTAAAATCCGCGGAGCTCGCGTGATCGTTACGAATTCGTTATTGCTCTTGTTAACGCCCCTCGCTCGAAGCCTTGGACAAACCTCGTAAAGTTTCAACGGTGCGCCCCGCCATCGAATAGCGCACCGAGCTATCATCGTCGAAAATGCGTCCGAGCCGATCGCGTGATGGATAAGAAGATCCGCAAAGTTCGAGACATCGAGTTTGCTTCGAAACCGAACGATACATTTTTATCGTCGTCTCTTTCGTTCGAATCGAAAGCCATAATCGAGACATCTATGATCGTCATTGGATAATTATCGCGTTGTAATTACATGGCGGAGTCACATACGCAACGCAACTTTGAAATTGCGTACGCAGAGTTACTTTTTCTTAGTCTGCGACACCGACGAGTGTCTAGTGCCTATTAACAGTAAACCTACCACAGCGGTCAGATTGACCGCTTGTAAATTTCTACATAAATTTTTGCCATATTTAAACGTTATCAAATCGCTTCCTAATCTACGATTTTTCATAAAATATATATATTTCTACGATATATCCTTCAGTATTTATTTCTAGTTTGTTTTTGTTTTCTAAGAAAAATTTGTACTCTGTCCTGCTTATCGCGAGCGGTCAATAAGTATACAAAAAGTGTCGGTAGGTTTAGTGTTAAGCTACGTATATTAATTGCCTGTATTAGGTACGTCTGTGTAAATACGTTGCTTACACTTTGCACTTGTGTAGTATTTTAACGTCTCTTTCTATCAACTCGGTAATTAAAAATCAAATTCGTTAGAAAAATGTTCTCTTCGTGTATTCCCACGTATCGTTTGGTACGATCGAAAGATGATAATCTTCATCGTTGAATTTACATTTTCTAACGAAGTGGAAAGGGTAATCAGGGGAAGAAGTTCAGCGTTTCTGGTCGGGCTGCAACCTTTAATTTAGAAATTGATCAACTCTGCGGTAAAATAAAATATTCCACGGAGTTCTTATTTTAGAATTTGAAAATACGAAGTATGAAAAAATTAAGATACGTGATTATTAGAATTAAGACATCGACTCTTTGTCATCGTACTATTTCCAATAATACCTGTGATGTTTCCATGAATCGACCACGTAAGAATATCTTCGAGAGGGAAGAAATACTATTAAATATAAAATTCAATTACTTTTGCAAACTATAAACATTTATAAAATTCATACGTGTAATTCATATTAGGAATGTCAAAGAAACTACTTACAATTGGCCATAAAAAGATTGGAGGACTGTACAATTTTAATTACTATGTCGTACATTTTCAGTAGATGTACAAGGACGGATAAAAATATTTTATACTATATTACACCACACTATGCAGATAACAGTAGGAAAAAGCTTTTAAGATATTATTCGTTGTTGTCTAAATGTTAAAAGAAACATTGAAAAAGAGTGAATTTTTATGTCACAAAAAGTTTCGGACACTAATACTAATTATACACATAAAATTAGACTAATGATAATTATTCGCGAAAATTTAATACTTAATCGGATATCCTGCGTTTTTGAAGACAATATCTAAACATTTTGACATAGTGGAAATAGGTTTCTTTCGATAATGAACACTGATTTCTTTTTCTACCTTCTACCACTAAACGTTTCTTTAGCATATCTGCTATTTCACGAATGCACTTGGTCTTTTTGTAGCGAAATATTACTAATTATCGTATTTCGACACTTGTATATCGGCTTTTGCGACTCACCAACAAGCTGCTAAGAAAACTAATGCACGCTTGTGATCGCATTTCAGCGAAGCATTGTTTATAAAGATCGTGTAAAAACACTGGCACTACTTAATGGAAAACTAAACTGAGAAATCACTGAATCTTGCGTTCGAAACTTCCTCCGACATAAAAATTCGCTACTTACACAAGAACAAGCGATAACACAAAAGTTCTTTTTCGATCTGTTATCTACACAAAGTAGCCTGACATAACGCGATACGTTTGCGTTGGTCCCTGTACGTACATTTGCCGAAAATACTGAGCAAATAAAAATCGTACAGCGTGCGAATCTCTTTGCGACCGACTGTACATCCAGCGAAACTCTAACATCTTCTATCCTCGTTCATCTATCCTTCTTCGTTTCTTCTGTTTTTCGATTTCTCAATAATTCGTTTTGATTTCAGGAACGCCGATCAACCGATTGCCAATAATGGCGAAGTCAGTGTTGGATCTGTACGAGCTGTATAATTTAGTGATTGCTCGGGGCGGACTGGTAGACGTAATCAACAAGAAGCTCTGGCAGGAAATCATCAAAGGCCTCCACCTGCCATCAAGTATCACTTCCGCCGCGTTCACTCTACGCACCCAGTAAGTAGATCGTGAAGTTTCTCATCCGGGACCCTATTCCGCCTCGTGCCTATTCGCTGGTAATTCGCATACAATAAGTGCCCGCGTTCGACAAAAGCTCATCTGAGCATGAAATCTGCGCCGATGACTAAGAACCAGGCCTTTCGTGCCATTTCGTCTCCCGAAGCAGCTAGTCGGCACACAGCCTACGTCTTTCCCATTTCCATTCGTTTAATCTAATCGATTCTCCTTTTTTTTTTTTTTTTTTTTTTTTTTTTTTTTTTTTTTTTTTTTTTTTTTTTTTTTTTTTTTTTTTTTTTTTTTTTTTTTTTTTTTATAAGAACAACAACAAAGGTAAGTTATCTTTACTCGTCATACATGTTCGTCGCTTCGTATATACAGAAATAATTCGCTCAAGATTCGACCATTGATTCTCGGGTCCGTCGACGAGTTATTTAGAAATACTTAATTAATTTATTATTATTAATTTATTATTATTAATTTAGAAATTTAATACTTAAGAATACTCTCGAGCTCTTTGATAAGAGGAAAGAATAGAGGAACAAGCGAGAAACGTACCAATGTCGCTATTGTCGACACATTTTTCTTAAGGTGCGTATCAATGTGTCGCGTATCCGAGTATCGCGTCGTGTTTGCATATAAATGTGGCTGGACAAACGTTGCACTATTGCGTATCAGAACGATGCGAAGTATCGTTCTGTGCTAATTAACAGGCGAGGTAATTTGTGTCCTTTGGGAAAGATCGCTACAGCGTTAACTTTCAATGTCGGGAGATACAAAATGAGAATATTCGGAAAAATGATCGAATAGCGAAGAAGGTTCGATCATATCGATCCACACGCGAACCAGTTAAAAGTTAGCGATGAGACTAGATGGGACCGACGCGAGAAGAGCGAAAAATCGGTCCCGCGCGTTGCAAGTAAATCGGCGCTCGTTGCCTTGAACTAACGAACAGCTCGAAACGAGACATTTTTTCAAGCTTCGGATAGCTCGTTACGACGTTGACAAATTCACGAGCATAATTGAAAAGTAAATCGATCTCAGAAGAAAGATTTCTATTCGCCTACGCTTAATTTCTTACTTTCGTCGTTGATTCATCGTTAACCATAATCGTTAGCATTGCCTCTATATGTTTCTATATAGCCAATATTAAGAAAAGGGGAATTCTTACTTCATGATTAGATAATCAAAGATCTTTTTAATAATTGTCGCTGAATAATTGTGCGCTTGTTTTGGTCCGCGTTAGCGAATCTTAACCACTTGCGCTGACAAGACGAGGCACGCACGTCGAGACGTTTCTGTTCCAAAATTACCAACGACGTGTTGTACACGGGTTACGGACATGGTATCTCATACGAATCAAACAACGCATTTATATTATTTTAGTAATTTCAAGCCATGTTCCGTACCGCGACTCAGCCATTATACACTCGTCCATTTCTTCATTCACGGTACTTCACAATCCTTTTGTATTTCTATAACAACTTTTCGACAATAGCCGTTTCTAATTTTCTAAGAGTGTCATATACCTTTCTACGTATTTATTTCTCTGTTGTTCCTTTTGTCTACGATTTCTGCAACGTTCTCACTCGGATCACCAATGATCCCCAAGGAACCGTTACTGCCGTGTCCAAATATTTAATATTTATTACCACCAATTCCATCTGCCTGCCGTAATGTTTAGTGTTTGCTGTCGGATCCTTTATTTTCACGAAGCATTATTGTTTTTGCAGTGGTTTTATTAAAGATAACGGTTAATTGCCCCCACGGTGGGACATGCACGATTTCCGGGATTCCGGGATTTCAATTCCGAATTTTTTCCTATTTGCTTTCTCAAGCGATTAGCAGCACTGACCGACGACGATGGCAAATTTGACAAAATGGATGTCTTTCTGATCATCAAAAGCATGGAATATTCATTTTCCGAGGAATATTCCACCCGTAAAAGTCAAAAGAGATTCACAAACTGTTTGGAGATATATCATACGCTAGAAAATTCGTAATAATCAAAAGTAGTGTCGATATCTTTGTGTCAGATTCTTCTCGCTTCGAATGAAACCTCGCGGCGAGTTGCAGCGTAACGTTCTGCACGCGCATCTGTAAATTCGTTGCCAGCGCAATTGCTTAACAATCTTTGCATTTTCAACACGCGTATTAACCACAAATGTTGCATTCTTCGTATTATAAACGCATTTTACTAGAGTCGAGTTGTACGGGACGTACAAGAAGCAAATGTAGGAACCAGCGTAGCGTGATTCTAAACTTCTGAACTCATTTTCAATGTCAAAATTTCTTTCGTTCCGACCAACCGATATTCACGAGGGACAACAAAAGCCTGAAAGAAACTATGGATCGCAAACGATCCCTTCTACCGGAACAAAATGCTGAAATTGTAATAATTCTTCTAAATAACTGCCTCTATTCGCAATGAATTTGCTTTTATTTCACATTCAGTGAGAAAGTAACGCGCTATTTACGAAGCAACAGGAAACCAAAGGATCAGGAAATATATCAGAACACAGCGAGAACACGATTTCCATCGGTTGTGTTAACGATCCGACGATGATCAAGAATTAACATCGCGATGTCTGAACGCAGATCGAACCGGCCGAACAGGTCAAGTTCGGTGAGCGAGGATTAATCGTATATTTCGTATAATTCGAGAGAAAAGTTTACGATCGTAGAAAATTCAAATACTGAAGCACTGTCCCGTCCGGAACACCCAAGCAATCATGTGAGGTTTTCGTTTTTATAGCATGGCCGTAAAGAGGGCTAATTTTGAATCGGAACCTTGCAGCTGATTAGGAAGTACGTGCAAATTGCATTTGGAATGTTTCGTTTGTTTCGCATTCGATGGACAAATACCTGTCATAAATTGGATGCCTGCTACTTTGAAATCACAGTTACCGAGGTTTCTGACCTGCGGCTTCTTATCATCAGAAAATGACCGTGACACTTGGTCGACTTCTCGTTCCCTAATTTTTGCTAACGATCAATCAGCGCGTGTCCTGTAAAACCTCGGCAGCTCGGGCAATTTCAGAGCAGACATATTCTAACATTCCAACGATATAAACATATTCCAACGTTCGATGGACACAGGCGTGTAGTACAAACGATACAAAGACATACATAGCGTTGTACTCGACTATACATATTTCTCATTAAAGTACAGGTACCCTGATTGTTTACAAAACCCGTGAAGGTAATCTCGAGTAGCAAGCAAAGTTATAATTTGTTCTTGAACGCGATGTCTATGAGCTGGCGAAAGAAGATTTACCGTTGAATTTGGCATTTTTGGGGGCTAATTCGATCGGACTATACCGCGTATTGCGCTCTAACGCAAAAGAACGATTTACTTGTTTTGTACCTGATCGCTGCTCCTTATGTCCACGGATATTTGATACTCGATAGAACGACGAAAAGCCGAGAAACGAGAGATCGGTTCCCCCTGTATCTTTGGATCGCATTTTCATACGCAACGGTGCTACGCTTGGCTGTTCACGTTGATACGACAGGATACGCGGATACCCGAACTTCGCTCTCGCTTAATGAAAAACGATCTTTGATATTTAAAGTAGTCCTTGACGTTAGCTAGACGCGAGGAATTACGCAGGCGAATAAGAATTTTCTCGCATATTGCAGAAAGTTAAAATAAAATCACGAGTGAAAAACGATTCAAAGTGAGAAAAGTGAGTGAGAAATGATTCAAAGGACGCAGCTTGATTACGAACGCGGACGCCATGGATCGATTCGAATGTAATAGATGTAAATGCGAAATAAAGAAGCGGGAAAAGAATAGCCGAGGGGACATCAAAGGGTGCTCCACGTCTTTTGGACAGCCGTTGTTTGGGAAATACTATCATCATTACCGTTGGTAAACGCGAGCACCGAGAAAGAATGTTTGTGTGCTTAAGATGGCGGCTTGTATCAGGAACAGCGTGTTCTCCGCGAAACAAAAATATACGAACCGCCGCGGCGGCACAAAAGAAGCTCGGTCAGGGGAACACACAATATTAACGCTCCTGACCGTGCTGCGAACACTCAAAACCATGGAAAGAAGCCGGGGAGCGTGGCGGCCGGCTCGTGCCGGTTAACCCCATTCGTCACCTGCCAGTGGAAGTCGACGCGGCTATCCTCGCCTCGTCCCCTACGAGCTCGAGAATCGAAACGCGTGTCAAAATAAAATCTCCATTTGGTGCTGCGAGTCGACCGACTCGTTTGCGTCGTGCGTCCATAGGACGGCAGAGATATTTTATTTTTTAATTTAAAATCTAAGGATTTTCCACAATACGGATCGCGTATTATATAAGTTCATTATAAAACCAGCCGACGTACTCGATCTCTGCCAGAGATTTCACACGATCCGTAAACGTTCCCCGATCCGTGAATCAACACAGATCGTCATACAGCGAGGTTGCGAACAACTTGCGACGTGCCACACGCCGAAAAACGAAGGATATCGCTGAATGGCGCGATCGTATTGCTCAGCTATATCGTGGCAGCGATTGAGCACAAAACAGGATGGCAAACGGAGAACATCGCTGTTGCGTTGCGAATATCCGTTAACCGTCTCTGGTTCGCGTTTTCGATTTCTGTTTTATCTTTGTCACGGGTTAATGTTGCACACAAGCCTAAACCTTGCTCGAGAAATACTCTTTAAAACGATGAAAATCGTGCGGTGATTCTCGAGATTGGTTGGAATATACAGACGCTTACCGGGAACTTTATTTTATACTATGTAGAGATATACGCTCTAAACATCTGACGATTGGTTGCGACGTAAGACGATATTTATTGTTCTTGACTGATCGTTTCAATAGCGTTCTTGTGTAAAAGTTTAGTCTAATCTTGCGATTTGTCTGCTTACTGGTTACGATTCGAATTAGATATTTCACCGACAGCGACGTAGCAATATACCGACTTTATACCGAAGTTTCTGCGAATTCAATATCTTAATCATCACGAATCGAAGTATTGCTTTTAGTTTATCTTGAAATTGTTTGAAATCGAAACCTTATCGTTTCGTTGATACTGTAACAATGACCAGGTTTTTTGAATTAATAAAGAAAATAAACGTTAGCCCGATTTATTTATGTGAAATAAACTTCCGAATGCACAAACTTCGAACTAACTTTTTTACTATCGCCGCCGGTCATCTTTCGATCGTCGAGCGAAGATCGAATCGATGACTTCGATACGATTATTTCGATATTATTTCCGAATTGCGCAAATTTTACGATTTCAATTACGATGATGGACAAAAATCGCGATACATAGATCGTTTAACGAAAAATTCGAACTAATATCTACGTCTTTATGCGCGCAATCAAGGCATCGTTTCAACGTTACTTGCAAATTTCACAGATTCTATACGTATAGTTAATCGCGATGGTCGACAGGCTGGTTCCATTCGCGATAAAATCACTGGATATTTTGAACGTTGCCTTCGAATTCCACGAACTTGCAATTATTTCTTCGCAGGTTCTACGCATTGCTGATCAAAGCGATATTGCGGCATCAGCTGCGGCTTGCGCAAACGTTGAACTATTTCATCGCAACTGTCGCCGGCCTCAAGTTTGCTCCTCGTCATCGAGTTTGAAATCGCGAAGCCATTCGACGTCAGTTCGATGAAGCCCGAAATCCTTGTGCGTGTTTGCGAGCGCGCCAAGTTCCTGGCGGGATAGTTAATATAAATTTGACGGTCGATTTATCAGGGAGCGGCTATTCTGGTAGCGCGATTCGCGACGCTTTTGCCGGCGAGGCAGGATGAAATTAATTAAACGTTCGCGAACTCGTCGCGACAAAGGAGGCGTTCTGCGGCGTACAACGCGTCGCGCACCGAGATTTCTCAGCGGTGGAGGAGAAAAGCACGCGCGCAAGTTCGGCGAGGAGGCGCGAACGCGGAACAGCTGCTTCCTTTCGCGTGGCCGCTTAATCGTCTTCTCGCGGTTTCGACGAGCTGGAGGCATCGGCGGCACGATATGCATCCATTTATATAATACCGAGCCTGTCTTCCGTAGCAACGAAGATTTATTGGCGTTTCACTTGTACACGATGTCGCTTCTAAATAAGATCGGTAAAATCTGTTGGCGCTAGTGTTCGATACGCAAAAATCTGTTATCTGTTAGAAAAATATCGCGGATCGCTACTGTATTCGTGGCTAGAAAGTTGTCTAGCGGCAGGAGCGTTATAAGACAGATCGGTTCGTAGCCTAATGGTAATACGTTCCTTGACGCGATCTTAAAAATAGGGTGCACGTGTATTTTCGTTATTGGCTCGCATCGTCGTGTCTACGAATCGTTTACCGGGTTGAATAATTGGTTTGTTCGCCTTTCATTCGTGTCTGTACGTACGTACGTTGAAAAAAACTGTTACAGGAGTTATTTAAAGAACGTACCGATACACGGACGTGGCTCGTTGCAAAAGTAATAAAAGAGTGAGAGAGAGAGAGAGAGACTGGTTGCTTTATATTCCAAATTGGTATCTTCGATAGAGAGCGACACGCAGACAAGCAGACAACGTTACACGTTCGTTACGTGGATTTTAAACAAAAGCAGCGACACTTAACCTTCTCTTTTGAGCAAACCAGGATGAACTTGCTATTCAACCTCGTAAATCTTCGTATCAAATAACGAACGGACAGATCGGGAAGATGTCTGTGAAAGAGAGCGCGACGCATTAATGCACGCGACGGGCTGATGTGAATTATACGGGCGTGATGCTTCTCCGCGTCACTCGTGAAAATAACCCCGCGACGCTCGATGCGTAACGCGCGACAGAACGTCGGGACGCCGGGCGCATCCATCATTCCGGCAACCGGTTATCTCCAGCGGAGAAACAGGGACAGACGGAGGAAACGAAATTGTAAAGGGAGACGGCGGCGGCTTACCGCGGGGCCAAAGAGAGTGTATCGCGGTGCTACGACTATATCGAGCCACGCGTCTTCAACGTGTAATTATTTATACCGCGAGGGAGGCAGCGCGCGCAACGCGGCTCTTCCATTGTGTCTGACTCGACGGTAGCTCGTTTCCTTCCCAACGAATTTCATCCTCCGAAACGAAACGAGGGATACACGCGACGCGATGTAACGAACCTCCACAACGATACGAGCCTCCTGGACAGGACGATACGTTTGTTTGAACGAACGTTCTTCGACAAGCTGGCGACTATGGTTACGGTGTACGCGTGTACCGGTCGTTTTCTTAGATACGTGGCTATAAAAAGTATAGGCACGTATTAGGTCGTCTGAAAAGCGTCTTTCTTCTACAGACGCGTCTTTTACAACAATGTATCTTTATACAGACATGAAACCTAATCTGTCGATCTGTCGTTGCGATCTTTATTTTGATAGAAGAAAATCGACCATACGTAATTCGATAAAATGATATAAAACGACAAACGTGCATCGATTGTTTTCGTAGAAAACGAAAGGAACTTATCGAACGACCTAATACTCTTACGTTCCGACGAAAGGCATTTAGATTTTACGTTTCGCTTTTGCAGTATCGAGTCTTTGTTGTTACGCGAAATGTATCAGTCGACGATACGAGATCTAACATACTTGTATCTAATCGGCTGGCGTACAAATGCCGTGATAAATACGATGCTGTGCTAACGTACTTCCTGTAGCCACTGTACAGAGATCCTTACGAGTGTATGCGTTTGGAATATGCGATCTTTGAATGTTTCACTCGTCAATATCGTAACCAAAGATTAAAGTTACGTCCTCGCTGAAGCAAGAGGGAACTCTTTATTGACATTGCGTATTTCTTGAAACAATTGCTCCGTGATTCTTCGTATTTCTGTTATCGGTAAGGAAAGTTGCTGCTACAAAGGTCGGTCCCGGTTGGTCGAATATATTCAGGAGCATTGTTTGCGAACGCTGCTAAGAAGGTTCCCAAAGCCCAACCAACACAATGAGGCGTTCGGTGAGATAGAGTTCCGGACGTCGAACGTCAAGGATAAGATAGAGAAATAGGCAATGCGAGTGAGATGGAATAGAAAGAGTCAGATCATCTTTAGCTTGTAAAATCAATACAAGAAGTTAACGTAAATATCGTTGCGTTTATCGTTATGTTTGTGTGTGGTGCGAATCTCAATAATCCGACTAAAGTCGTCTCGTAATTACATAACAGGAAGTATAAAGAAATTATATCTTCCTTATTTTGGTAATTCACCACCGGTTGAATAGCTGGAACAGTTAGAAGAATAGTTAGAAGATGATCTTTTCGGCTTTTCGGCTTATGGTGCGGTTAGAGAATGGGCAAGGAGCCATGAAAGGAACGATATATTTACCTCTGTATAGGAAATACTATGGAAATAATGTCTCGCTCTTGTGCTTCCCTAATGTGCTTTTGTCCTTTAATTTTTGTTGAATGAAGCAATCAATTACGAGTTACAAGTTGGAAGAAAATTTGCTGACCGCGTCTAACAGCTCTGAACAGGTCACAAACAGTTTTCTGGACACTTTTATTTGTGACAGCTCGCACACTTCTCGGGAACAAAGCTTCGCAATGGAAATATCCAGCAGTGGGGACGTCGTCTGTAACTTCGCGTTGCGAACAGTCGTCGGAGCTGTTCGCATATTGGAAACGAACAGGGATATCTCCACCGGAGAATCTGTCGGGGAACAGTTCACGAGCTCTAGTGGCCGACCGGAAACCGACCTTAAGAAACACGTCGCAACGGAAACGATATTCCCTCGGCGCGTACAATTTGCCGATTATCCCACGACGCGTTTGTACATGGACAACTTGTTGCTAGGACGAAACGCCGCTTGGAAACCTAACGCAAATAGAAATCTTCCTCCGATTACGTTGCTTCAATGTAAACAACACGTTTCTACGGATCGATATTTGTCGGATACTGTTTGCAATATGCAGTAACGATGGGCGAGAAGTTCGTCGTTACTTCCTCGGTGAGAACGTAGCTTAATACGCGCGAGATGTATAGCAGAATCTCGAGAGCCAACGAGCTAAGACACCGTAGCTCGTGCCAACGAAGTTCGCCGACAAGCTCGTTTTTCTCGTGAAAATCAGGCAGTATATCTTCGCTGGTTGTTCGTTAATCGCGAGGGACGCCCGTGGACGCGAAAATTCCGCGGAAACCAGGTTTCGCTGCGTGGCACGAATTTCTCGTTCGAGCGATGCAGCGCGAATTTGATTATCACTCTGAAAGAGAGATTTATGTCCCGAAGCAGCGACGCACACCTGGACAAAGTCTCGCGTGCACACACAGTGGAAGCTAGGACGAAACTATGGGACTGAAGATTGTTTTCGTTCGTTGTTCCTCACGCACGAGATGCGCCGAGTTTTTGGTTCGTCGAGGGAGAGAAGATTCTTCGCTGTTGAAGAAAGGAGACAAAGAGAAGGAAGAAAAAGAGAAAGAAGCGGAGGAGGCGGAGGAGGAGAAAACGACCGGGCCGAAGGGCTAGTTTCGGCCGCAGTCTGGCAGACAATCGTAAAAGCCGAACGATCCCTGCGCGAATTATAGGCCACGGTTCTCTTGCGAGAATATGTCCATCCGCGAACGTGTGTGCGAGCGCCGGCCGATCTCCCGCCATCTCTTCACCGAGCGTCTCCTTTCTGGCCTGGCTGCGATAGCGCGTCAAAATAAACAATATTTACGAATTACTCGGCTTTTTCGAAGCTCGTCTTCCTACCGTCGAAGAAGTTGATTTCGTGTTGCGGTTTTCCAGTTATGGCTGACTTTGGTACCTCGTTACCTCGTTTATTGCTTTCGTTTTGAATCGATTTTCTTCCATCTCTTCTTTCTCGTTCAACGTTAAAGATCCGAAAAATAGGAGAGGAGATCGATTATCGGCAGGCAACAGATAGCGCGTTGCGTATCGTCGAGGTTTGCTTTCGATTTTGGATTAATTACTCGCTATCTGCCGCTTATCGAATATAAAAGTTGGAAAAATCGAGTTCCAGTGAGAAACAGTTAGCGTTGTTCCCTGTTTCTCTGCTCGACGATAAATATTGGAAAAGTTGACGGAATATTGGCTTCCAATAAACAATAGCGCGTTGTTGTACGAGATTAGGCTACTGTACGCGAGTACAGGCTATTTCTATACTATAGTTTCTCTCTTATTTCGGATCGTTTGTCTCTGATGTCTCTCTTCTTTGGTGTTATAAATTCGCATCTAGAAGATTCGTCTTGTAACGAACAACAGTTCGCGCATTGTCTACGAAAAACGAAGCGTCGCCAAGCCCCGGTGTATTTTGAATCTATTTTCCTCTATCTTCCCTTCTTTGCTCGATGACAAAAAAATTATAAAAAGCAGTCACACCGCAGTAGACAATTTACAACGTTGTCTCTTTACGCTTTCGTTTTTTAGATCGATCTTTTCCTCCTTGCACGATATATCGAGACGTATGAAAATTAATGGAAATAGACATTAGCGAGCTGTCTGCGAATCACGGGCCATCGCAAAGCTATTCGTTTGTCGCGAGCCTACAGGCAGTATCGTTCAGGTGCAATTAGAACGGTCTGGTCGAACATTAAAGTCGAGCGGCACAGACACGAATGATACGAGACGCGAGATTAAATTAAGCGACGCGTCGTACCACGCACGTCGTGCGGATCTGCCTTGCCAATTTCGCGTCCGGCGAACCGCGACATCTTTCTCCGCCTCGATGGACAACGTTGCCTTCGTCCATGACGCGATTTCGATTAATACCTATCTACCGTGTATTATCTTCTCCGCGCGTTCTACGACACTGTGCCTCGAGTTTCACTGCCTTGCTACGAAGCACGCGATATAGCTTTTCAAAGGTGGAGCGATCGGTTAAAAAAGTGGGTGGAATTTTTACGAATTTTTATGAAATTAACATTTCGTTTATTCATTTCATAGATTTTTAAATAAAGCTGTAGATCTGCAACCCTACGAACGCTGAGATGTCTTTGTCGTGGAACAGTTTGTGGAAGCAAACTTCGTGTTTTCCGTTATTATTCAACATTCGTGCAACGTTTAAGAGAATCGATATTGTCAGCACTGTTAACTATTGACTAATAATAGTTAAAGTATCAGAAAGACGAGTAAGAATTGTAGCGTATCGCGATGCGTGCTCATCTATCGGAGAAATGTTTACGAGAATCAATACGTCCGCTACAGTTATTCACAATTAACCAAAAATGTCGGAAAAGTACGGTAAAAACCATTATGCAGGTGGTAATACTAAATTAGCAAGATCGTAGGATCGTAGGACCCGGATTATTCGCGAATAAATTTGAAAAAATTGCTACTGGATGTAGTGAATGCCAGTGAAGTGACGAGTGAAGTGTCCAACAAATATTGCAACAAGATAGAAGATGAAAGTGTAAGTAAAGAGTAAGATTGGAATCCGAAGGAAATCACATGCTCTGGCGTAAGAAGTGGAAGGATGTCATATTTTCCGATGATACGAGCTTCGATCCACATGGTCGACTGATTTAATTGTTGCTTTAATTTAAATATTACTTTTTTAATATTATTTTCTTTTAATACCACTAAATGTTACCAACGCGATTTACGCACAAGTGGAATTCGTTTTTTTACAAAACGGTAAGTAGAATTTGTGGACCGTATGTGCGGGGGCAAGATGTGCGAGATGTATTTAGTTATTTTTTAAAAATATCAACATGCAACGCGACTGCATTCAGAACAATACACAGACTTATTGGAAAACACGATTGCATTTGTTGAAGAAAAAACGATCTTATCTATCGACAAGATAACGCGGCTGTTTACTGTTCAGAAAATGTGACGTGGTCCACCGATGGCAAACTTATGGAAAACCGATGGGAAACGGCGAAAAAGGAAACGATAACAGGTAATTCGAAAAGGCAGTCAAAGTCAAATCTAGCAAAATCGATACCAGACTCGATACGCAGTACGAAGAACCGAATATTCGAAGTGATAGTTTTTGGTAATGATTTAATACATTGTTGTTATACAAATTCCATCATTATTCTGTACATTGAATTATTATATATTGTTTAGAAGAAATGTAAAGAACATAACGGTTTCTCAGTTCCTGCCATCTTTCCTTTATTTTGTACCCTTCCGTCGTTACTTCCTAATTATTTCTTATTCTAATTATCCGTTACCACGTCTTGGCCTAACATAAATTTTTGTGTTCTTACAGAAATCTCATCTTCCACAAAAGCGTTGTAAAATCATGTTTGTTTTACATTTTACGCGTTATTTGTTCTCCACAAAGCTGACCCTAATTTTCCTTTTTGCAAAGTCATCGGAAGATATATAACAAGTCGCAAGAGAAAAGCTTGACGAGATTCGTATGAGAGAAGACGTAGAAACGAAATAGGAAGCTGGAATTAAATGACGACAAACATATTCGATTTAAAGACAGCTCTTTCGTAAAGAACGAGAGATATAACCATATACCGTGTTCTCCCTCTGTATTCTTTATGTGTGTTTATCGTCGTTAAACGAACAAAGTAACTTCTCTCGACTGCGTAGACTACGTTCGTTCCTAAACAATTTTTAAAACACGCGCCTTTCGACGAAGATCGAATTTCATTGAAACTTAAATATCCACTCTCCGATACGAAAACGATACTATTTTCACTTCCAACGAATTTTTCACTTTCTTTTCCCTTTCTTCTTTTCACTTTCAATCCCTCTGACGATACGCTACAATTTTCGCCAAGTAAAAAAAAAGTCGCGAGATCTTCCCCTTGCCTTACGGTTTAAGTTGCAATAGCGCGTACCACAAACGACGACAAGCTCGATCACGCGTCGAGCCATTTCACGGTTTGGCTGAGCGTTCGAAGTTGTGTAAATCGCACGTGTCTTTTGACAGGTAAATGCACACGCACGGTACAACTAACTTTATTTTGCTAGATGTTTGATAAACGATCGTTAGCAATCGATCGTCGGACGGGAAAGATTTATCATCTCGAAATAAAAATAATAAATCGGCAAGGTCGACGTACCGCGTCTCTCATACGCGTTATTTATGTTCGATCCGATCAACGTACCACGGTCGCTCGCGCGATATTGTAGGTTAACGGGCTAGTTTCGAATTTGACGGAGCAACACGAAGAGCGCTTTGTGTGGCTTAAAGCAATATTGTCTTAGAAAGCGAGCGATAACGGTCTCGCGAGCGGAAAATCAACACGCCGCCTATCGGCTTTCTATGCACCTCTACACGGTTACTTTTCTCCCAGGTACATGAAATACCTGTATCCATACGAGTGCGAGAAGAGACGCCTGTCAACACCTGCGGAATTGCAAGCTGCTATCGATGGAAATCGTCGGGAGGGACGTCGAAGCAGTTACGGGGCATACGCGACGAGCAGCGGCACGTCGAACGAAAATCTCGTGCAGAGGAACCCCCACACACCCAACTCGCTCGCGTTACATGCGCAAATATCGCCGTTATCGTTGGTGACAGCGGTAGCGGCCGGTGGTCAACACCATGGACCGCAATCGTTGGTGAATGGGAGCGCCGCGCACACACCCTTACCCCACCATCCGCATCATCCGCAACATTCTCAGGGAGTAGCAGGCCAACCATCAAATGCAGGTCAGTAACTATACACATAGGAATAAATTGCGAATTTTTACGTGCGCCTAATATGCAAAGATATATAGCTGTGAGGTATAATAATTCGTCGGTATTAATAATTTGTCTTTATAATTTGTATGGTAAATAGAACCATATTCGTGAAGATATGTATTTACACAAATATCCGCAATTTATACCAACATGTGTATCGTTAACGCGGTGACAGTGTGAGATATGCGGATTACGGGAAACATTTTATTGATCTTATGGAGAGTATCGCTTAACAGTACTACACTTTCGTACGACTTTCGTACTAAGATTAATCGCGAACATTTGATGCAACGAAATACACCGCTAGATTCCATTTCTCCAATTCGTATTCGTAAAAAAAAAAAAAAAGATACAAGTGAAAGAATAACGTGTCTCTGATCACCGGGCGATTCTCACGCGGCAAATACGATCGTCTAAAGACAGTCGGTATAAAAGCGTTGTAATATTTAACTTTAGACTCGTCTCCCTAAAATTCCGTTGGTCGTAAAGATATGAGGAAATTGTGGGCGCGATTCGAACCAAGATGAATGGAAAAGAAGTACCGGAAACGAGGGAATCGAAACGGAGCCTCGGAGGGTCTAGATGAAAAGTTAGCGGTACGCGAGGAGACAGATGCGAACGAAGGAAAGAGATAGGTCGGGAAGGGAGCAGTAGAGGAGCGGGTTTATTTTAAATCGGTAGTTAAGGTTCCGGGCCTCCCCAGAGATGATGATGCGAGAGCGAAGGAGGCGTAATTGATTGTACGATCCTCCGGGAGACAGGCGTTAACGGATGACTCTCGCTAACGAGCATTCCTACTACCCTACCCCTTTCTTCCTCCTTCTCGCCCCTACCACAACCGTACTTCGCCCCTTTTCGCCCTGTTTCGCCACCCTCTGACCTCGCTTCGCACCAATTTCGCTCCTACGACTCGCACCCCATTTGCTCGTTGTTCGCCCCGCCTCCCGAATTTGCCTTTACGTCCAATCTCTGTGCTTTCTCTCTTTTCTGCGTACTATACGACGTTTCAAATTCTTTCTTAGAACAACGAACTTACTGAAAGTAGTCGTTCGAGCAACGAACGTTCACCGCGAGAAACGGATTTAAATTGCGCATGTGGAACTAAAAAGCAGAAACCTAGGGAAATTATTATTTCGCGACAATTTCTGTCCAACACGTAGACCAGATCTCACGGAAAAATGTGATCGTTCGACTCTTTTTCTGGTTTTCCGACTTTCATGTCGCATGGAATATCTAGTCGAGGAAAAGATATAAGCCTCTGAAACTGGGTAACAAACCCCGGATATTTTGAAAGAAACGAATAATATTGGTTTAGTAGTTGAACTAGTCCAACTTGATTAACGTTAGTCTGCCTGACTCTCTTATCAATTCTCTTTTAACGTCCAAGAGGACAGTAACTGTCGTATACGCGACACCAATGAAAATGAAAAAGTTCTAAATGTTCTCATATGACTTGACATGGCGCAGCATTCGCCGACTAGCAATGAAAATCGAATCTCCGTTAACCACGTTAACCGAGGAAGAGTGGGTATGTAGTTGAAAGAGACAGTAGCAAAGCCGTACCGTTGGATAAGTCATTTGTCGGAATGTCGAAATGGGAGTTTGGTCCTGACACGTTCTGACGGTGCAGATCTTCTCGATTTCCTCTAACCGTTTTCCTGCTTTTCCTTCGCCGTGTCCGATGGAGCCACGCCAATCACCATAGTCACTCTAATTTAGTATCTCGCCAAACAACTATTCAAACGCGACAGTTGGCTTTTAAACGTGCAAATGATTGACGCGAATCTTCTTTCGACAGAACCGCCGTTTCTCTTTTCCCCGATAATCTTTTCAGGACCTATTCCTGGGATGGCACCGTCCGAGTTCGAAGCACGCATGGTCGAGTACGTGAAACTATTAAACAAAGAACTACGAAGTGCTGGTGGTGGTACACCGCCGCCCGCAATTCATCGACAAGGCAGCGCGTCACCAGCTCCATCTTCGACACCACCACGGGATAACGCATTCAGTGCTCTGGAAATGTCTCGACTGACGTTGTGGAATATGTACAACAACAATACTCTATACCCAGGAGTGGGCCATCAACCGCCCATGTCTCCACAAACTTCACACTCGCCGATACCTGCAGCTCCGAGTCCTGAGCCTCAGAGGGAAGCTCTTGATCTTGGCCTCAGGTAAGAATTCAGCTCTTAGTTTCAAACGAACCACAAAGATTAGTAGCGACGAGATTTTCCGTAGGTCGTCGCCCGTATGCTCATCACCGGCAAGACAAAGTTCACCCTCTTCGGGAGGTAGCATGCAAATAAAGAAGGATCAGGATTTCACTAGTACACCTGGGCCTCCGCCAGCAAAAAGATTGCTCGCCGAAGAAGATTGTCCTATGGAAAGGAGTGGAACGGTTGCTACGGGCACACACATTAAAATTTCCAATCGAGGTGAAAAAAAAAAAAGAGAGAAAAAATGAACGAGTATGATTGCGCTTAAAAAGAAAGAAACAAATTTGACCTTGGCGTAATATGAAAATATATCTATATCGAAATCACGTCTTCTATCTATGATATCACGTGTCTCATTCTATAAACGTGTTTGATTGCAGGAGATGGAAGAAACGGTGATAATTCCTTAGTAGTCAGTATGGAGCTAAATGGAGTAATGTATCAGGGTGTTTTGTTCGCTCAAAGTGACAATAGAACGACGAACAATACACCGACATGCAGCAGCAACAATTCAAAATCATCTCGGAGTGTGATTTCGTGAATGCGCAGCGATTGAGGAACCATCAGCCTATCACAATATCTTGACACTTAATCATTATCTACTTATGCTAAGAGTAATAATCGTCATGTGAATGAACGAAGCATTCTGCCATGATCGAACTTGATCTTTCTTTCAGAAACATAATTTACATTCTCTAGCTCGAATCGTACTTATATTATGCACGAATACCTGCTACATTCGTAATAATTGTATAAATATATATGGTGTCCGAATTAATCGTAATGACGATAGGCTGTTTGGATGATGATTGGAATTAGAATTGTATGAATATCGTGTGTGTGATTTGTGTGCAATGAAAAGAAAATCTCTTTTTTAATTATACTTCTTATATCTTGTAGTTTCTTCTATTTGTTAAAAATATTTTCAGCGTATCGCTCGCCACAGATCTCGCATTGTCTTTCCTTTCGTTCAACCTTAATAATATAATTAGAAAACGGAGCAAAAAAAAAAAAAAAAATAGACAAAATAATACATATTTGTAAGGGTGAACTAGAACGGAAAGTATTCGCGAGAAAGAATGTGCGTTAATTTCTAGCAGTAGTTTTCATTTTTTCTTCGTCAAGGGAAAAGTTCTCTATTAAAACATTTAAAATCATTATATTTGACTGGTGCTCCCAATCAATATAATTTGCGGAATGCTTTCTTCTTTATAAACTCTGCAAATATTTATTATTTTTTCGTCGAATCTCCTACGAATATTTTATAGCCATTTTAAATCAGTACGTGTAAATTTGTTTTTATCACGATTATTAATATGACATTACCGCAAATGTAGAGTCCAGGTGTTTGAGTATGTGTATATACAAATATACTATATATATACGTACGAGTACATACATATATATATATATATATACACCTATGTGAGTGAGTGCATAGACATCTTGTCGCTTGTTTGTGAAGTGTACATAATCAGTGGAAGATAATTTCCCTTCCACAAGAGAATTGGAGAGGAAGAGCAACATAGCTGAGTGCGATAATTTACAAGATACGTCATTATTATAATTATTATTATTACTATTACTATTACTATTATTATTATTATTATTATTATTATTATTATTATTATTATTATTATTATTATCATCGTTATTATTACTACTACTACTACTATTACTACTACAACTACAACTACAACTACTACTACTACTACTATCACTACGACTACTACTACTACTACTACTACTACTACTACTACTACTATTACTACTATCGTTGTAACCACTATTAGGTATAGAATTTTTATTTTCTTTTATTTTCTTTTACATTCTTTCTTTTCGTTGCAGCTAGGTATTTTGACAAAAAAGAATCAGACGATAAAAATGCGTGATCGTTCGCTTTTCATTCAGATTCTTTTACATGATGTATTCGTGAATTACCTTCAAGAAATGGAACGGAGGGTAAAGAAGATTGTTCGCTGCTCGTTTCTTTATTTTTACTCTATATTTTCGCGTTGTTTTCTTTATTTTATATCAAGTGCGCGAGAGGTACGTACGTTTGTATAAAAGCATTTAGCGGCATATCATTCGCACGTTTGATCCGTTCACACCATTTCGCGCCTTTGCCATTGACTCATGTCAAATTTAGAAATCTTTTTTCCTTTTTTTTTTTTTAACGATGGATAAGAATGTTTTTTCGATGTCTATTAGGGCCAGTTCGATAACAATATCGCAGTCAAGTAACAATAAAGTACTGAACACCCACGAATTGATCTATAAATGTATTAATATAGCGATGTTTGCTTTATATAATGCTTAGTACGTAACGCGCCAGGTTGAGAATCATACAGGATTGAAACGTATATCCTTTGTAGGAGACGAGTGTATTCGCAACACAATCAGAACAAGAATAAAATCATCCTTAGTCATAGTTGTTAGGATACAGATATAGCAGAGGTAAGATATTAGAGAATAACTCGCACGACAGTATACAAAGGACTCTAGGATAGATCAGGGAAGAGATTTTGCGAATGATTTATTGATGATCTCTCAAGCGATAACAGAAATCATCATAAAAGTGGCTTGTTTGACGATCTGAGAATCTGCATATTGATAATCATGCAGTTGAGAAAAAGAAACTGTTTTATTGTGTATAGCTTGACAATTAGCCAAAAAGACTGTTACATAGGAAGAATATTATATAGGGTAGAGATAATTTCTTATTACGATTATTAAGAATGATATTATTGTCATCATCAATATTAATATTACGACTACATTGCTATTATTCCTATGACTACTACCAGCATTATTCTACTATTTACTACTATCGTCTTGTTATGACGTGATAGCGAGTAACGGTTCTAATTAAAGGAAAAAAAAAATGACAAAAAAAAGCAGAATATTTGAATCGAAATTAAGAAAAGGAATTGTTGTTGCTCTTGCATGAAGGTAAAAAGTTGCGTCCCTTTTCTTTTTTCTTTTTTTTTTTTTTGTTTCGTTTTTATTCGAGAAATTTGATCTCGAGTAAGAAAAATATTTCTGCGGCGATCTTGAAATTAATGACGACATTTTGATTGTTAACAGTCTTTTTTATATGGTGCTAAATTCATGTTGTTACTTTTTAATTGATTACACAAGACACTGAATTGCTAAAAAAACATGAAATACATAAATGAGCAACAAAAGAATAAATATAACGTTATTAGTTTTGTCGCACTCGATGATTTTCATGGTTTACAAGACAATTGTTAGTGTTTATTGAACCGACTAGACTGTTTGACGGCGGTTTGTAAGTATTACTAATTTTTTCTTCAATATCGAAATAAAATTACACCACATTTACAGACATAATATTGTAATAATTATTATATACGTTGTATATACTATACACGATTAAAAAAAAAAAGGACACTGATGACATTTAACTATTTTAAACCTTTGCGGACGCGTGGCAGATATAGCTACCCGAATATGTTCACAGTTACCGAGCGATAATCTTATATGTACTTACGCATCGATATAGTAAATTAAACAGTAGTAAATTCGTGGTGTAGGATGATGGTTGAGTCGACACAAATTTCAGTCTTTCAATGGTATTACCGGACGAATCAACAAATTCTGTACATATTTTTTGCGAGATGATACAGGAAAAAGACTGTGTGGTATGTTCCAATCGGAAAATCAAATATGGAAGAAAAATCATTGTACTATTGTGTTTCTTGTTTGGCTAAATCGGCTTTGCATATAGGCGACTGTTTCGAAAGATATCTCACCATGCAAGAATAGAAATCAAATTATACATAAATATAGGAAAACTAAATACGTTTTCTTGGATATTGACAAAAAATTTTGTTGTATTTAAATAAAGTTTTAGCTTTTATAACGCAAATGTTCATCGTGTATATTTTCTAAATTGCGTGCGCCAATATCTCTCGTCTACAGCGACGCTCGCTCGCCGAGCGGCTCCGTCCGCAAAGGGTTAACCTCCAAAAGTAGCAACTTCGTTATCTGTAACTCCATGTAAACGAGCCCACAAGTTCCATAACGAATAAAATCGACATTACTTTTACTCCAATAGTCCTCGTTACGCCTTTATACAACATATATGTACTTTGTCAATTCAGTCGAATGTTTGTGTCTAACAAATTTTTATACATATGTATAGCGACATCGATTTTCGATCTCATTGACGATAATTCATTACGATTTTAATGTGCAACGTTATGTTCTTTAGCAAATTTTTTAATCTTACACAATATTGTTTGTTTTTCTTCTAATGTCGCAAAAGCGTATTGTACAGATGATAGGCAAAGTTTTATGAGTTGTTCTGGTTCTAAACCAAACGTTGAACTAGCTATTTCGTATTCGCGAGACAAAGATGTATGAAAAACACCTTTGTCATCGGTCTAAAAAAAATAAAATATTCTTTTCAAAATAATTACTCAGATAAATGTTAATAACTCTACTCACACCAAGACAAATAGGATGTCCAGCTTCAAACAAATATTTAAATTGATGCGATTCATAAGTAGGTACTGTTTTACATTGAACGTTCGACGTTAAACACAATTCTAAACAAAAGATAAAAAGCAAATGTTAACAATATTCAGTATATTTTTGTACAAAATAATTAACAAATTTTCATATGTTTACCACTCTTACCTACAGGAATTTTTGACTTAAGAAGCAAGTTAAATATTTTGTTTGATCCTTGTAATGTGGGATGAATGCAAGTGCAATGTCCCAATCTATCTGGTTTAAATTCAAGGATATCTATTGTTTCGGTTTCATTTGAAATCTATATGAGACAAATGAGAAAACACTTAATGTGTTCAGAGATTCGACAAGATTAAGTTCAATGTAAATGTTAACTGGTCTCTACCTCTGCACAATGGATTGCAATTTTAAGTCCAGCCATTCTAGCTTTTTCCAGTAATTCTAAAAATGTACTTCCTGTCATTGGATCTCCACTGAGATCAAGTCCAACAATATATTGTGGATATTTCTTAATAAAATCTATTGCTAATTCTATGTTTTCTTTTGCCTCTTTGTATCCTTGTTCACGATTAACAGATATTAATAACTTCAATAATATACTTGGAAAATCAGTTTTACACACCCTATAATTGTAAAATTCCAGTTAAAAATACTTTGATGTTTAAGAACAAAAACATTTTAGTTAATACTTACTCAAATGCTTTTATAATTGCTTCTACACATTCTTCTTTTGTCATTTTCCCTTGAACAGCACGTGGTGTGCTTCTAAGCTCCAAATATATTACGTTATCATCTTTGAATTCTTTAATTGTGTCGTAAGTAGAATGAAAAACTGCTTCTGGTGTTACTGATAATGAATGTGCCATGTCAAATACTTTGAAACATCTACGAATTAATAATTGCACGTTTTCAATATAATAACACAATATATAATTTGAAGTTGAAAATTCATTCGTACTCGCCTAATGATGAAAAATCTTTTATACTCGTAAGCATTTTGTCAGAATCTTCTGAATTAGGATTTTGCATTTTATACAATTTCTTCAAAGTATCCGCGCTTAGGGATCCATTTAAATGAGCATGAAGTTCCTATTAAGTACAGAAGAAAAGATATCTTTTAAGCATTAACCTATACGTTTTATGTTGTGTAAGTTTCAGATTACGTACCAATTTTGGAAGAGCTCGACAGAAATTTCCTAAATTCATTATAGAAAATAGATCAAATTTTACTAAACATATAAAAAATATCTGTTTTATTTTTATGTGTAGTTTATTTCAAACTACTGTTCCTTAAATCTAAAGAATTAACGCAGTAACCGATTGCATTCGAAGCGTGAACTACATATGTACTTACATATATGTTCTTTATCTAGTTCCCAATTTCTTGTATAACTCATTTTCACTTTTTTTAGTCAAAAAATGAATAAATAGGATGGTGAAAAATATACATATATACACATAGATTCAATTAAAATATATGTTTATAGTCAATTTAATAATAATAGAAAAGTACAGAAATATGAACTTCATACATAATGCAAATAGTATATAATATTGTATTTTGAGAAAATACAGTTAAAATAACTTTAACTTTGTACGTATTTTATCAAATTTATATATGACTCAATAGATTTTAAAGTGTTGTGTCTTAGAAAACTACAATTCATATTTAAGCACTAAAGAATACTTAAAGGTATTAAGATATGGAAAGTATCAGATTTTTAATATATGTATAATTGGCGCGTGTTTTGTATACTGTGTTATAGAAATTACGTTTAGTATTTATGAAATGTATACTGTAGAGGAAATTTTAATCTTTTTTTTATCTCAATTACATATTTATCTGAAATATGCTCAACTTTTTCGTAACATCTAATAATTATTTGATAAATATTTTTTATATGCAACATTTATTATCTGTTTTCCTATAATAGACAAAGAATAAAAATTAAATTTTTATGCTTATGATCAAATTAAGTTACATGTATACATTTTTCCAGGAATGTTTATATATACATATAACTGATTATTTATAATTTCTTAATTAAAAATTGAACATACAAGCACATTAAATGTACACGATTTTAAATTTGGCATGGAAAAAGCTTTATAATATAAATTTGAATTTCCAGATTTTCAGATTTGGCATCAAATAGTTTCTATAGTATTTATATAATAAAAAACATAGTGCCAACATAGGCAAGAATAACATTGGTAAAGGATAAAAATGTCTTATATTTTAAGGTTGAATACCATGCCTAGGAACTGTTCATAGTGAATTGTAATGACACCATCCAAATCTGTATCCAACTGTCTGAAGGCAGAAGTTAATGTCTAAAAAATAAAATTTATATATTTTTTTAAACATAAATGTAAAACATAATCTAACAAAATATTATACAAATGAATACTTACATACAAAACTATGCAACATTGAATAAAATCATCAAAATATATAGTGCCACGACCAGCTCTGTCATATTTGCGTATAAGAGTGTCTATAATTTGATCTGATAATCTATATCCGAAATTTGTAAGAGCTGTTTTCAATTCATTTCTATCGATATTTCCACTGTTGTCCCGGTCAAATGATCTAAAGCAATTTTCCCAGTCTGTTACATATTTCCAGAGAGCTCCAAATTCTTCAAAACTAACTGTTCCCTTTTGATTTTTATCAAACATACCTGAAGAATCAGGATCAGTTTTGTCAATGTCAAACATACCTGTACGAATGCAATGAGATAAACTAAAGACATATTAAATGTGATAAAAGACCATGCAGATCTACTCAGAAACTATGGAATACATTGTTATAGTATAGCATTTTAAATATTTTTATTGATTTACATGATCATTTGAAACATTAAAATCAAACAATTACCAATCATTAAACGAACTGTTTCTGGATTAAATGGTGTCCAAGTCCCATTAGAAAGAGCCTGCTGTAATTCCTCTGCAGTAATTGCACCAGATCTGTCCTTATCAACTCTGCAATACCCAAATCAAAAAACATTAAGTTTGTGTTACATATTATTTATTATCAAAATTGTATTTATTATGTAATTATTTATAAAATGAATAAATAAATAAATATGTTAATTTTGTAAAACTGTGTATGGAAGGCAATCAATTTGTATCTCATATATTAAATTTTAAAAAATTAAAATTTAAATATCTTTTAAATGACGAACTTTCACATAAAAATACTTTAATACTTTTGTAAAGAGGATAAAAAATCATATCGAATCGCGTATAAAAAGATATAAGATTTTATTTAAAAAAATATCGATGACGCTGAATTTCGAAACAAAATGATTTCGAGAGAAAATTCGTTGCATCATTGCATGAACCCTTTGAAATAAAGCATATAACTTTGTCATGAAAAGTTTTTTCATACAACAATAAACGAGGCAGATACTTAGCTAACCCATTATGTATGTACGCATATAATTTGTATAATTTGCAATATATATATATATAATTCATATCATTTATGAATAAACTAGACCTAATTAAGGATAACATACGTATTGAATATAATTGAACATTTACCACGTTACAATTTGTATGATAAAACATGCAGAATTATAAAGGTTATATGCTCGATATGAAAGAATTAAATAAAAAAATAAAATTTAAATAAATTTTGAAATACCTTTGAAAAACATCCCAGAGGAATTCTCGACTAGGCATAGGCGAGAGAAAAGCCATCTTTCAATTATTGTTTACTTTCACAAAATATAGGATTGGAAATAATTATATTTAACACTTCTATCTGTTTAACGTTACTTTGTAACTGATTATGATGACAGGGTAAAAGATAATATGAATCAATTTGCAAAAAGTTTCGCAGAATACGACGTCATAAACACGTCACACCTCTGATAGTTCTAACGTATGGTTACTAGTTACTACACTACGTTTATATATACTATTTCATATTAATCACATTGGCTATTTGGTTAGTTATTTTCAAATATAGTATATTTTGTAGATCGTACAAACAAGTCTCGACACTGCTAGGGAAAATTGTCCGAAAATTGAATCGTGTCTACTCGTAAAAAATCAACATGGAAGGTCGACAAAGTTTGCGTTCTTGTGAGACAGACAGAGATGAGTAAAATATTTCGGTCTCTGTTTGAGGCATTCATAACATGTCACGCATGGGCAGAACGAGGACTTTCTTGTCTTCCAGGTTGATTTTTTTTTCTCAATCTTCGGACGGTTTTCTCTAGGATTCAGTATATAATTGTCATGACCTGTTTATATGATATTGTACTGTATCACTATACGTATAAAGAAATTACTAGAAAATTATTTAACATCTGGGAATAAAATAAACTATATTAATTGAATCAAAAATTACTTCTTTATAAAGTGTTATTTATTAGTAATGATCATTACATATTACAATGCATATAATATATAAAAGAATAAACATATAAACGAAGTAATATATCTTGCTCAATTTGATTAAGTTAATCTAAAACACTAAACAGCTCTTTCTTTTTAAAAACATTTATGAAAATCTACCATACTTTTTTATATGATTGTTCACTAAAATAAAGATTATTATCATCCTAACAGGATATAAGGTTATTAAATAAAGCTTGTTATGGTTTTTTATATTTATAAATTTTCCTTACAAAGGAAAAATATTTCATGATTACTATGTAAATTATATTATCTAATTATGTTAAACATGATATCTAATGTTATCTATAGTAGAAATATCGAATAAAAGGTTTATTTATAAATATTTTGAGTTCTGTGCACATTTATATTACGTCTGTTTAGATCTTTTTATTTTCCACGCCCCAATTCTATACTTATACCAAATGAAAAATAAATCTTTACCCATTTGTAACCAACTCCAGATAGGAACTATTTTGGATCCTTCAATTTCTGTCCAATTCACAGGAATCTCACTAATAGGAATGTTTAGAATTCTTGCAATATATAACATTTCTACATCAAATGCCCAACGTTCAACATGTAGGGCTTGAAATACAACTCTTGCAGATTCACGTGTTATAAGTTTAAAACCACACTGTGTATCCCTAATACCTCTGACTCCCCAAAACCACACTAGGAAATGGAAGCCATGCATTAATAACAATCGAAAAAAGGTTCTTTTAGCAGTTTCTTCTTTCTCTAAATGAGCTCTAGATCCACATACTATTGCATGAGAGGAACTGACTTCATTTGGCTTATCTATATAATCAACTGGAAAAGATTGTTCTGTCACTACAAATATTTAATTTTACTTTATATTATATTTTAAGAAATAACTTACATCCTAATATATTTTTTAAACTATCATCTAACTTTTCCAAATCTGTAAACTTAGTAGCACCATCTGCATCTGCAAATAATATTGCGCTTCCTCTTGCACTTAATATACCCTTAATTGAAAATAATTATGATAAAAGATAATGACAATAATAACAAATTAAATTTCACAACATTCTGTTACTAACCAGTCTTACTGCGCCACCTTTTCCTCTGTTTTTAACAAGATTTAATACTCTAACATTATCATATTTTAATGCATACTGATGAGCAATATCCACAGTTTTATCTGAACTTCCATCACTAACTATAATCAATTCATAAGTACATCCATTTTTTGAACGGTTTTCCAAATATTTCAAACACTCATCTAACATTACTGGCACTATAAATTAAATATATAAACAAATTATGTTTTCATAACATTACTGTTAATGCATCGGTATTTACATCTTTGCTCTTCATTATAAGCTGGTACTATAACACTTAAATGTACGCTCCATTTTTCATATAAAGATGGAAAAGCTTCTGTTCTTTTCGTTTTTGGATTGAAAAAGTACTTTTCTTTTTCATCTTGCCATATTTCTGGATATGGTTTCGTCATTACAAATAATATTATAGAAAACTGAAAGCATGTAATTAATTTCATTAAAAGGAGGAAATAATTGCAACTATATATACAATATTTTAATAAAACAAATTATAATTATAAGATAGATATTAATGCACCTATAGAGTTGCCACGTTTATACAAATTTAAACAACATACAAATAGTAATTATAACCTAGAAACGTACCACAATTATACATATTACTGCAAATAAAATAGCGTACAGAAGTAAATACCCCAACGGTATCATATTAGTGCTACTATGTTTTTAAATATTAGCAAAAAAGTACTTTTCAAAACACGTATAGTTTCATCCTTCCTTATCTTGTGCCACCGCACATGCCTCTGAAGTTGTGATTAATTTGTATACATTTCGCAGTTGGCTGCACTAAATACAAATTTTATCTATTATTTTATTGGCGAAAAACTTCTATATTTAAAATGAAAAATAGTCGCAGAGAAAGTTAAATATTTAATAGAGATATTAAAAATCAAATAATTTCAAATTTGTTGTACATACATTCTTCATAAGCAACTGATAAGTGATTGATGATAAACGTTTGCCCACAGAGGGAGTTCTACATTTTCAAATTTATATTTTTATTTATTATGCTCAAAAAATCTGAATTGTCATAATAAAATAAAGTATACTTTAATCGATATTCACGTCTCTATTAATTTTTTGTCTCATGTATTATTCATTTCACGTAATTCATTGTACGCTTATTATAAATTAATTTATTATAAATAGTATATTTTATTTATGTACATGAATTAAGTTATGCATATAAAATATAATGGATTCTGATAAAAATAATGAAAATAATAAAATTAATATTTCGGATGAAACGAAAACTACTTCTCAAAAACGAGATGAAGATAATACGTACAATACGAATCATCTAACGATTGATAATATCGCAACAGATGAAAGAAAACCGAAGAAAAAGATAACCATAACTGTAGATGAAGATGACCCATGTCTTAAACAGGAAGAAGACAGCAAAAAGGAGCGATCTGTATTTACTGGTGAAGATCCAAGGTTTGTTTTACTATGTTACTTTTCTGTTAATTGTCATCTATAATATAATTAAAATTGATCTTTTTCATATTCTGAATTAAAGTAATTTGCAATATCGTTATTTAGATTTCAACAACAAAATCAAACATTACGCTGTTGGGTAATGTACCATGATTTCTATCGTTGCGAACGTACTTTAGGAGAGGGATCAGATGCATGCACTTGGTTTAAACAAGTTTTTACATCTATATGTCCAAGGGAATGGATTAGTCGATGGGATGAACTTAGAATTAAGGACAAATTAATCTAACACACATATAAAAATCAAGGGAAATTTCCTAGTAACAAATATAGAGTTTAGGAAGATCGTATATTGTTTTCTATGGCTAAGGAATATAAACTTAAGTTTAAAAATAAATAAACACGCAATTAGAAAAAAATATTAATCTTTTATTATACAGGTACAAGACTTTTATGAGGTAACTTAAATAGAAGTACGAAATGAATATTTGTTGCAATGCCCGATGTTGGCCAGTCATTCGACTGCCTTCAACAATCGGTCAACAATATCTTCTTTTTTTTTTACATTAATCACACTAGTTACTTGCAGTTCATATACGACACTTTTTACATATGTAAAAAATAAACACTTGCAGCAAATTTTCTTTAAACTTTCATTAGAATAGAAGCTTTAAATAGCACAATATTAAAAATTTTGCTTTTTTAAAAATTTATGATCTTTATATAATAAAATTGCTACTTTAATTTGTGCACAAACTCCTGCCGTGATGAAGATAACTTACCATCTTCGGGTGTTACTTCTGCTTGTTAACAGCTTCCGTCTATGTGGCATTTTGCATCCTCAGAAATAGTAGTATCTGTAATTGTTAAGTGATAATATTCACTCATAATAAAAAACATTTATACAATATATAATAGATTATAAAAAAGTGTGATCACTTTCTTAATCTTGATTTTCATTTTTTAATGTCCTCTGAATCTTATGATTAAAGATTAAAACCACCTTACGTATATCTTAACAATGCCATTTTGGTAGCTAAATGCTACTTGGTTTGGATCCCTGTTTGATGAATAAATTGACAATCTCCATCACTGCATGTTCCCATCAGTTCGTATGGACAAAGGACGCCATTGGGATTCGTGTTCCTGGTTAAGAATGATAAAAACAACAAAAAAAAATACTCGAAATTTTTGTAAAGTTAAATTACAAAAACACTGTATATTTTTTATTTACAAATAAATATCCAATATTATTGAAATATTTAGAGAGCAAAAACCCACCTTGGTAGCTTAAAATGTGTTAATATTGATTCGTAAGAGAAAAATGTTCTTTTCGTTGGAAGTTCCCTTTCAAGTCTTGCAGCATTTCTCTTTTTACTGCCCGCTTCTAAAGTTGTAAACCTTACTACATTATTTTCTGGTACCAGTACTTCATTATCCAGTTTTTGAACATCTTTTAAGTTAAGCACATCAATAGTAGGAATAGGATTATCACTTAAGTTTGTTTGTTCAGTAGATACTTCTTGTTCATGGTTTTTTTCTGTAGGTGTACTTTCTTCACTAACGCTTGGAGCACAATTATTTAATACTATATTTTTTTTCTTGTCTGGATCACTTACATCTACTGTAGTAACTTCTACATCTACAGTTTTACCAATTTCATTTGATTTTATTGGAGATTCATTCTCATTTACAATTGTTGTATTGCACTCTTCCGGAGTGTCACTTTGACAAATTTCTGTACATGCACTAGACACAGTTTCTTCTTCCAATTTTGATAATTCGTATATGTCGTTAATGTCAATAGATGGTACCTTTTTTCGGGAAAGTTCCCGTGTGTGATTAGCTACTTCTTTCAATCTATTATCTAAAAGTTGCGCTCCAGCTTCAGGTGTCCTAGGAGATATGATGAAAGAATTAAAAATATTTATTCACAGTGATTTGAAGATTAATAATAATGATTCTATTAATATATTACTTGTAATCTCTTCCTACGATTCTACTTCCCAAGGTCGTACAAATAATTGCAAGTTTATAGCATTTTTGACGACCTGCGTTGATTTTCCCACGAGCTTCTACTACTTTTGGACCTATATTATTAATACGATTACGTTGCACTTGTAATCTTTCTTCAGCAACTTTGAGCTGTTCCCTGAGCTTTTTGACTTCAGCAGCTAAATTTGTCTGTAGATCTCTTTCCATATGCCATTGACGAAGATTTTTCGACATCTTCGCCAAATCATCTAAGATTGCATAGCTATTTTATCAACACATAAATAAATTATTATATAGAAATACACTAAAAATTAATGGATATTAATGAATTTTCATTGGAAAGTTGGTTACCGTTTCACAATTAATTCTTTTTCTGTGTCTATTAAACGTTGTTCTTGTTCCGCGCGTGAAAGATTAATAAGAGTATTTAACTCTGTCTTGACGTCTTTTTTAATTTCTTCCCAATTTTCTTCTATGCTTTTTATATCTTTTGGTGATATGTTGTTTTTGGGTGATAGAAAATGGATGTCATGTCTATCTTTTATACTTGAAGTCAATAATGTATCTTCCTGACATTGTGAAAGATATATTGTAGATTCAGATGTATTAAGACTTTCGTTCCAATGTTGAGGTGCTTTTGATAAAATAATAGTTGATGCATCTGAGTCCACTGTATTGTTGTTACCAGGTGGAGTATTATTAGAAACAATGTCTTCCTCTGTAGGACATGAAAGTTGGTTTATATCATTATCATATATATTTTTATTACTGCTGTCTTTATTTTCAGAAATATCTGCACTTCGATCAATTATTGTTTTATTTTTTGAAGCCACTTTATCATTTATTGTTACCACTCGATCGTTTGTATCATTTTTTACTTGCACCTGTACATATTTCTGATTTACTTCATCTATAGATAAAATTTTTAAGCTAGGTGAAGTTTTTGTTTTCATTGGACTCTTTCGCAATATATTCGTCGATTGCATGATGTTTCCAACTGCTTTGTTTCCAATATTATTTGGACTACTTTCAGTAGATACACAAATATTATTGATTATTGACTTTGTTAATGTTTTTGTTTGAGTTAGATCTGAATGTTCTTGTTTATCAACGTCATACATTTTGCTGATACATGACTGAATGTTGCTCGTTGATATAGTGGTATTTTTTACTGAATCTACTAAATTTTTAGAGCAATTTTCCTTATTTAATTGTTGTATACTTATACTTTCACTTTTTGAGGGTATTGTATGATGTAGTTTTGCATATAACTCTTTACTTGGGCTACTGGATGATATGGATTTTGAAGATACTTCCATATTTTTATTTTTTATTAAACTGTTATTTTCTATTGTTTTATGTAGTTTTAGCTTCTCGCGTTCTAAAATTTGTTGTTTTAACCGTCGATATTCCTCCTGTTGAGATGCAGGTAAATGACGAACAGCCTATAAAAATAGTCAAATAATTAAATATTTCATGTATGAGAAAATATTTTATTGTAGTATTCTTACCAGTGGTGTTTGTAGATTGGATGCATTTGATTTATCTGGTTTTGTTGTTAATATTACATCTTTCTTAACTGTTTGTGATATTAAAGTTGGTCTTGCAGCTGCCATAGATTCCTGTTTTTTCCGTACTGCACGTAAAAATTGATCTAGATTTTTTTCAAATTCTGCTGTAGGATTTATTGTTGGTTGATGTTTTTCTATTGTGACAGTATGTGCTGAAGAAGTAGCTATATTCTTCTGCCGTTCAGATTCAGAATCACTTTCTGTATCAGACTCTAAATTTATAACAATCCTTTGTGTATCAGACAATACCTTTGTATTAGTAGACCACTTACTGTCATTAGATTTCACTTTAGATAGAACTTCATTTTCTGCAATTTTTTGCTTGTTATAAATTGTAGCTCTTTGTAAATTTAATCTCTTTTGAATCATTGTATTTTGGTATTTTTTCGCATTATTTACAACTTTTGTACTTGCAGGAATTGAAATTCTTTTTATAAATTTCCTCTGTGGACTTTTTGCTATAGGAATTAATCTTTTCCTCCCAATTACTGTGTTTGAAGCCTTAATACTTTCAACAGATAAACTATTCTGTGTAACATTATATGTTTTCTCTCCAGCATTTGATTGATTTTTATCGTTTTCAGAACCACATAAATTTATATGTGGAGTTGGTAAATTATTAACTGTAGATAACACTGTATTTGATACAGTTTGATTTACAAATACTTGATTTGATACAGCAGATGTAGTACTTGTTGTTGTAAGTGCAGCTGAATTGGAACAATTGTTAGTAATTTTTGTTCGTTTTGGCAAAGAAGCTAATAAAATTGCTCTTAATGCATCTTCATCTTCATCAAGACTTTGTCTTCTGTCTTCTGTATTCTTTCCTTGTCCTGATGTATCGCTAGATGAATTATTACTCCTTTGTATTTTATCTTCATTAGTTTCTAAAGAAATATTATTTACTTTATCATCGATATTTTTGGACATTTCTGACATACATGTATGGATACAATCTGTCTGTTCCACTTGTGTCTGAGTTTCTTTTTGATTTTTTTTATCATTTGCATAAAGAACTTGATCTGATTTACATGTTTGTTTATCTACAGTATTTATATTATCATCATTTGTACATAATGTATTGTGTCTTTTTGCAATTAATGATGCACCATTTTTTCTTTTTAATCCCTTTTTAAGTAGTTTCTTTTTCTTTTGTGTTGGAATTTTAATATCACCTGTATTATTTGGACTTGTAATTATATTATTTTGTGCCAGAGTTGCACTGGGATTACTTTCTACTAGTGAGATATGAGCTGATTTATCTGTAGATATTTCATTAGTTAGATCTTCATGAAATGCAGTTGGTACAGTTAAAATAGAATGAGACTTTTGTGGAAAGGACATTAATTTTATAGGTTTAAAGGAAGCATTTATTTTTGTATTACTTTCTTCATTAATAACAACTGGCTGCATTTCTGCACTTTTGAATGTAGGTTCTTGCTGTGATGCATTCTTTCTAGTTGGTAATGGCAGTTGCAATTGTTTGTTTGTTTTCAAAATTGGTGCTGGAACAAGTGTTCTATTAATTAATGTTGGTATTTTATTTGTATCTTTGGTAACATCTGGTAATCCCTTCATATAAAGTGGCTCTGATATTCTATCTTTAACATTATTTGATACATTTGGAATGTACTCTGAAGTTTTTATGTTTTTAAAAGTATCAGTTAATAGATTTACATCTGCTTCGGTTTCAGGAAGATCATCAATTGTTATCATTGAACTACTAGGAGATATTGGTTCCGTAAGAGAACTCGTACTAGACCCAAGAATTGGATCCAGTGAAAATATTTCTGCTTTATTCAATTGTTCATCTTCATTTACATTGTCTACTTGTTTTATACTTTGTGTATGTTGATCTGTTGATACATTATTATATTGTTCATTATTCCCACATGTATTAGAAGTATATGAGTCTGAAGAAAGTAAGGAAGAATTTGAGATAGTCAGTGGACCAAGAGCTTGTGGAAGAGCATGTGATAAATCAGGATCATATACAGGAGTGTCAGTTGGAGAATAAGGCATTTCTTGCATTGAATTAATATCTAAAACTTCAGAAATATGATTACTTTTAACAGTAGCACATGTATTTTCGTAAGAAGGTACATTTAAATGAGAATTATGTACTTTCATAAAATCTGATTTAGAAGTTTCTATTAAGTCAGTTGATGAATATTGTATATTTGCATTTGTAGCACATAATGGATTTTGTGATAGTGCATAATATGCAATATTTGGCAAATAACTTCGATTTTCAATAATTTTCTCCTGACAAGATTTTTGATCATCCTGACTACTTGTTATAGATGTATTAAAATTTGGACTATTATTTGCTTCATTAAGAGGGATGAACGATACATCAGATGGTTGAATACCTAATAGTTCTGTATCGATAGATATATTGGCAGTAATTTTGTCTGTTGGAGAATATGGTAATGTTTCTTTTTCACTTTCAGCATATGAATCTAATTCCATATCTTCTATATGATTACTTTCATTTGCAGGGAATGGAGTATGAGGTGGCGATGCAAAATTTTCCTCTCCAGGTATAGGAATGCTATCTAAAAAGCTTTGAGTAAATGGACTTTCACTACGAAAGCTATTAGATTTCTTGGACTTTCCCAATTGAATTCCCTTTTGAATTCTATTCTGATGTTTTTTTAATACAGCAGAACGAAGTGCAATCATTCTCAATTCCAAATCTTCTTCGTCTTGATCATCATTCACATTTGCACTCGCATGTTTTATAGTTTCAGTCTTCAGCTGTTCGTTTTGTTTATTTGATTTATTTTGTTTTGTTTCAAGAGCTTTCTGCCTTAATAATGCTAAATCTTCTTCATCATCTGCATCATTAGATTCCTTTTTATTTATATTCTTTATTGATTTTTCTTTCGAAGAATTTGTGAAAGCAGTATTATTGTTAGAAGCACTTTTCATCATATTTGTTAACTTCTCTTTTAACGAAGATGCATGTTCTTTATTTTTATTGAAAGTTTCTTCAAATGAATGAGTTCCTATTGAATCTAATTTTCTGACTTTTTTAAGTAATTTATGTGTAGTATCAGTATAATTATGGGATGACTTTAAGTCAATATGTGATACTTTCCTAGGCATTGTCTTTGTTGAGGATCTGTATGGTGATCTTTTGGGAGATTTAAGTCTTCTTGGAGACCTCCTTGCCGATGGTGATCTAATACGAGTAATTGGCGATTTTGATCTCCTAAAAGGAGACCTTGTTTTTATAAGAGATCTATGTCTTTTGGATGGTGATCTTGGAATTATTCTTGATCTACTTCTTCTATGAATAGGACTCATTTCTCTGTGATGTGACCTAGAAGTATTTTTTGTCGCATCATGTTTTACCGTACTAGCATATTCATTCGCAGATACATCTGCAATAGCCGAAGAAACTAGATTATCCAATGAAAATACATGACTTCTTTTCTTTTTCTTCTTTTTTTTCTTTCTACTTTTTGAAGCAGAATGTATCATAATTTGTTTAGAATTATCTGCAAGACCAACAATTTCCATATCACTGTCGCTTGAAATAGGCACAAGATCGTCATTTTTTTCTTGAAGCGTAGAAGCTGTATGTTTTGTTCCAATGCATCCTGATTCTTTTACTTGATGAAGATTTTCTTTGCCCTGGACTGCATCTTGTAGAATAAGGTCAACTTCTACTTGATTAGAACATGATATGTCGAGAATAATAATACATTGGGCATGGAAAGATCAATATGTTATCAAATAGAAGTATGTTTTACATAAATTATGTCCCAAAATATTAAAAATACATAAAAATCGAGAAAATTAGAATCTTTATTTTAAGACTTATTTTTCATGACAATATAAACAATATAAACAATATAAACAATATAAAGTTAAAGATATTAAGAAAGCACTATATTATTTAATTTACCTCTTCTGTTAGAGCCCTTGGAAGGATAAAACTTGGCAGGAGCAGTACAGCACGTTGCATTTTGTTGTGTCGACAGAAAATTTGAACAATGAGAAATTTTAGTGCCATATCCGTAATTTAAATGTCCTTCCTCGGAAGAACTTACATCTTCCAAGGATATCTCACCTTCTTCTTTCTCATCTAACACACCAATCGTTTCCGTACACTCACTCGACAAATCGCTAGCCATTCTTGAACTTACCCTCGAACCAAGAACAAATAATCACGTCCATTCGTAACAATACAAAACTATTTCATGAAAGTTAGGGTTAATTACGTATTAACAATAATTGTGATTTTTTTACCGATCTAAATCTAGCACTCGCACTACACTTTATTATAAATAATCTCGCGATTGAAATCCTTTAATATAACGAATAAAAAATTTAAATAATCCCGAATACCGTATTTAATTTAGACAGAGAGAAATTACTTAGTCACTAAAACGTCCGTTTTTATCGCAAATTTATCTTCACAACTAAATGCATGTAATAGTTCTGCCATGCTAAGTCGTTTTCAACGCATGACACGAAACAGTTGGTTTTCATTATTCACTGATTCGGTGTGTTCTAAAATTACACGTACGATTACATTGCATGAAAACGAACCGATTAATCTTTGAACAAACTCATATTCACATTTTTTTCATTAATTTATTATCATACGGAAAATTCTAAACTTTTTTGTAAGTGAAATTTTATTAAATTGTTATACACTGTTTGAAAAATGATCTTTTTATTAATATTTTTCTTAGGCCATTCTTATCGCCAGGCTTTTCACTTTTATTATAAGATAATTGACATGCACGTATATTGTTATTTCAAATACATATAAACATGATATATTATATATACTATATGATATAAGAAAGCGGAAATATTATTTGTTAGTACTATTTGGTCGCAGTTTTGAACGAAGAATATTAAATTTCGGTTGAACGTAATGTTTAAGTAAATCTTTATCAAATATGAAACGCGCTAATGATTGATCACCGATACCAGACAGGACAGCTACGAATTTTCCCATTTCATTTACACTTTTCATCTGATCTTCCATAAAGCCGGTAACAATAAAATCGCTAGCATTTAAATCGCCATGTTTCTCCGCAACAGTATTTACTGCTACTAGTTTTTCAGCTACCTCTATTTCCAAAGCCAATGCTGTCTAAACAAATTTAATAACCATGTTCCAAAAGCTGTATATTATTAAAAGAATACTTAATTCATTTTCTTAATTATTTACTTTAAAAGCGTGCAATGGGCATTTCCAATCTTGGTCGGAAGGAGGTTGTATTGGACATAAATTTACAAGACCCCCGCGCATTTTGATGTAATTTAGAAATCTGACAGCATGCTCATGTTCCTCATGATGCATTTGCATGAAAAATGATTCACAGCCAGGCAATGCTACGTCTGCGCGCCCGAAGTATGCAGCCTATAGAAAATAACCGATTTACATTGAAGATAATACTATTAAAAGAACTATATATTTATTTATCTTTTTAAGAAACAAATAGTCCTATTTCTTATCTCACCATGGACAAATAATGATAGAAAGCTTTCAGTTCCGCATTTATTTGTTCATTTAATATAGTTTCAGTTTCTTGATGAAACTTAAAGTTGGCCGGTTTTCCACTTGGCCATTTCGTAGGTTTATCAATGCAAAATTCATCCTTGCAGGAGGTTGCCAAAAATTTGGCAAGAAATAGATTTGGTTTACATATTCCCTTATAAAGTTTAGTTCTTCAAAAAGATTACTTATATTTTAGAATTGTACTCGATATTAGATTTTTTCATAAATAAAAGCTAGAAACTTACTCTTTAGTATATAATTGTCGAACATATAAATTGAAAACATCACTAAGAATTTTTCTATCACTGCAAAATTTTAACATGATTTATCTTTAGTTACAAACAATTTACATACACATTTCTTGATATAAAGAACTTCGTTAATTGTAAAAATTATTCTTTAAGAAATTTTCATTTTTATTCGCATGTTACGTATCACATGTCATATTATCGATTCGCAATTTATTTTCAATATCGCGCATAAATGTTTTTGAGAACAAAAATAGAAACTATCTATATTCAGGATTGTTAAGCTTTATTACGCTCGAAGTTCGCACTATGTTGTACAATATATATAACATTTGTCACACTCCTTAACATGGTAAAAGATGTAGATTCAATCCGAAATTAATTTCTTACTAATACTTTTTGAAAGTATTTGTAATTTCATGCAAAAATTTTTAACACATTTCAAAATTATATAATAAAGTTCATATATATTTATTTTGACAATAGAAATTAAAATATTGTATTTATTTCTCATATCAGCATTATGTAATGTACAATTTTTTACTCATTCTCTGTCTACGCATAGTATGTTAACGTTTTTACTACAATAATAGTGTTAAATGAAAAAAAAATGTTTTATTCCCTAAGTTCTTGGTCGAAGATATGTATTCCAACACCATCGCCAACTCTTTCTAATTTGGTTATATGGTTGGCAAGTTCATTGATAGAATCTACTTGTTCTTTTAGATACTCGGTTTCAAGGAAATCTAACAAATGTGGATCGTTGTGTTGAGTCGCTAAGGTGTGAATTTGGAGAATACTCTGGAAATGATAAAATATTTATAGAAATATTTATATATTATATTTCACTAAAAAAAAACATTATACTTTACTATTCCAAAATGTTTATGTTGCAAATTTATAAAGAAAAAAAAAAGAAAAAATGAGGTTGGAGGAGCTGGGATTTGAACCCAGGACTTTCCGCATGCGAAGCGGACACTCTACCACTGAGTTACACCCCCATTTGAAAGGATAGATATTAAAATTCTATAAAAGGAAATAAGTTAATATATTAAAAATATCAATGGAACTAAAGTATAATTGAAAGTATTTAGTATATTCAACAGAAACAAGACATAATCAAAATGTGTATAGGAATATTATTTTCATGTAATTTTGTATAAAATTACTTTTCTATTTTAATAACAATGATTGTTACATCTGAAATAAAATTTTAAAACATACATACTCTATTAACTTGTCTCTCTAGCTTCAATGCTTCCGTCATAGCGTCATAAGCGCTGATCCAATCATCTTTTGGCGGGTTTTCAATAGGTGCCAAAGTGATATTGCCACCTCTCTTGTTTTGATAAGTCATAAATTTCATGGCGTGTTCTCTTTCTTCGTCTGAAGCTTTTTTGAAATACGTATAATGGCCTGGTAAAGCTACGTCGCATCTATCGAAGTAATATGCCTAAAAAATAATTACAATAATAGAGCATGATATAAGAACACAGGAAGTATTCGTGACGAAAATAATGGTATAGAAAATAAAATGTTTCTTTTTATTTAAATTTTATTGCTAAAGAAAATTTAACGTTAAGAATAGCCATTGAATCTATATGTTGACTAACCATGGACAGATAGACGTAACTCGAGTACAATTCCAAGTTGATTTGATTATTAATGGCTAGCTCACAGTCTTTATGAAAATTTTGTCTAACCAAATCTATGACCGACTTCATTGTAGATAATTTCGTTAAAGTAGAACGCAAATATAAAGGCACCATATAATAACACTAATTTCATGGACCTTCACGATGTACCGACTGCAAGCGAATGGTGCGCAGTTGTGACATACGCAAGCGCGCTGCACACATTTTATTGATTTCATGCTCAAAATTGACCTTGAATACAAACATAACAAATTAAAAAATTTAATGTTATATAATGATTTAGCGTTCCAATCGAGTGCATGTATTTTGCGACGTTGTGATAAACATGTTTATTACAGATTGTTATTTCCTTCTTTTTATATTTTGAATTGATAGAATTATTATTTCATATGTTTAATTATTACTTATAATTTATAATAAAGAGGTACGTACGACGGACTTCTAAATCTATTAATATTTGTATTCTTAAGGTGATGAATATTTTTAGTTTTGCCTTTTTGGATTTAAATGTTGTTTGAATTACGTGTATTCGGAGAATTTCCACTGTATTAATAGAATAGACCAATAGGAAGAAAGCCTCAGTGTCAATGATTTACTTTGGTTGGATTTCGGAACGCACATATATGATATGCAAGTGTATAACTATTGTGATGAACTTCATGATTTGATTTCGATTTAAATATTGAAGGTAGATTTTTTTATTTTCTTTTTACGAATTTTGTTTATAGTTAAATTTATCTTAAATATCATTCTGAATTTTCTACTTTGAGAATTTCGTTTATGTTAATGTGACATTGATATTATAATTTTAATGTTATTTTGTAATACTATTCTAGGTCTACATGAATACTATATACAATTATACATCTTTTTTATTTTATAATTTATATCAGAATCTACTTCAATGACATATTATCTTATTATTGAAAATGAAAAGATTCAATACAATAGGTTATGTGCGACGTCGTTTACATATATCCAGGTCATAATTAATGCAATTGTTTTCAATATAATAATGCATTTGATATTAACATTGTGGTATCAATTTTATCAATCATATGATTTTTTTAATGTTTTTACAGCAAAAGAACTATGTATATGTAACGTACAAATGTACTTTGTCAAAGAATATTATCTAATTGATAGGCCATAAATAGATTTAATTGTATTTGATGGATAATAGCCGTTCCTTTGTAAACAAATTTGAGATAGTTATGGGTGCAAAGATGAAATAGACGATATATAATTAACAAGTTTATTAGAAACTGTAGTCACTCGATTGCTCGACTATAACTGTTCACCGTGTATTCGCTTGTACGTCCAGAAGTATATTGATCGTTTATTCGAGTGCCTTTTCCAATTTTCTCGGTCGATCGTTAGGTAACCGTTGAGTTCGACCTTAGTCGGTTACACTTGATCAGTGTTTATTCGCTGTTTGTTTCTTTTGTTTGTTCGCTTCCGTCGTCTTGTTATTCAAGTTGGTTTAGTTACAAAGGTGTTATTGTTACCACAAATTTGAAATATATTCCAAGGGAGTGGAAATTTACACATAATGATCATAACATAGAGATATAATTAACGCTTTATTGTCATATTAAAGAAATTACTATAATACAATTATGTTACAATGTAATGTTTTACGTTCTCTCATCATTTTCTGGAGGTTAACTGTGACTTGAGAAATGGTTACAGAAATCAGGGTTTAAAGTACATTTTTATAATTTATAAGTATTTTATATTTTCAGTTAAGACATTAATTAATTAAAGGTTCAATAGTTATTATTAATAGAAGATTTAAAAGTTTTTTAAGGTCTTCTATAATAACTTGTAAAATTTAGAATAAGAGAGAAATTTTAGAATTTTATCATGCATTGTGAAAATGGATTTGCAAATGAATATTACTCTCAAGCTATTCAATATATTATATTATAAGATTTTCTATAATGTTTATCGCAAAATTTAAAGTTAATTTACCCATTATTAATAACTCTAGAATTTTATTATACCTTGTAAAGATAGATTGGTTGATGAATATTAGATTTTAAATATTTAATATAGTAAATAATTAGACTTTTGTATAACGATTATGCCATATATTAAATGCTATATTTTGTGCTACAGAGAAATTATAAAATTTGTTCATGTCTTGATCCAGAAAATTTGTATAATTTTTGTTTAGAAATCTTACTTGTCACACTTCGAAAAAATATTGATTTCGCCATACCATCGATGCTTCGTGGAGGCCCTATCATAGCCGCTGTCACACGCACAAGAGTCTTATGTCTAATCTTGTGCAGTGGCCAGCAGCTGCATTAGGGTCCATTATTCTTCTTATCTTCTTTTTATACGGATGGTTTCCACTTGAATAATTTTTTCCCGAAGTTACACAGTTTAAATGGTTGTAAAATACGTGGAACATCTGTGACAGAAACAACGTATTAAAATAAAAGAAAGCATAGGAAACGAGTTTTATCTAGTATGTATAGCATAAATTATTCGATAGATTTCGATTCGCGTTCGAGGACGATTTTCCTAATTCCTTTCGTTCCATAGAATTTAATCGTTATGGATAGCGTTATTATCCTTATTACGATTTATTTAATCTCATTTTTCTCGTGGCTCATAGTTGAAAAAGTGGGATACGAAGTAGTAAAATATGTATAGGTGCAATGAATGAACGAGTAAAGTATATCTTGGCTAGCACGTTCTTTTACCACATAACAATCATGTGGTCTACATATTTCCTCTTATATATGCTGTATACGGATAGCTATTCTATGCTAATATCTTAAGAAATCAATGCAACGCTTTAGTAGTAATTTCTTAGATGCCCCGTTATTTGTTTAGAGCTGGTTTCTTCGCAGAAATTCTTGAACTTCGTGTACTCTCTCTTTATAACACGATGTTCAATTGAAACGAAAAATACACTTCTATATTTACCATGCATTGTCGAATTACATTTTTAACTAATTTATTCGAATTTCTACTAACACATTTCTAATGGTTATAAAGAAACAATACTAAGTGTAATACATGTCTCGTGTCCATGTAAATACATGAAAAGTATATCCGTACCAAGATAAGTTGTGGGGACCGGACATCTGGTTGCTCTATAGGTTGATAGGATAGTTCGACTCGAATACAAAATTCATCGCCTTCGATTTTCCTATCCGTGCATTTCTACGATGAACTTTCCATAGTTTGTACACATCGAGGCTAACTCTTTTTTCTATTCCGTATTCACCGGAAGCTAGAACGCCGAACGCGGTTGATAGCGATCGAGATGAATTTTGAGCAATCGTTACAATCGACGCCGCTACAAAATTCAACCATAATTTTGTTCTACGAAGAATAAAATATCTTCTTATACTTTTATTACAGATTTGTGAATATCCACAAGTGACGATTCTGTGACTCGACAGCTTTTGTTAAAAGCTGGTTAGAACATTTTCCAAGGATGCCCTTTTCAGAATCATAGTTGCTCCAAAATTAACAATCTTATTCCAAAAGTTGTGACAGCTATTCAACAGCTCACGTCATAGCATCGAGGTACACCTTTCAATTGGTCCAGTTGTATTCCTCCACTCACTTCGTTCACGTATAAAAATAATAAAATTCATGCGGTACGAAGCGTACTCTATCCACTGAGGGTTGTACGGTGTGTGAGAAGTAAGTACCGAGCGGAGAACCTCCGAGTAATCGCACTTGATCAACGTTCTTTATAAATTGTTTCGGTATCACTACGCGATCGAAGCTAGGCGCAAGTTAATAAACAACGATCTTTGCACTTCTGTCCATGTTCCGAGCACAACTGCCGATACCTTCTTAGTTCACCCTTGGTTATATACTAGGACACCACGTGGTCATCTAATCCACTGACCAATGGCAGACCGGCTTTAGACTGCATCGGCCAATCAACATTTTCCGTTAAGGTCACAAGACACGTGTTTCTTGGGAAATAAGGGCACAGGCATTACGAAGGAAATCGTATTTGCGTTACCGAAGTTGCACGATCGAATAGCAGACACAGGTACACTCTGCTTGTCTAGCTTTTCTTCTCTTTCCTCGATATACGTGTATTATGCGATATTTGACGATATATTTGCTCACGATTAAGTGTCAATAGTTCATTTTATCTACGTTTTGATCTTTTCTTAGAATCTTTATAGAAGAGGTTGACTCTATTCGCAATTTCATTATTCTAAATATACTTCCTTAGGATCACCTACACACATTGAGTTCCTGTACTTGAAGGGGCATATAGCAAAAATTGATCACTATTAAGGAAATAAATTTATTGATGGCCTTTTTAGGATCTATATGTTATGTTTTTGTTAGTTACATAAATGCTTTCTATTTAGTTATATAACTTCAATTCACCCTGTGACCTGGCTATCGCCGTCTGTTAGCAGTCTTGTTGTCTGTAGTGGTGTTTAATGATATTGTGAAGAGGTGAATCCTTAAAACGTATCCCACGTACATACCAACACGAAGCAGGTACCCTGTTAAATAGCTGGATCCGACATTAGGGCGACCTAATTTTTTTGATGCCTTGCTTTACATCATAATTGTCGCATTAAATTCAGAATTTATCATTATTAAAACATCTATAATTCACGCTTTCTATTCTAATCTTATTCCCAAAAGAGTTCCTTTTTCCAACTTATTACAGATATTTTCAAAGTAGTATCATTTTGTAAACGTCTCAGAGGAACCACTTATTAAAACCCTATTAAAACCTCTTTTTCATAGTTTAATAGTTTTCTTTTTAATTTGATTGCTAATAGATGTAGATCGATGTAGTTGCGGCTATAGAGTAAAACCAACAGGGATATTATCAAAGTAGACTGTCGGCGATTTTTACGGCTTCCCACGAAGGAGGTCACGTGAAAAAGGACACGAGATATGTGGTTCTCAGATGAGAATCAAGCTAGAATCATTGTCAATTTTGCAAAAATTTATCTGATACGAAAAGAACATTGAGAACGATGGTTTAGAGCGTGTGCAAGGAACATCGATGCTAGAAAGCAGCGTAAGAAGTGCGACTCATTAAGTTCCATTTAACAAATTCTCTAGATAAGACAGAACCAGTTTTCTCTGTAAAAGTACTTCTTGCCCTGGGTCACTGAAGAACCATCGTTCATCAATTAATAACCAATTGGGTATTTCCTATTTGATTTTCTATTACAATTTGAAACTTCGAGCAAGGATGAGTCGTTGAGACGGATAGTTCTGTCAGTGAAGGAGCTGTGTTCGGAATAAGGGTGGAATGCGAGAAGCGGATGAAGATGAGGAGTCATCTAGCTAGCCTTACGCCCCTGCTGTACGTTCCCTCTGACCGAAGAGACAACAGCGAGGAGAAAGAAAAAGAGGACGGTGACGGCAGGGGGTAACACTAGCCGAGTAAGCTGTGGACACTTTTCAGGATTCAGGGCTTAGCACCCCTGGATCCTCAGGCTTCACGTCTGCCTGGCCTAACCTGGGACTCCTCCACTGACTCCACCGGTACTCGCTGTCCCCTTTTTCCCGTCTATCTTTCCACCGATCGACAACTTTCTTTTCCGTGTTCTAATTATTCTCCGTTCGTCTAGTCCGTCTAGATAATGAATACACCACGCGTGAAAGAGATTTGTTGTCGGATATGCTATGCAGAAATCGAGCTAAATTTCTCTTTAACCTTTTTAAAGGCTATCATGGGTGAAATTTCACCCCATGCGAATTTTGTTTTAATATTATCGTCCCGTGGTGAAACTATCGCAGTTTTATTATTTGTAAACACTGTAACAAATAATAAATCTTCTGCTCTTCGTAATAAGGGCTCTTACCTTTTTTCTATCACGTAATGATACCGAAACATTTAATTTTTTCAAATTGTTACGATTTATAGTCGTCACGACGATACGTGAATCGCTATGTATTTCCTATTTTAAAATCTATTATATGGGAAGTACATATACAATGGATAAGTAATCATATCCAAAATCCGCATGAAATAACAATTTCCTTCAATTGTGCAACATAGTTATTGAAGCAGGTTGCTATTTTAATCCTGTTACCTTCGTTAACTTTCTAAGCTAGAAAAGCTGTGCCACGCTGAACTTTTATCCACGATAGCCTGTAAAAGTGAATGGTAGTAACCGGAAGATCTGAAGCGTGCATAGAATGTACATTGCACGTGTATCTATAATCATGCATTTCTAGTTACAAAATTCACGGAATTTCTATACCTTGCTTGAGTTGTTCAATTGCTTCAATTGGTCAAGTTGGTTCAATTCATTTCTGGTTCGAAGACGCAGGTGTTTCCCACGACGATTATGGCGAATTCGTTGATCATATAGGTACCCACCTTAAGTTTATGTCATATTTCATATCGTAATTTTACAATGAAATAAGACAGAAACATAAGACGGCTTTCCTATGTTATTCCGTTTTTGGTGTTGTCATTTTCTTCGTTCTTGGTATTGATTTCTCTTCCTTCTTCAGCGTGATGCTTATAAAAATGACGAGTAGGATTGCAAATATAACTTTGCGATTGTCTTAAAATCATGTATGTTCTTGTCTGTAGTGAAATAATGATATTGACGCCATTGTACAAAGAATTTGCTATGCGATATAGTGGACAACCATGCACTGCAGTGTCAGATTGGTATTACGTATCAGAAGGGTGGGCACGAGTTAGGATTTCAAACCAAGTCCCTTTACAAAGATGCGTCACTTATTTTTCCTTTTCGTTTTCGTTATCTCTTAATAGATTAAGGTATCGCATATTTAAACTGTCGAGTGATTACAATAATATTCTAGATCTATAGACAAGTCCGCACCTTTTCTTAACAATATACAACGCACGATAAGGAATGAATTTACGTAATTTATTATATATAACATTGTGTTTTTCTTAGCGAAGAACATTTCGTATTATATAACTTTTTCAAACAATAACAAATGAATTGAAAAAGATGGAAGGCAAAGTAAGATATTTAAACGTTTTAACAAGAGAATTAGATTAATTGCAATGATTGGACTAAGAGAAATATATTTAGAAAAAAGAAGGATACGTTGCATACACAGGCGCCTAGACAGTAGCATACGAATATACGCTCGTGAAGTTGCATAAGAAGCCCTAAATCTGCTTGAGGTAAACGGGATTAATCTCATCCACCCCACGCGAAGCCTTGTCAATCTCATTGGCGTAGAAAAATAGAGTTCTTCTGTGAATTACAATTTTTTTGGTTCTAACGAGATTTCGTTGTTCGTTTTTAAGACTTCCAACCTTTCAAAATATCGCTCTGCTGGTCTACATATAATTACGCTCTATCTGAATTTTCGTTAAAAATCAACCGGTTAATATCAAACTGTTCTAAATGTTAAATTATTAATAATGTAGAATCTAGTTCGTACAGACACGATTGTAAAATAATATCTCCATCTGTAGTTTGAAATAGTGGCAGTTTAAAATAATTGTAGGAACAATACAGAATGCCACAGAGAACATATTGGGGCAGTTAACTATTTTGGATTACAACAAAATAAATGTTACAACAAATATTAATATCGTTTATATGTTAACTACGGAATATACTTTATACGATACGTAAATAATATGTTGGAATACATTACACATGTATGATAATATCATTCGTTGCTTTAAATTCCATTTAGAACTAACAGCTGTGTTAATTATATATCGTTATATAAATGTCTAAACATGCAATTAATTCTATGAATTTTCTATTCTGTGCCACAAATTACGAAAGATTGTAAAAAAGACGATAATTTAAAGATGATCAAGTTAGATCTTATGTAAGTAGTAGGCACCAGTATCTAGCTAGGCATGCTATTTAAATCTATTTTGCAAAGGCTAATCGCTATACTATAATCTGCATATTACATTTTACTTCAATTAGCAAATTTAAAGTTATTAGATAATGAAATCAGTAGAAGCAGAGGATTTTTTGTGCAACGAATCGTTTTTTATCGTTTAGATAAATTAGTAAAAATTTGATATAACGATTCTTTGATAGAGACGAAGAAAATTCGCGTAATATCAGAACGAGGAGTCAAAGTGTACGTATATTAAATTTGATGTTTTGAAATGTTGTTTATACCGGTAGATAGCCTCGATCTTCAACGGTAGCACTTATCCGACGGTGGCCGGCATCGCGACGTTCCAGATCACACGATTTCACGTATTCACATAATTTTTAATTAATCCGTTTCGTCACAACCCTCGTATATTAGAAATGTACTTTTCCGAATTAGTAAACAAACGTTTGTGGAACACCGATCGTGTGCGATGCGTTTGCCAAAATAACTCGTCGGTTTCTCAAAGTTTAACCCGCCATCTAGTACGCTCCAGAAATACTAATCGAGTTGTTTGATGTTCGCAAATTTTACATAGCTGTTTTATTTTCTAATCTGCGAAAGATTAAAAAATTTCTCTTGCCAGAAGAAACATGTTTCATGCTAAAAGCGTATCGTGTATTTAAACGTGGCTGGTAGCGCGATAGTAAATGTTCTTAAATATTTACAAGATTAATATCTATAATGAAAGCTAACTATTGCAGGTTTAGGAAACGCAATTTATTATACATTTCATAAATATTTGAATCAAGCCACGTGATAGAAAGTCGATATTGCATAAGGAATTTTCATTAAAAAAATACTATACAAATCAACGTTAACTTTAGCGCTAATAATATTTTCCTTAAATATTAAAAAACGAATCTTTTAACGTTTTAGTAATAAAAGTAATAGCAGTCAATCAATAACACAATCGTCTAATAAAACGATAGCAGTATTCGTTCAAAGCCTTTGCGTTAGTAGGGCAATGGTTCGCAAGTAGAAGTGTCCCGTGCTCGGTCAGACATCTCTCACTGCGCGTTGAACACGCTTTTCTTTCGAGTAACGCAACTTTTCGTATTCCGGACACTAAACCATTCTAGTTCTGTTCGTAACCGGTTCTTGCCACATTTACCAATAGTCATCAAACCACTTGTTTCCTTTACCAACCCTTGCACTAGGGTTACCGATGTGTCATGCATTTATCGACCTACCTTGGTATTGCAGTCTGCAGCCTTGCTACTTGTTTATCCCTCTTTTTCTTCTCTCCTTTATTTTACAATACATATTTTTTACAATTTTCACCCTGTGCTGATTTTGAATTTATAGCGCTGGAACATTTTAAGGGGGTTGTTCAAGGTTGAACAAGCAATTCTCTTGTTTCACATAGAATATGACGTTAACAATCGTTAACAGCCAATGATTATACAGTTACACTAAAGCGTATTTAAATCTGAAGTAATGTCAACTTTTAATGTCGCATCCATGACGTGGGTCATTCGATGACGTCAAAGAAAAGTCAACTATATCAGGACACTGAACTCGTTTCAACAGCTACAAAGGGAAAAGCTAGAGGTACAGCGAAACTGGGACAAAAAACAGGTATAAGAGAGTATAGTTGAAGTGCAATTTTCGTACTTTGTCGGTAGGCATTGATTGAGAATGCTCTGATTGAACGTAATGAAAGCTAGGACTAATATTAATAGCGACGTGCTATAGCTCAGACGTGAAATTTTCAAGTAGTGTATAAATAATTCGACCGTGCAAGCAATGTTTTAAAGGTCAGTTAACACGTAGTGAAATATATAGTAATAGATCCACCAGGCTTTCAAAGACGAAGCGATGGTAAGCTTGGCATTAGCTTTCGTTAAGGACAAGCGATTGTTTTCAATGAAATCAGGTTTATCGTCTATCGTTCGTAGGGATGAAGGTAGCTATTTGCCTTTGCATTCAAGAATTATCTGGACATCGCACATCGATGGCAAAACACGATAAAGCAAAGCAGAATTATTTCCTTGTTCGCGTTGAGAACTGAGCTTCTTTACGTCGCGCTTGTTGGGGTCGTTCATCGGGGGTGGTTCTATAAATAGCGCGCCACCTAATATATAGGTATCCAGGTCAGCAGAAGGTAAGCCAAGGGCGGCTTGTTCAAGATTTTCAACGATGCGTGATTTTTCTACAGCTACGTCGTTTTAGGCATTTATTACTCGCAGTTTTTCTACCGATTTAACTTTCATGGCGGGAATTTTACAACGGGAAGTAAATTATCTTATGCTTGCGAGTTAAAAGCGGACTTGGATGAAAATAAATAGAAATAGGATAATTCTGACAACTTACCTGCGGAAACGATCATCGAAAGGATGACGCATCTGTTAGGTGGATGAATGACCTCTATTGGAGGTGCAGAAATATTTGGCTCGATCTGTGTAGCTCTATTCTTCGTACGAATTATAATCCGAAGAATTTCAAACTTAATTACCGAACGAGGATTGCGAAGCAACCTTTCCAGCGGAACAACTTAAGGAGACACCTAGAACGTCTCGTGGGTTGACCCAGTTTCTCCCATGAACGTGTATTCCATTGACCTGAGATGGTTGCCAGGCAACAGCACACCATGGGCCTTGGATATTTTGGCAGAAGTGCAACGACTTCAACCCTCGAGAAGGTTTTTATTTCGATACGTTGGCTCGCCATGTCGTATCGTACGAAGAACTTTGCAGGAATGCAGAGAACGAAAATAGAAGAGAGTTAATGAAACATCTAAATTTTCTCCCCCACGATCACTGTTAACGAAGCTACCAACGATATACGTACATATACTACTTTCTAAATAGTTTTATCGTCCGAACGAATTGACACTCGATCACTATTTTCCGCGAATCCGCGCCTCCACACTCGCGATATTCATCAATGAATCTGATCGCCGTTTTCTATCAGCGGATGTAGCTGCACGTCCTTGAAAGAATACCGAGAGTAGCTAGCGAAATCGGAGGTTGTTTAGTAGGATATGCACTCTCACTCACTCACAATCAGTCTGATCTCATCTCTTTTCACTCATCCTCCTTTTCTCCCCCTATTTCAGGTGCGTGTCGTTGTCGTACTACTTGGTGGGGAGAGATTGTGAATGACGCAAGTCATAGGAAATCTGGGTCACCGGGTCATGCTACTCCATCCCTTGTGAGCTCCTCTTCAATGGGGCTTTATTTATGAAACTCGATGTCACACGATCAAAGATGTACCTGGTGAACAGGTTCTCTATGCGATTAACGTGAATGAGAAACGAAGGTAAGTTTACGTAGATCTCCACCGAGCGAATCTTCCGTCACATGCGATACATTTTCACCCGCGAATCGTGCTTACGGGACGAAACACTTGGGATTGAACGCGGATGAGATTTTTCATCCGAAGATCGACGCGTTCTGTTACGATAATGTAGCAGAGTAAAATTTCCAAAAGAGCAGCAAACACTGGAGATTTTCTGAGAGATAAGAACGACCAACCACAGGACACTAGGTACGTGGTAACGGTGATAGGTGTTGCGAGATGAATCGTTTAACGTATATTGTAATAAAATTTGTCTTCGAAAGAAGAAGAAGAAAGGCTGCATAAATAAATATGTGGAAGATAGGACTAGCCACGAGACATTATCGGTATATTTAGAAATAAAAGAACGATTTCATTTAAATATGTATAGTTTCGTGATTCGATGATTCGAAAGTTTCCACGTCGATCGATTTGTAACTATAGGAAAATGTATTTTTACGATAAAAGCAAAAGATAAACGATTAGAATAAATAGATGGAGAAAAAGTTGTACAAATAGGGGATGAAGAAAAAGGAGAAGTAAACGCGGGAAGAGAAGGAAGGCACGTCAGGTTGAAGAAGGTGTAACGTACGGCGACCTCTCGGTCCGCACAGCCTTGGAAAACTGGGGCTTTGAACTCATGCACCATTTCCCGATGCCTATTGCAGCCAGCATGAGAAGAGTTGGGGGTAGGGGTACAAGCGCATGTAGTCTGTCTCTATGACGTCAGTGAGGTAACGGCCAATCCTGTGCCCGCATTCTACTGACGTCACCACCTCCCCCGAGGTGACGTGCATTCCAAGGAAAAGAGGGGAACAGAGTGTCGATGTACAGGATTGTCGAGGGACAAAGGGGGTCGCAGGAAGGTGCAGGATGGCGAGGATAAGTAGTGCAGCATATTTTGATCCAATTAACGGCGTGAAAAAAAAAAAAGAAAACATTTTAGATAGCCCCTTCTTTGTTTCACGATCGATATTCATTTTCCAGTAATCGATTACCTTCGTTTCAGTACCGTTCGTTACAGTCGCCGAAATTCTAATTTAAAGCTTTTCGTTAAAAATGTTAGAGGTATTTTACTGTTTTTTTTTTTTTTTTGGAATTCTTTTTTAGTTCTTCGTACAATATTTAATAATTTAATACGAAATATTTAATTTAAGAATTCAAAGTATTTGGAATTGAATTATAACTTTTCGTAGTAAATATTCAAATTTCGAAATGTAGGTTTATGTTGGAAAAACGGCGACCAGTTCGCTGAATCGAATGCACCGGGTGAAAAGTAGGACAATGACGCTACTTGCTAGAGCTGCGTCATACTTGCGGGTCTGTTGAATTTTTTATGAATAATTTAAAAATTAATTGATTAATCGATCGTCGCAGAAAACATTGCACGGACTATATCTGATGCTGTAGGTTCTATTGAAAAACTGCAAAGGACATGTTTACGGATGAAAATGACCTTTAAGTTCTCGGCAGGAGAGCGTGTTTGCGTTAAAAGCTGTTGGAGAAAACGCTTCAAAGCTAAAGTGTCATGGACAAATTATGTACGGAAATTTGTTGCAAAATTTAGAATGTGATATTTTCAATTTTTACACTTAGGCTATAACGTTTGTAATTCCATAGAAATAGAAGAATAAAAAAGAGTTACGATATTTCGTTCTCAAGCGAAAGCGAAAGTTGTGTGTGATTTTCCAGCTATAGTCTTGTCTGTCGGGAATTTTGCGTGGGTGTGTGTTTGGGTTTTACTCGGACCACGTGTTCGTTTGTCAGTATAGTTGCGTGGAAATGGTCATCAATTTCTTAAATAGTAACTATTTATCGTATCTAAAAATGATCTTCGATTTAATGAATTGTCCTCTTGTATTTAATCTGACACCAATCGATGAATCGAAGAATTACATTCCAAAGAGATTTAATAGGAAACTTCGTCGTTAGAAACAAGTACCATCTATCGTTATTTACTTGTCCGAAAGCCAAGAACATAAATTTCCCCGCCAACAGAACGTACAACTGACTACTTACGACATTCCGCAACAAACGAAACACCCAGGCGACACTTTCTCATATCCTCTTTAGCGACAACATTTTCTCCCGACGTACACTTTAGATTGTCAAATTATTTTCAATAAAAAATTAAGCCCGTTAAAGCCCGTTTCTTACAATTTCTAACGAATTGAATTTCTTTCGAGGCGAACCACGTTTTCCTTAATTTCTTCAATAAAAATTCGCATATTTTTATGGCGCTTTCCTACGATCGATTTTTAGAGACACGCGAAAATCTGACTCCGCGAACGTCTCGACGAAGCTCGACTATTTTCTGTGACGAAATCTATCAAACGAGAAACGAGAGCAAAGTATAAGAAGAGAGAGCGGGTCTATCCTCGAATTCGCGCGTCTCAGTGATCGAGGCCGAACTGCAGTCGGGCTAAAGCCCGACGAAACTCGACGACTTTCCACTCGGAGGCCGAGGCTGCCAGGTTTGAATGGAGCTATCTTGCGATTGGTCGGACAGTTAGTGACGTCACTGCATTGATTGTCCCGCGCACGCCGCACCACGTGGCCCATCCAAGATTTCTCTCTCCCTCTTTCTCTTCCTCTCCTCTCTCTCACTCTCTCTCTCTCTCTCTCTCTCTCTCTCTCATCTTTTTTCTCTCGCCTCGTTCTTTTTTACATCGCTCTCCGTCTTCTTTTCGCTTGCTGGAAAACTGCTTAGAAGAGGGTTGCTTTTCCAAGGAGATGGACGAGATTCTTGTTGGAATCTGTCTTACGTCTGGCCCCCGAGCATCAACCACTTAAGGTCTGCCTGAAGTCTTCATATTTTCCTTCCAGTTATTTGCTTGAAGCAGCACGCGTCTATCTTTGAGATACACGGAAGAAATCCGCTAACCGATATCAAAGCTTTCTTCACTTTCATTTTTTCTTCAAACCGATTGCCTTTGCTTGCCTCGACGTTGTTCGATAAATTCATTAAATACATAATACGCTTTCCGTTTAATTCTCTAGCTCTGAAGAATTAATCAAGGTTATTGCGGTAAATTTCATTTAGGACGGACGAACGAAACGAACGATATATTTTCGCTCGATATCGATTCGACTCGCAGAAAATAGAGCGATCACTATCGTAGGCATGTCCATTTTCGTACAAAGGTCCTTCGAGTGGAAGGTCAGTGACGTCGTCGACCTTCCTAAATATTTTCCAATCGATACGCTTACCTTGTAACTATTTCCTCCTGACTCGTCGCCGGATAAATATTAAGGTCATTTCGATCGGTGTCGCGGTTCGATCGCGCAGATTTCTTTCTTTTCGGGGGACGCGTACAGAAACCTGCACAGTTCGTGCGTAGTTGACGTTTGTTCTGAATGTCTAATGCGACAATTCCAAAAATATCTCGTTGGAGAAGCAGCCACGGTGGCGGCGGAGACGACGGCGGTGGTGCCGGCGACAAAACCACCACCACCACCACCACCGTGGATACTCTTCTCCAGCAACCTCATTCACCTACTTTTCTCCCCTGCTGCACTGTACGCTCGCTCTTCGCGCTCTGAGATTCTCTCGTTTATCTTACTACGGAAATATTATCCTTCTTCTTAACGTCATTCGCTTCGTCCTGCTCAAATCAATCAAATCTTGCATTGTACATTATATTCCATCAACCGCGAAAACGATGAATTCTCGACAAATATTTTTTCGAACGTGTAATGTCGGATTGATTTGAAAAAATGTACATGTACCGTACGCGTCATTCAGAGATGCCATAATTTCGGATGTCCTGCGTTTCAGCAGACTCTGTCCTCTCCTCCTGTTCCGGCTGTAACGGAGATGCTGAAAGTTGGATACGCGAAAGAAAAGGACGGATAGATGGCCAGCCAGGCAACTGGGGATGTCAGGTCGATGCACCCCTTCGTTCGCTTGCCAACGAGAGTTCGACGGCCCGCGTCGCCCCCTGACGTCATTCGTTCGCCCTGACCCCACCTCCCCGCGCCTTCTACTTCACCGGCACCGACGAAATATCGAGAGCTCGGTAGACTAAGTTTTCGTCCTTCGAAAACTGGATCCTGCGGCTCCTTCCTTTCGCAGCTTCCACTCACGATCGTTTTTTAGGTCAGATTCTAGCTCGCCAATTGGCTCGATGCGATTTTTAATTGGTTCCTTGTCTCGTGTCGCGCTTTCGTTAGACATCGTCGATTCTCTCTTACGCAAAGCAAAGCTCATTTTTGTTTGCCCTTTCTTTTCCCTCTTCGTCGATCGTTTGGACGGTTGTAAAATCGTATTCGACGTTGTTATAGATTTTAACGTAGGTTTTTTTTTTTTTTTTTATAATTACATTGAATTCGAGGGTGAATTTTAAAACGTGGTCTATGAGTGTTCCTCGAATGCGTGGAATTGCGTGCCGGAATAAACGTGCAATATATCGTAGGACGATGAATTTTGACGATTAACACGGCCTCACGGGTTTCTTGCAGTGTCTCGGTTGGTCCTCTGTTAACCGGTTATTTCAGGGAACGTCGCGATTGGTGTGCGTGTTATCGTCCGAATTTTCAATCGATGTGGAGAATTAATATTCTCGCTGGTGCAGTCGATAACCTGTCCCTGACGTAACGCCCACGCGTCGCAATGGTGGGGATCGACGCGGGCTGGGTTGGCCGAAGGGGCGGCAGCAGCGAGGGCGCCAGGGGGCGTTCAACAGAACTGGGTCACTGGAGCTTCATTCACATTACGCGGCCATTCATGAGATTTGCTAAGCGTTCGGCTTTCATGCTTTCCACGCATTTCTTGTCTTTTTCGAAAACCTTTTCTCCCTTGTTCCCCGCGAACAGCAGAAACCGTTTGCTCGATTCATGCTCATCTTCGTCGTCAGCTGCCCCTTCGACACGCCTGTTATTTTCTAGGCTAAACGAATGCATGCAGACGATTCGGCGAACCGTCGAACATGGGAACGTCGCGCTACTTTTTCGTCCTTTCCCACCGAACGTACCGAATTAATTACGACGAACCCGTCTCGCTCGAAGTATTCTTAATCTTCTTTGCGAAAACGTTTCATTCTTTCGTACTCGGTTTGTCTGGAAACTCCGATAACTACGTTTCACGATAACTGTTTACGATTGCTGACGAATCTGAACGTCGCTGATTTACGATCGCGAAATTCTAATGGTATCCTGACTTGGAAAAATTATCGAGTTGTCTTTTTCTCTGTACGAATGTCAGAATTGTCGAGCTAGAGCAATGTCGCGCCGGGGTTAGCGATTAATTCGCTCTTATCGTTCCATTGCTCCTCAAGATCGGATCTTGTCATTATATCGGCAGGAAAGTCTGTACCACTCCGGCGAGGGACGCGTGAATAGGTTCGAGCTTGGCCAGGGAATTTCTCAATAAACTTTCGGAAGCGTCTTGTAGCGGTCCGGCTGGGTCCGTCCGACCTACTTTTGCCCGGGCAATGACGTCGAGTATGACGTCACGGGAGCGAAAACTGGGACGCGAGGTCGAAGCCACCTCGTCCGTTTCCCGTGGATACTTGCCCCTTTGCTTGATGGCTGGATTCATTGAAAAAAAGCAGTGGAATATGATATTGTTATCTCCATCGAATGGAGCCATTGCTGGTCACTTTGCTGCCTCTCCTTGTTATTTACGATGATTTATCTTTCCTCTTTCGATTCCTCTTTAGCCGACTCGTCCTTCGAATTCGTTCAAAAAATCCGAGTTGTTTCCGATTTTAATTTCGCCATCGTTTTAACAAGTATTAACGAAACAGTTCGTAACGACGTTGGTTGAATACGAATCGCGCGAGATTTTGGAAAATAGTTACAATAAAAATAGTCTTCTCTTCTTTGATTTCTTTCTGATTGGTGAACGTGTTAAAGAGAGTTCGAGTTGACGCCGATTTCCATTTCATCGTTATCGGATAATAAGGATCAACGAAATAATTCGTAACGACGGTGGCCGAAAACGTATCGCGTTAAGATTCTGAGAAATGGCGATGTCTTTCCTTCTTTAATCTCTCTTTGCTTGACTTGTTGCTGGAATGTGAATCCAAGACATTCGCCTGGTCGTTGATTCTAATTCCATCGCCGTCGTAACACAGATCAACGAAGTAATTTCGAATCACATTGATGGAAAAGAGATCGCGACAACTTTTTAGAAACTAACGCGCCAGCTTAGATGGGAGACGGAGAAATAAGAACGCGCTTGTTCGGAGCTCGTAAAAGGCAGTAGATACTATCTATTATTCCACGAATATTTCATGGAAATTGCAAGGAAGAATGGTGTTACGAATACGCGACGAGAAAACTGAGTTTACGTATTTTCTAGGATTATAGCGAAGAATAGAATTTACTATTTCGAGGAAGATTCCGATATATCTAAGTAAGAATGACTCGCAACGAAGATGCACGAGGCCGGAGAGATCGTACGTATAATCTTCGGTAAAAGAAACGAAGCGATAAAAAGGCAATTCGCTTCGTTTCGAGCATCCTTTCTGTCTGCTTGGGAATCGGCGAATGCGTTTGTCAGGAATACTCGAGCATTTGTATCCACGCACGGTGTCAATTGACTTATGGAAACGCGATCTATTCGTTCGTTACACGTTATCATATCTTACATATCGTTATATCTGTATCGATGTTTGCTCATCGAAATTTATTGGTTAACCGCATTGCGGCCGCGTCATGGATTCAAAGGCGTTCGAAAATTTCCTTCGTTTTGAATCCCGAAGGATTATCGATAATAGAAAGCTACGAGCGCTGCGAGAGATACGGAATAGTGGTTTTAAAACTCGATTAATCACAGTATCCTTCTAACGCTATAAGTAACAAAAAGAGTTATAGCGTTAAAATACAGCTTACGCGCGTGATATTGACGTATTTGAATGTAACTCAGAAGCGTACAATATTCTGAGCAGGATGAACGTGATACGAAGTTCTAACGTATCGTGTACATTACTCGTTAAATTAAATCATTGTCGTATCGTTATTATTACTATTATCGTGTATCGATATATGGAAGCAGGTTCGTCATCGAACAGGATTACACCTCGTTTTCACTGTACCTGTTATGGCTTATTCTTTGAGAGGCTTTTGGCTCGTTCACGAAGTAAACGAATCGAACGAGCAAATAAAAATCGAATACAAAGTGATCAGAATGTTTCTTACTTATACTTGTATTTCACTCATACGTAGCTTTGTACATGAAAAGATCTGAATATTCTAATTCGAATTCACACAACAAATTATGTTAATAATTTCAAAAGAACGCTTTCGTTATCGACATCCTTTCCGTTAAAATCCTCGTGTCTTAAATCCTCTTTCTCACCGACACGTATACTATCGCAATTCTGCTGTAAATAGAAAAACAAGGAAGAGAGCAAAATGGCAGGATACAGGCAGGAATAGCGGAAGGAAAAGGGTGAGCTGAGTCGGTGAGACTGGATTGGCGGGGTGGAGGACAGAGAGACGGGGTCGGTGGTTCAGCAGGCGACGCTGCTTGGGGAAGGAGGAAGAGGCAGTAAAAGCAGCGCGAAGCGTGGTAGGGGGTAGGTCGGCGATGGCTATTTTTAGAATGTGGGTCACCCATAAACCCCGGCTTGTCCCGTGACGTCACGGGATCGTCGCCGTGGCAACAGGAACGCCGGGTTAATCACCCTTGGTTCAGAACTACCTCTACCTCCCTCTCGCACCTATTCCACCACCTCGCGACCAGTCGATCCACCACCCCACGACGACTTTACCTGTGCTGTTCCGATTAGATGAAACAGCGAACGCATCGATGCATTGATTAATCTATAATATTTTCTGCACGAAGAAATCGTGCATCCTAGGCGAGCATCTTCTTAGGGTAGTTCGATGGATACGCGTGTTCATTTTGAATAGATTGCTCGTATTCATTTTAGAACTGATAACACGATTAAATAAATGATAGATAAATGATAGATAAGTGCGTCGAAGATACAGGAATTTGTTACGTTCGTGAGAAATATCAGATTGTCCGAAAGGTTTCTTTCGTTTTGTAAGCAGATAATAGACGCAAAACACTCGTAGTAGTAGAACAAAATGGATCATATATGATTCGATTAAATAATATCGAACAGAAAATGTTGTGCATCCGTTATTTCCTCGTAAAACGAAAGAAGCCTTCGGGACAATCCAATGTATAATGCGTCCATATAACGAGCGTATTTATAGGCTTGATATGCTATACGATATAGCGATTTTTTGCTTTACTATTCTTTGTTTTGCTACATTTAAAAATAGGTATTTCTAAAACGATTTCATACGTAATCTGACAGAACAAGAGAGAATAATCCCCGTTCGTTGGAGAATTATTTAATACTGTAGCGGTTATTAGTCACAGTTGATGTAAGTAAACAAATTTTGTAGTATTTTGATACCTAGATATTTATAGAGAGCTCGGCCCACGTATGTTTTGCAAAATTGATTCGGAGTTGGGTAGTGAACAAAGATAGATGCTTCGTATAAAGGTAGGAACTTCGTATTCGGATAATTCTGTCGAAGTAGAATAGTAACTCAATTATTATTGAAATATCGAACGTTTATTAACAGTTGGTACTAGGTATGAGAACAAATTGTACAACTGCATATAATTCGTCTATTTTAATCACTCTGTATTACGAAGAACTTTGATCTTTTATGTAACACGATGTTCCGTATGATGTTAAATTCTTGCTGTATCCATTCGGCTGTAACCAACGAAACGAGCACAGAGCTCTGCGTTATCAACGTCGCGTCGCTCGCGTGTCTGACCACTGACCGACTTTGCGGTCTGACTAAGCGTCGATACGTACTACCTGTCTGTGGAAAGAGGACCATTCTACTTAACCCACCGTTTCCTACTTTAGCCGCGCTGTTTTAACTGCAACGAATTTCAAAGGTATGGAAGAGATGCCGCACTTTACGGAAAATTGTAACCGTGTCTAAATTTTGGAATAGAAATCTTTCTCCGAAGTAAATAGACAAAAGAATCAAAGGTATAGGAAAACGTCAGAGATGTGAAACGAGAGGATCGCCACTCGACGAAGACCAAGAAAAATTATCGCGGCGTGCAAACTGGCATCGATAGACGATAAACAGACGACTCTAACTTCGCTGACGAGACAGCAGTGAGCATAGATCACCCGACAGAGCAAAACACGAGACACACGCTGAATAAATTGATAGATAAAATGAACTCGATGGCCGAGGAAACAAGAAAAGAATGCGCAGAGGTAATTAGTACACTCAAAGAAATCAGAAAAATGAAAGAAGCGATGAAAGAGAAAGAGATAAAGTGATCCGAAGGGAAGAAAAGCCTGGAAGAAGGAATCCAGTTGCTGGCAGATGTAGAGAAAAGCGGAAGAAGAAAAGGAAAAAGGATAATATAAGGCAATAACGGAACAAGCGAGACACTTTATAAAGGAAAAACTAGAAGTTGACGCAAAAATAGAATATACGCAAGAGATAAGAACAGACAACAACGATAAAATGATAAGAATCAAATTGGCAGACTGGGGATCCAAGCAAAGAACGAAAGAGAACTGGAAAATGAACAGGAAAGGCGAGAACATTTAAATTGGTGACGACACGACAAACTCATAAAGGCAAGTCCAAAGAGAAATAGGAAAATGTGTATCGAGACAAAGGGAGCTAGAGAAGATTGCGAGAACAGGCTATCGGAAAATTTACGTCGAAAACGAGTTACTGATATGGAAGGTAAACGAAGGACCGGTGAAGGAGCAGTTGTTTCGCGAAAAGGAAGGCGGTATAATCTTTTGAAACGTACATGGTACGGGGAATCTAAATAGCCGGAGTGTCGAAGAATATAAAGAGTTCATACAACGAAACCCAATACTAGATATGCCTACGTGAAACATTTAGAGCGAGAGATACAATAAGTTATCATTTCTGAAAGACTACAGTTACGTGCTAAGCAAGATAAACAGAGTGATGAAGTCGATAGGAAGAGCCAGCGGCGTTGTGTTCGCTCTGTACAGAGAACGCTTAATAGAATCACTGGGAACGATATCAATAACTGAGTTATGGCTGTGTATCAAAATCAAGTTAAATAAAAAAGAATACATAATATGTAATACCTATACAGTTGGGGAAACGAACAGATAATAAGAATTCTGGTTGAAATGATTATCGATATCGAGGAAAAAAAATGCCATTATCGATAGTAGGAGGGGACTATACTTCGATAATAGGGGAAAGTAACCAATTAAAGGAAGCCGTTACAGAAGCAACAGAATTTACTCACTACAGACGAACAAGGGGTATAAAAATAAACAGGGCAGAGAAAATACTATGCGAAGCCATGGAAAAAGCAGGAATGTTGGTATTGGCAGAAGCAAACCGGACGCAGAGGGAGGTAGGCAAAAGGATGCAGCACAATTGATATGATATGGATGGATATAAATAACCTACGAGAGCTTGAGGACGTAAAAATCATAGAAACAGGAACACCAGACCACCTACCAGTAAAAATAAGCCTAAGAGATACAAGCAAACCGAGAGCTGAAGAGTTAGAGGAGGGTAGAATAGAAAACGAATCGATCTGCGACGATTACGAATTCGACAGATACGTCGAAATTCTATAAGACAAATTAACCTAACCATCGGTTATTTACCTGCGTACATTACTGATAACAACACTATCGAAAAGCAAGCAGAGCGAAACTGCCAAAAAGCAAGCCACGGTACAACGAAGAATGCTGCAAAGTCAGAACAAGCTTGAAAGAAGCGGCAAACGTATTCAGGAAAAAGGAATAAACCCGAGAAAGGAAAAATTAATTAGAAGCAAGAAAGTATTACCGAACCACCGTGAAACAAACCAAGAACGAACACCGTAAAGAAACGTAGAAATTTCCGCAAGCTAGTAAAGAAAATAAACGCCGAAACAGACTCAAAATGCGAGATAGACATAAGAGAATGGGAGAGATACTACAAAGAAATATATAAAGTAAATAGGAGTCAATCTCACCACTTGGTGGATGCAAAACACCCTTGCAAAACACTTCTCGACCGAGGAATCCAGTACGACGAACTGAACGATACTCTGAGAAAACAAAAACAAATAAAACTCCTGGACCAAACGGCATTACCAACGAGTTCTTCAGATACCTGCCCCACAAAATGAGGAAACACCTGTTAAACCTCACGAACCTTACAATTCGAAAAGGCAGAGCCCCATCAAGCTTGTGGGAAATTAATACGATAATGCTATGCAAGAGAGGCAAGCAACTACAGAAGAATAACTCTGGCTAACGCTATTACAAAAATATTCGTATCGATAACGGTAAACAGATTGAGTATAAAAGGAAAGATATATATATATATATATAGCCTTGGTCGACTTTAATTTCAATTTGGCATTCGATTCTCTGGAGGCAACTACACATGGCAAGGATAAGCACACAAATTATAAGAGTAGCGATCGAGCTGTATCGAAACGCAAATACTCGAATAAAAACTAACAGTAACGAATACGCAGAGAACATAAAAATAATAAAAGGGATACCACAGGAAACGGACTAAGACCAATTCTCTTTTTGTAAACGACCTTCGATGAAATATTTGGAAAATAAGGGGCAAGCAAAAATAGGGGGAGAAATGGAACTACTCTTATTCGCAAACGACATGGTAATAATAGCGAACAATTGAATAGATATGCAAGAGAAGGTAAACATACCACGTAACTACCGTAGAAAACAAGTTACAAGTAAACACCGATAAAATAAAACTGCTAGTATTATAGTATTATAAGAGTGTTATTGGATTTTTCACTGAAAAAATATATGATTTTCCTTGGCATATCACGGTGTCTATTTTAAAATACTTTTCGCTATTCCGAATATCAAGAACATCATTTAAGTCGTTTAAGTTTAGCTTCCACTGATACAGTGCGGCATCGTTCCCGGCTAAAAGTGCGGCATCTATCCTAAACGTCCGAGAGAGAAGTCGCACTTTCCCATCTCACGCGCTACGTCGAAACTGCTAACTTACTTCGACAAAGAAACGTTCCATAGATTTCCCTGAACGTATTACCAAAGTTAGATTTTGGAAAAGGACGAGCATTTAACTACTGTGATAGTGGAAATGAGCTCGCAGAATAATTATTGAGGTAAAGTACGACGTACTTAGATCGAAAAACAACGAGATCTTTTAAAATAATAGTGAAAACGTAACAAACTTAAGAAGACACAGGACACAAAATAATTGAAATCGACAATGCTTTGAAGTACCATATGCTGAAGTACCATAATCACTGAAGGTAGTCTCGACGATAGATACGTCGAATTAGCTGGTTTTCTCAAATATTTTGTACAACACTCGTGTATTTCAATTATTTTATTTTATTCAAAGTCACAGATAAATCAACAGATTTTCTTCATTTAAATTTACAAAATAGCAAACGATGTACGATTAGTATGTATTTCCGAGAAAATTCCACATGTATCAACAAGCTTTGAAATAGAATCTCTGGAACTGGTTAGATCATCGCTTTACCTACCATGGCCCCCATTAAAAGTCAGTCAAGAAATAATATCAGTTGCAGTCATAAGTGTTACGTTTAGGCGACGATGTTTCCGTCAGCGTTACCGCGTTTAGTGCCAAACAGCTGGCACACCGAAAATCCAGAACAATCCGTTAATAATATCTTCGTTCCGTCTCGACGTATGTCGAGCTGCTCGAACTATCAGCCGCAGCTGTTAAATTCCCACTACGCTCTTTATTCCATCTTTCCATCATTCGACTGGTCGATTGATCATTCTTTACGGAAACCAAGCTTCGAGGTATACTACGCGATCATCTCTCAGTTTTCTTCTCTATAAATGAATTTCGGATACCAAGGTTTCTTCGTATTCGCATATATAATCTCTCCCTGATACAATACTCTATCGTAATACAGAAGTCCTGAAATAAGTACACCTACGGAAATTTTCGTGCTTCTAATTAAATACCTACCTATTGTCTCTGCGCGAGACAACAGGCTTAAGAGCTGTTTTCTAAGTACGAGAACCGTGTCAATTAAGTAGAAATGGCCTGTCGGATCGATCGACCTTCATTAACGATATGAAAAGGAATCGAGGAAGCCCGCCTTCTTCTCGACACTCGTAACAGCTACGTTAACATGCTTAATCAAACGTATTGGAAGACAAGCGGTAGATCGAACGCGCAGCCGAACGAACGACGAAGCGGGCTCGGCTCCGTTTTCAGTTTCCGATTATTTTTGGCAGCAAGCGCAGCGGGCATAGCTCTCGCCTAAAAATGCTTGCGACCAATGGCGAGTCGTCATTGGTCGGCTACTACCACGTGAACAGCCTACGATGGAGGTTCACGACGTCGACTAGGGATTCACGATCGCACAGTCAGCTGCCTAAGGTCCGGTTGGCCAGTCACAGCCAGCTAAAGTTCTTCTCAAGGTAAGCTCAATCGTCGTCTTCGGCCGGGAGTCGCCTGGAACGAGTCGTCGCACGATCCTTGTGATTCCCTTCAGGATTCGTGGCTGACTACGCGAAGGATTTTCCCTCTTCGAAGCGACCGCCTCTGCGAGGTCGCTTCTCGTTTCGTCGAGTATCGAGTGCCAGTGAGAGGTGTGCTTAACAGAGAGACTATTTTCAAGGTCACGAGTGTTGCCCGACGTTTCGACTCGTCTCCAGAGATTGTGACGTTGCCCGCGGAAACCGGGCTCGAGTGAGGTCCTACGTTTGTGATCTTCCAGTGACAGGGATCGAGACTTCGTGCTCTCGATTCGTCTGATTCGCCTCCTTTTCGTCAGGAGGTGAACGTTTCTTTTTCTCCTTTGGACGAAACTGTGAATCTCGTAGATCCGTACCAGTGTCTCTTACCCTCGATCTCTGCGTCTTTGAATTTATATTCGAATCGTTTGAAATGTCCTCGCCATCGGAGAAATAGTTTTTAATTTCTTATACGTTCCATGGTTTCGAGAAATTGAACGATCCCCTTTTATTGGAAAGCTTGCACATCCGTACTAGTGTCCCTTAATTTCGATATTACATCTTCGAATTTATATTCGAATCGTTCTGAGCCTCCACGAGATAGGAAAAACAATGAGATTTCCCGTACGACGTCTCAAACGATTAAATCACTCAATTTCCTGTAGATTTCATAACTCCTCGATGAATATGCTCGAAGTAGAAGTCGCTGGTGATCGTTGCATTATCGTTTCGGTTGCTACGTGAATCCGCGCGGATCTACGTAAACAGCCTTGTGCCAGTATTCGTCGCGGTTACCAATATCCTCTTGACCAATATAACTTTAGACGCGTCCATGTCATCGCCATTTATCATTCGCCTCTTCCAAGAAAAAAAGCTTGCGAATCTGCTGACTTCGTTTCTGTCTCTCGTGAATTTCCCTCCGCGTTTTTCAATTTCACGCGAGCAAAAGAACGGCGATGGCGTGTCTTTTTCACGATGTCTCGCTAGGATGCTCGATTTTTCGAGACGGAGAAAAAGAAAAAAACGAGCACGCGATTCTCGTTGATAGAGGATCGTCTCGCTATCGTGGATCATCCGAGGTAGACTTCTGCGTGTTTTCTATTTTTACGGTGCCGGGATCTTCTTTGACATCGGAGACGAGACACACATTGGAGTCTCGGTGGGACGTGTCTTGGAATGGTTCGAACGAGAGAGAATCTATACTTAGCGAGGGCGATCGTCCATTATACATATAAAGCAATTGCCAGCGATAGAATGAAATTTCCGTGAATCGATGATTTTTCCTTGTTTTTCGTAGTTTTTGATATAGATACTCCCACGAAAAAAAAAGGTCGATTATCGAAGGACAATTTAATTATTAAAATATAGATATGACGCAGAAGAAAGGAAGAGATATTTGACAAAGAGTATTCTACATTCAAGGAGTAAGATATTGTTGCTACATGAGGACTAATGACATTTTGAGCACGGTTACTGTTGCACACGACCAGGTTATACGATTCAAGCGTGCAATAAATTTGATATCTATTTTCAAACATTATTTCTGATTCACTACCGTCGCGATCGTGTCGGCACGTAAGATGTTTGCCAAGAAAATGAATTACTTTGAGCTTTCGCATTCTCATTTATCAACCAAGTCTTCTCTAACGTTTCATCATTCTCATCGTATTATTTTTCACGTTTACATTTTGTTGTTTCAATATTCCAAGGTAGAAAAACGCTCAGACGTACCCAAAATTTTGTATTTGAACATACTTGGATTTTATAATATCTTCTATAACATCGACGATCTTTAATTCAATATTTTCCCTTTTTCTTTTTTCTTTTTTCTTTTTTTTTTTATTTCATCTATAAGGGTTTAGTCTACAAGGATTACATTTTGTTTTACGTTCAATTTCAGCTTTAACGAAACAATTTCCATAGCGAAGGAGATAACGTTTCTACGAGAACGATCCCGCGGCGTTTCTCGTTTTCTCCAGTTCGATTTGCCTTCCCGTTTTCGCCATCGGATCGAGTTGGAGTCTCGAGGAGACGTGCGATCTACCGGGTCGTTGCATCCAAATTTGGATCGTCGACGTAGCGACGTCTCGGCGACGCATGGCTCGAAAAGTGGGGACGGTCCGCGTCTATTTTCGAGCCCCGGATATTCTATACCGTTGCTGATCGTGCAGCGAGAGGCAAAATTTACGTTCAGAATGTAGGATTTATCGCGTCGATCTGTAGGAACGGCTATCACCGACCAACGAAAGAAAAATTTATCCCGTGACGCAATCGGAAATCTTCTTCCATCCCCCTGCCCCCTTTTCCCTTGTTCGCAAATTCTCCCCTCAACCCACTTCTTCTCCGCTCTGTACGCGCAGTTTATATTTAAACCCGTGTAATGTTTGCATTTCGTGCGGTTATCCGTGTCGCCGAAACGATCGTATTTACGTCGTTGACGTAACGCCACGTTATTGTTATTTTGCCACGAATACGTGAAACAACAGCTTGCGCGCTTTATTTTTAGGTAGACGGGTGTAGCAGCCAGGTACCACGATGGCGGACGATGAGGTTAGGTGGGTATCCTGCGAAATTTAATTTATACCAGAGACGGATGGAAAGTTGATTTTTACACTGGCGAAACTCGAATCCGAAACTTTGCGAAGTGTGGAAACTTTCGAAACTTGGAACGCTTATCTTTCCACTTTTTGTTTAAAGAAGCGTCGATGTAGCGAGGAATTAAAAGCTTAGCAAATCCCTGTTCGGAAAATCACATTATAATATGTGTTTGAGCACAAACTCAATTGGAATATTACGGAATATTATTAGTGAAATAAAAATACATTCGTATCGTAAATTCGGAATATTCCAGATGAGCTATATTTATACGAATTATTATTTGCCTGAGTTCCGAGTCACAAAAATAGCACGAAGTTTCGAGTTTCGAGCATGCGAAATTTTCTTCCTGTCGTTATTTCTATTCTATTACTCTGTTATTTAATTCTATATATTACTCTAAGACGTTCTCACGAGGATACAGGGGCCTTAATATCTCTAAAATTGTCTCTTTATTTTATGTCTCTCCTCTTACGACTACCGGTTGCATCTGTTTCTTGACTTTACACGAAAATGGCGAACGATGGATCTTCCGTCTACTTGGAACCGTGCAGTAAAGTTAATGGCATTGAAAGGTACGCATTGCTTGTGAGCTTTGTGCTTGTGAGATCCCTGTAAAAATAGTTGTTTCTCATCGGAACGATCATTAGTACCGAACGAAAACGTAATTAACGTCCATTTTTTGACATCCAAAATACCACATCTCCGTCTGTGCTACATTTTACAAAAACGTCGAAGAACGAACGATTTTTTTTTTTTACCTTAGAATAGAATTTTTAACATTTTCTCGCATCTTTTTTTCGTGGATTAAATGTTTTTTGTTCCAAGTATCTTGTTTGCTTGAAAGTTAAATATCAATTATCATCGATAATTGATAGCAGAGGTTTTCGTTAGCGACGTAGTGTTGGTAGAAAGACCCGGGGCTTCGACCGACCGAGTCCTGTTACGTGTACTTTTTCTCGACAGTAGAAAGTTGACGTAACTATGTGAACAGTGGTCGACGACGAACCACACAGTTTGGCATTAGTTGTCACTGTCTCACGGAATAACGAGAAGACCGCAGAACTTTATTCCCCGTAATTTTTCCTTTCGTTAGAAACTTTCTCAGACGTTCCATTCTATCCCTGTTTCTTCTATATCCTCCTTATCGGCTCCCTCTTGCGAAAAAGGGTTGGATTTCTCGTAATATCACGGTCTATCCCCGCGGAAGAAATTGTCTTCGATCAATTTAACGCGATTTTAGCTTCTCCGGGATATAACAGATTGAATCCTCTTTGTCAGTCAGCTTTATCGATATTGCCGCGAAATCGAGAAGAAAAATATTCGAAAGTTTCGATCAATAATCGACAGGTTATTTCACTTGTCCGAAACTGCGTGTAGCATCCGTTGAACGTAAAATCTCATCGGAAGCCGAAGAATAAAGGATAGATGCGGGAATATTACGAACGACGCGGGCTGGACTTTTCTTCTGATTTATCGTCAGGTTTTCGCCCCTATTTCAACCTTATTTACCAGCGTGCGTCGTGCTTCCCTCGTGTACCTTATTTGTTCTATCAACTATCCCTCTGCTGTTATTTCACAGCAACTGCTAACTTTCCTTCCCTATCGCGACTTCTTCCCGTTGATTGTAAAAATATACCATCGATATCCCTGTAACTTGTATTTTTCAACTTTTCCTTACAACTCGTCTTCTCCTGTCCTCGTGCCGATTTTGCATTCGAATTGGCACGGAAGGTATTGCTGCTAAGATAAGAAAATACTGGAATTCTGTCAGAGTTTCGGCGACGTAAATCTTGGCAGAAGTTCGTTCTAAATGTAAATCAAAGTAATATATTAGCCGAGGGGAAAGGGAGTAGAAATACAGCCTCTCCAATTCTTCCGTGCCATTTAATGTTCTTTTCCACGTTGTAGAAATGTCTAACGTTTGTTACTATTCTATTAATTCGATTAAGAATAGTCGTTAGTATGACTACGTAGCGGTAGACTAGAAACTCCAAGCACGAGCCATCTAGTAATCCGAAAGCCGAGGTAACGTAGAGATACTATAATCGCATGAAACACAGAATATTTCTGTGTCCTGCGACGCATAGCGTCCTTGTGTGACAGCTGCATGCTAACCGCGCCTATCCTTCGTGTATTATGCACTAAATGTTATGTCATAACGTTGTGTCTCATTTCCTATAATTTGACAATATTTACCGGTAAAATATACGCGAATTATATTGCATGGTACTCGTTGCCAATCTGTACGAATCAAAGGCATAAATTAATCGAGATCTATCGTCGACTGACATATACGATATATCGCGTACTTTCTATCGCAAATCACGCGAACGGTATCGCTTTCTCAACGCTTGGCGCTCTTTCAAAATGCGGAATTCGAAACACGTTGCTCTTTGAAAATTCTTTTATGATTTTATTGTATCCGTTCGAATGCTTCGTGTTCCGCTCATCGAGAATCGACGAGAACGATCTTTCTCACGATGGCTTTTTTATTTCCCTTTACAGAGGAAACGTCTCGAGGATGTACGTAAGAAAAGGGGAAACTATAGGGGAAACTGTCGGTGAAACTTAAAGTCAAGAAAAGAAGGACGGCCCTGTTCGCGAAACTTTTTCAATAACTTGTCCAGATAATCGAATGATTTTTCTAACAATTTTCGTATCAAGGGCTGGTTGCAGAGCGCGTCGAAAATTGTCAAATCGTTTAGACCTTTTTTTTCTATTTTCTTTTTCTCCTTGCCAAAGACCAACGGTTTTTATTATCTTACTCGTTTATATATTATTTTGAGATGTCTTTTCCTTATGAGAGACTTTTTCGAGATGCTTCGTTAGACGTTGCTTCGGGCTATTGTCAGATAAGATATTTTAAGGGAGTCCATACAATACAAAAAATGTAGGAAAAGAAGAGGAAACAGGCGGAGACGGATCGAAAGAGGGCGGAGGTCCGCGCCCGCCTTGAAGAGGCTTCCAAAGCCAAGAAGGCGAAGAAGGGTTTCATGACCCCTGACAGGAAGAAGAAGCTTAGGGTAAGCTTTCTATTCTCTGATAATATCCTACTATATTATAAACGTTTAATCGATACTCGGATAATATTTCACCACCATTGTACTTTTATGGAATTTACCTTTGAACTTGTATTCTCATCTTTATTTCCTATATATTTAACTCTGTTGCGTTGTTTCGATTATTCTCGACTCAATCGTGTTTTTTTTCTATCGTTAAACAATTTCTTAATATCGAGGATAGTTCTTAACAATTATCGCAAATGCTTTTTGCTTGTCGAAAAAACGAGAAAAATTTCGTACGTATTTTCGTATTTATTTTTATCGAAGAATTCTTTTTTCGGAACGTTCTAATCCGTTTGAAGGAATTGCTCTTTTCACATAGTCTTCTTTCAAAAGGATTTTCACCGCTTCTGTCCTATAGTTAATATCGACTTGTCCGTCAATTTTTATCTGCAGAATTTTTGAAGCTTTCTCGAAGCGAAATTCCATTCCTTTTATCGAATCATGTTCTGACAAGTATTTTCGTCTGTGCGCTCTTAGCTGTTGCTGCGAAAGAAAGCCGCGGAGGAATTGAAAAAGGAGCAAGAGAGAAAGGCAGCCGAGAGAAGGCGCATTATCGAGGAGCGCTGTGGAAAGCCGAAGAACGTCGACGACGCTAGCGAAGGTACTTTCAGACTTTTCCAAAAATGTATTACTCGGTAACACCATAACCGCGTTTTTCTCGGTTCATCGGCGCGTGGTTAGACTGCTAACAATTCGGTCAGGGTCGAAGATCGAACAACACCTTACCGCAGGTCTATAGAAATTTCATTTTTGCCTGACATCGACAGATACACGCGAGCGAAGCAATTTCGATTCGCTGTGACAGATGTCGTGCCCGAATTTTTTTCGTTCGTCCTGCTCAAACTTGTTCGCAGGCCATCTCCTCGTTTTTCGAGCAGACAGGATATTTTGAAGTTGGCCGAATCTCACGAATTACATCCCGAGGATTCCTCCACGTTCGTGCATAGATTATAGCCGGACACTTCGACGTCGCGACGCTGCTAATTTGTTTAAACGTTCGCTTTAACAGCGAGAATCTCGAATATTGCCTCGTGCTGTTTGAAATTCAATATGATCAATTCTGTCCGATCTTTTTTTCACCTTGATCCACACAGAAACCGTGAAGCGCGTGCTGCGTGAATACCACAATAGGATCACAGCATTGGAGGATCAAAAATTCGACCTCGAATATGTTGTGAAGAAGAAGGACTACGAGGTACTTACGAGAAAGAGAATCAGTTGCGAGAACATTACGAGACGTGCAAATAACGAGGCATTCACGACACCGTAACGATGCTCAATGTTGTTGCACTTGAGTAATGTGCCGCGCTTGCTCGGTTGCGTTCACTCGCGATGACGAACAGCCTCGGATGATACGTTTGGCAAAGTGCTCGAAAACTCTTGGTGGATCGGTCGTGTTACGCAACCGTAACATTGTGATTATTTATAAGTAACCAAAGTGTATTTTTATCGTCGAGATGACGATGCACTTTTCTCTCCTTTATTTTTATCTTCTTTAATTTCGACTATTTATTTATTTGTTTATTTATTTATTTATATTTTTTTTTTTTAAGGAGAGTAAAAGTTATTCTTCCTCTTTTTTTTCTTCTTTCTTTCAATTTTCAAACGTAAGATCTTGTCGAACTCTTTGCTAAACGTAATTCGTACTGATCGCGATCGCTTTCGCGATAATTCGAGCAAGCGTTGCGAGCTTCGCATTTCGTCTCTCCGTGTTTCTATAATGTTTATTGTTTTATTTATATCTCTGATCTTTCTCACTTTCATAACACGGCTATTTTCTCTGTCTCTCTACTCTTTTATCTTTGTCACTCTTTCTCGCACAACTCTTTCTGTTCGCATTTATTTGTGCGCGCGATCTATCTACCGTTTTATCGTCTTTGCTCTTCGTTTAATGCTACCTCGACGTATTTTATACATAGTAAGCTGAGCAATCGTGGATCATTCACGTATTAACTTATTGTGTTCTCACAAGTTGTCGCCAGAAAACGCTATATTCGTGTATGATGGAGTTTATACTCACGGTATATAATAATGGCAACTCGTTTGGTTTCGAGAGACGCGTGCTTCTGTTCGAGACTTTTTCCCGCGTGTATTTCTACACGTCCGACGTATTTAATCGTGTTCACTTTGCTTTCTATGTTCATGCCACTGCACCCTCTTCAATTTTCTAGTTATATCGTGTTACACTCGTGTTTGTAGTCGAAGAGAGACACTCGATTTGGTCGACATACTCGAAAGCAACGCTGACACTTCGTAACGTCGTTGACAAATTTCAGCTTTGATACCAGACTCACCGCCACACTTGTCCCTGCTTTCACACATTGTCCTTAGCGGTTAACAAAGCGACAAACGCGACACGATCAGCTACTTTATGTTTTAATGTTGTGTATCGCGCGCTCGTACGTTTTAAGTCGATCGATATAATACAACAACTATCGCAACGAGCAACGAAACGCGTAGAGAATAAATGAGAAAACAAAAGATACATTACTGGTTAAAATCGATCATACCGCTTGGAAGAAAACAGAGGAGTATGTTTCAAGGTGACTTGGAATTTTGACAGCTAACGTGAAGTCCATTCTGATCCAGTATCATAAGAGGATCATCGCTCTCGAGGGGGAAAAGTACGACCTTGAGTACGAAGTCGCCAAGAAGGATTTCGAGGTCGAAAAGTTTCCGATATACAAAAAAGAAAAAGAAAGATAAAAAACAAAACAGATGACGCTGCAATTAACAAAGCGGAGAACAGAATCATTTCCTTTCCGTTCTTCTTTTCTATCGTGTTTTTTTTCTCTCTCTCTCTCTCTCTTATCCGTTTGTTCTGAATTTTTTTTTTTTTCTCATTAGTACGCAAGGACATTTTTGCTAGCACAATCGCTGAACATAATAATCACTTTTGGTTGTCCTAAAAGCGAAATTGAAGTTTCGGCTGTTGTTACCTTTAACGACGAATTGAACTTAGGCATCGAGGCTGAATCATCTAATTGCACCAATTCTAACGTAGCACTCGCAACATTTCTTTTCATTAGTCTTAGAACGTCTTCCTAGAGCGTACGTAATGATTAGAAAAAGAAGAAAAGCAGCAGGCACGCGTGATTCGTAGAATCGCAGCCAGTAGATGTGAAATAATATCGTAATGCTGAACACCTAGTCTCCTATCTTGAGCGATTTCACGTAGAACAACGATTTTGTTTCTTTTTTCTTTCGTTTATTTGCGCGTAGGCAACTAGATCACCTTCCGGCGCCAGTACCGCTCCGAAAATACGTTCCCTTCATTTTCCCTTCGACTCCCTCTCTTTCGTATCAGGTTAACGTTCACGCAGTTGTCAGCTTCGTGCTTCTTGCTTTCAAAACGCGAGAATCTCATTCTCTTTTATATCCCTTGATTCTTTATCCCCTCCGCGATTTAAACCCTTGGTACAGTAGTATAGCGACGATAGTGAAGTTTCGATAGAAACGACGAGGAAAACAACGTCAATGGTAAGATAACGTCGGTCGTGTAATTCAACGAAAACAGTAGGAACGAAGATATTTCGCTGTATTACTTTCTCTCGTAGAAGATGCGATCTTCTTTTCATTTTCTTTTCTTTTTTTTCATTTTCTTTTTTGTTTCATCGTTTTATAGTAGAACATTTACATATCGCTAACACAAGAGATTTTAATCACGCCATTAAGAATGGTCGAAACCATGCTCCCATTTTTTTTTTTCCTCATCTTTTTTTGCATTTTGCTCTCCATCCTGAAACTTTTGTTCTTTTAGCCGAGCTCCAGACGATCTGTTCGGCATATTGGAACAGAGTATACGCGCTCGAGGGCGATAAGTTTGACCTCGAGAGGCAAATTAGGTTGAAAGAATTCGAGGTAAATACGATCGGCTCGCCTGAAGAAAACCTAACGAGTCTCCTGCACAGATTATTTTTATCTGGCCTCCCACGTGATTCTTTTTTGATTTAATTTAACTTTGCCACGTCTGCGACCGTATAATGCAATTGGTCGTTCGTCCCACGTACTTATTTCTCCGGGTCAACGCACCCTCGAAATTTCACTCTTGATACCTTCACCCCCCACCCCCCCCCCACCCCATTTTCGCTTTGCGAAAGAAATTCCAAGAGTTCTCTTTTTACATTCTCCATCGAACGCTTTTATTCGATTGCGCGTATTCGCCGCGATGCGGTTAGTTCTTATCGGATTCCCCGATCGCTGTGAATTGAAATTTCGAGGGTACGTAACCGGAGTGTAACCTCGTCTATGTTTCGATACAGATGGAGGTCGATCGGACAATTTCCATTTGAACGAAAGAAGGAGAGATTTCAGAGCAGGTCACGTTCGTGTCAGTTTCTCAAGAACATCACCGGCTTCGAACACCCAACACGATTAGGCATTCAGTTTTCGCGCGACTTTTATTATCGCACGAGTAGAACGAGAGACAGTTTCGGAACTCGGTATTTACCATTTCCAGCAGTAGTCGGAAATTAATAAAGCCGAAAGTCGAAATTCGAGAGGATTAGTCGTCTCGATGCAAACGGAAATTTAAAAAAAAAAAAGAAAAAAGAAAGAAAAAGAAAGAAATTCTAAAGAAGCGATAATTTAATTCGACATATATTTCTGTACAATTCGAAACGTAAATGTGAATCTGTCTGTTTTTCTCTCGTCCTGCCTCCTGGCTATTTAGTGAAAATAACGTATCACATGAGTGAAAGATATCTGAGAGACACTCCATGTTCTTTGTAGACGATTTGAGGGAGATTTGCCAAATGTATTACGACCGCGTCTACCTTTGTGAGGGTCAGAAGTGGGATTTGGAGCGTGAAGTTCGGAAAAGGGACTATGAGGTACAGGAGATAAATAAAAGAAAGCAGCAAAAAAAAAGAAAAAAAAAACAAACGGTGAACAATGCGAGGAGAAAGAGAGCAACCGCCAGCCGCACGTTTCTTTTGTGCAACCCCTCTCTGAATGTCTCTCTTCGCGTTGTCTCTCGTTGTTCCACCCTCTTTCTGTACATATACATACGTCTCTATTTGACTTCCTTTTTTCTCTCTCTTTCACGATGTTTCTCTTGGAGAACACGTTGAGTGGCTTTTCAACAACCAGAAATCGAACAATGAAAAGAAACGACTGCGTTCTCTCGCTCTCTTCTTTTTTTTTTCCTTTTTTTTTTTCTTCTCAACGCGAGTACAAAACGAACGCGAGAAAAAAAAGAAATACGATTTCGCTTCCGGCATTTTGCTACTACTTTGGCAATTTCGATGGCGTCTCGTACGGCCGTATTATTCTGTACTGTATAATCTTGGTCAGTCCTGTCTCGGTAATTTACCTACCCTTTTCTTCGATCCGTCTGTTGTTTCCAAATCTTTCTCGGGCCATACAACTCGTCTGCATTCCTGGGTAGAACGAAACGATCTACCGAACTATTTTCTTTTTTCGCGTGGATATGAAGTGCCGCAATTGAAACATTTTTTTGCCTTTTACTCCTCGAACGCTCTTTTTCTTTTTTATCCCCACTTTACTTTTTTCTTTCTTCCTTCACGATACCCGGTCGATTTATTTGCCCGCCTCCTCTCTTTTTTTCATCGCCTTTCTTTTTCTTCTCTCTCTCTCTCTCTCTCTCTCTCTCTCTCTTTCTCTATTTTATCTCTCTTACAAATATTATTTATACCTGTACAGATACGTCCGTCTGATTTACACTCGCTGTTTCTCTATCTTTCTGTCTCTCTAACAAGTATAACGCAGACATAGGCTTTCTAAGCTTTCTACTAACTCGCCAAGGGAAATGAAATAAAAGCTTCTCGCGAGAATCGAATCAGGGCTGGGCAAGCTTATGGAGGAGACGCTTGTCGGGTCAAGTCGATCCCAATGTGTAGATGCGAGAGTGTAACGTCTCTCGCGTTCCTTTATTTCGTTCTCTGGCTCACGTCTCTGACTGGTCCGACGATTTTGCCGAACGATCGTTTCGCCGCGATCGTGATCGCAGCCAGCGTTTTGTATCGACCGCATAACGCGTTCTCGCTGAGAAAAAGAATCGTGAAATGAGATGTTCGCGATGTCCCGACGATAGAACAATCATCCTCGACTCTTCTTCGTTTCTGTTTTCAATTCCAATACTTTTTTCCTCTTTTCTCTCTCTCTCTCTCTCTCTCTCTCTATCTATCTATCTATCTATCTATCTCTCTCTCTTTCTCTTTATATATATATATATATATTTTTTGTAAAAATTGTACATATATACAGTCAAGGGAAAAGAATACAATCCGAAAGGGCCAAAATGGTCCCTTTCAATGTCACGCGAGATTCAAACGTGTGCGTGAGACTACGCGCGTGTGTGTGCGCGTGTGCGTGCGTGGGTGCACGGTGCAAAATCGGAAAAGTCAGACGAAACGGAAGAATGAAAACAAATAAAAACGATGAAGTATCGTAAATAGGCGGAAGAATAGAGGAAGTTTGAAAAAGAATCGTATCGAATCGTTATCGCCGCTGATCGGCTACTGCTGTACATTTCACGTCTTCTTCGTGTTTTTTCTCTGCCCGCTTTACCATTGTGTTTTCTATTTCTCGCTCTCTGTCTTTCTCTGTTGAGTTCTCCGCGCCTTTCACGTCTCCCATCTTTTTCTTTCTTCTTCTTGCTATCCATCGTTACTTTTCTCCTCTGGCGAACTGCAAGCTTGATTTTCGCGATGTTTATTAAAGTGGCTCCGCTTTTTCTCTTTAAGTCTGCCTAATTCTCAACACGCATGGCTTTCAATACCCACTAACGACGTTCTCTGATTATTTATGATATGCGTATATAAACGAAGCAATCGGTATCGCTGATGCTTCGAAACGTAGCAATTTTTCCATCGTATCTGTAATCATATCGGTGTCTATCAATGTCTGCGCGTAATATTTTTAAACAATAACTCGAAAGCGAAACTCGATAGATGCCGGCAACCGAAATAACCGGCACGCGTTATTCAATCGTTTTTTTCTTTTTTTTTTTTTTTTTTTTGTTTTCGTAAAGTTCCAAACGTTCTTTCAATACACGCGCGCACAGATTCTCCATGGCTCGGCTGATATCTAAATTAACAGCATGGATCGATTCTTCACGCTGCACCAACGCCAATACGCATCGTAGATTTTCTATTAACTTCGTTCCGGCCGATCGCGATATTCAATCGCGAACAAATCGATCGATTTCTGTGATAAAGCTGCAGTTGTAATATCTCGTTAAATAAAAGCAAGGACACTTGTATTATACTCGTGTTCTTGCATCGCGCGAAGGAAGTATGGCACTTCATATTCCCCGCGAGTGGAGAAAAAGAGAATTAACACGTTCCGCAGTATTATTCGACGAATTGTTTCTCGTCTGGCTGCCAAAAAAAAAAAAAAAAAAAAAAAAAAAAAAAAAAAAAAAAAAAAAAAAAAAAAGATACAACGAAATATGGTCATATCGTGGATGATCGATATTACTCCGTACACACGTATAAGACGCTGCTGACGTATGTATAAGAAAAAAAACATCGAAGACGTTTAAAACAAACACGATGTGGTATTTGAAGCAAAGAACAGTAGGTACGTAAAAGGAAACCTGCCTTTTGAAACTTTTGCTGACCCTCTTTTTCAACTCTGCCCCTTGAACTTTTTGATTACGTGTTTGAACGGAATACTCGTGTATTATATCGTATTTCTCTCCCCCCCAAAAAAGTGTAGATAATCGAACGCTGGTTGTATGTTACCTCCTTTTACCACGCTTTTTTTTTTATCTTGATTCCACTGTTAACTCTCACGAAGGTGGACTGTCTCGAGACCGAGTGGAAAGATCACGAGACCGAAGTGCCATGCTGTGAAAATTCTCCGGCCCACCCTCTTTCTCTTTTTTTTTTATTTGTCACCCCTGTCTTTTCGTCTGAACAGTCCCGTGTAAATTAGCGCGCCACCTCTAAATCCTCTCGTCTGTGAATGTCAATAAAAAGAAACGATACGGATCTTTCTTTCTTTTTTTTCTTTCTTGTTCTCCCTCTGTTGTCCCGTGGAAGAGACGTGAAAGCGAACACGTACACGCGTCTACGATGTCGAAATGGGAACGAGCGAAAGTGATTTTGCACCGATTCGCACGCACCACCGACTGTCAGTGTCCTCTTGTCATGGTGTTCAATTGGGCCTGTAAATAGCGGATCCTTTCTGGCGGAACTCTGTTCCTCCTATAAAAATATTTATCGAGATATAAATATTTCCTCCTGGCTATTATTAGATAACGGATACCGATAGATATGCTTTCGACGCGTTGATTAAGATACAAAATACTACGTGTAGTTGCTAATCGTTTAATTTTGTAACGTGTGAAACGTGTTTACGATGAGATAAGAATCGCGCGGAATCTAGAGAATTAGAGGGTTGTCGAGCAGCGAGAGGAACAGAATTCCTACGGTCCAGAAAAGAGATTGTAGTGGACTTTTTACTTCTTTTTTTCTCTTCACCCTCTGTGGATAAAGAGCTGATCGTGACCAGCTCTCCCCTGATTGGCCAGAATGAAATTCACATCCTATCATTGCTGATCCTTTCTACCCTTGATCCTTATGTTACGTTCCTCTTTGTTTCACTTTGTCTGTAATTCGTCGGTCCTTTCTTCCATCTCTCTGTCTTTCTCTCTCTCTCTCTCTCTGTCTTTCTCTTTCTCTTTCTCTTTCTCTCTCTCTCTCTCTCTCCCTTTGATCGACTCGCTTCGTCTTCTTCTTCTCATCGACGACCGTAAAGGTGAAAGGGAACGAGAAAGGAAAGACTCGAACGTCTCTGAGGGAGAGAGCGGAGAATCCGACAAGTGGCTTCCGGAGGAAGTTTTACCAGAAGCTATTCAAAGACACTAGAAAATCAATTTGTTTGAAAGATCCTTAGAAAAAAAGTGGCCGCTTTTCGGATGGGAAAACCTTCATGGTAAGATAATATTGGTTGAAACGATTTACTAGGAGCAGAACAACTCTTTCATATACATACAGTCGTATTGTATTTTATATAGTCGTATTATATACATATATATATATATATATATATATATATATATATATATATATATATATATATATATATATATAATACATTATTAATTTGCGTTATGAATTTCGTTTCACCGTAGCGAACATGCCGTTGACGTTCAATCAAAATCGCAGTGAATGAAATTTGTCACGGTACGGTTCAATCTTTTATCGTTTGCCACGTCTATCCCGTACACGGTCAATGTGTCACGAGATAAAGCTTTCAGCTACATAAATTTACCGGTTTTCCTCTAAACAACAGCCATCAAAAGCCGTATTTGTTTTCGGCTGAATGTAAACGGAAGAACGTGGCTTTTGATCGTGGCATTGTCGAAGCAACGTGTTAACAACCAACGACTCACTAGCGTTTAATTTAATCGTTCAATTTCCTCCAACGATAGCTTGACTTTGCTCGTTACTCTCTGCACCGTCTATCGGAGTAGTATATCGAGGAGGCTACACGCGTACAACTTTAATCTACTCGCTCTTGGTTTATTTTCACCGTGTCTCTCTCTTTTTTTTATTTTCTTTTTTTTTTCTATTTTTACGTCTCTTTGTACATCGACAACCTCGTCTATACTTTTCCAATGCAATCTTTCCTCCGCTCTCCGACTATATGAACCCTTTCTTCACCCATCGTTCCAATCCTATCACAGTTACCTGGCATTGCAGTTAATCAGCAAACCAATCTACTGTCAATCTCGATTCGTCGGGTGACTCGCTAACCGAATATCTCGGTATCCGCTGCGAAACCTCTCCGTGTATGCAAACCCCATCCCGCCTGCTTCTGGCACGCAGGTCGCATGCTAATTTCTGCTCGAGTACTATGTTCTCGTTCTTTCGTCCGCTTAACCGGCTGCTGCTCGATTTCGATTATTTCTCCAATGTTTCGTGGAAGCTTTCCATGGTTTCTATGCAGTGTGTTGTGTGTGTGTGTGTGTTTTTGCGACTGAAATCGCGTTCACTGTGATTAAAAAGAAACGCTCGACGCTTCTCTTTTTTTCTTTTTTTCTGTTTTTTTTTTTTTTTTTTATGTAATTACCATCCACGGGGATGAATGTCCCCGCCGTGAGCACGAACTGCCCCGTTCTATAGTAACGTCGAGAAACGATCTCCCTTTGGGGAACATGACCATTGATTCGAGCATAATCCACTTCCAGTCTACTCGATTCGACTTTCAAAGCTTTTTTCGAATGTTCTCTCGGTCTAATGGAAGTTCCCTAAGAGGATCGTTCCTTCGATTTCCTAGTGTTCCGCGGTACAAATTCGACGAGAAGCACGCATGATTATAGCCTTTATCCGATTCGGATGAAACGTGAATCTAATAGGATGTTTGCTCGCTGCAGATCGCCGACTTGAACAGCCAGGTGAACGACCTTCGAGGTAAATTGTAAGTAACCATTTCCATGTTCGATAGATTATTCTCTTTGCCCATTTATAGGGCTATTCTTATCGTTCGATAAATACTTACTCTGCGTTTTACTTGGTAATAATGTTCCGTCGATGTCGTTAGCATGAAACCCACGCTGAAGAAAGTCTCCAAGTACGAAAACAAGTTCGCCAAGCTGCAGAAGAAGGCGGCCGAGTTTAACTTCCGTAACCAGCTTAAACAGGTTAAGAAGAAGGAGTTCACCCTCGAGGAGGAGGACAAGGAGGTAAGGACGATCGTTTTCGACAACGGAAATTGTCGTAAAATTCTGTGTACTTTTAAGTAGATATTTTTCCCCTGCCCGTCGGTGGTTTATTTTGAATTCTTCCGTTTCACCAAGTTATGTGCATCGTTTGTCGGCGAAAGTACGCGGAAATATAAGACTTCGCGACGAAGATGTCACTAACCTTTGTACGTACCTTCTATCCGAGATCGAACTTAAAAGTTAGTCTTATATTTCTACGAACCTGTCATGATATAAAAGTCGTGAAATTTTTGATCTTTTTCAACGCGTACGTTTTGAATTTTTTTTTGCCACACGACGGGTGGGTCTGTATACATATTTTTTTCCAGCCAATGAGAAAGACAGTTTTTGTGGCTCTGGTTTTCTTTCCGTGCATAAAACCCAATCAGCAGGTTTTTTTTTCCTTGTATCAGTAGAATTTTGATTATTTGTTCGGACGTCCTTTCAAAGAGATCAAACGATTTATTCACCGTGATTCGTGTTTGCAGCGTCTATGGCGATTTTTTTCATCTTTCGGCAGTGTAATGAAACTTAAATATAAAAGAAATACAAGATTACACATTAATAATAATAATTAATAATAATAATTGATATTTACTATACTTGATAGCTATATTTGTCATTCCGAGTATTTCTCGCGGTAAATACACTGCGAAAAGGTTAGACCGTTCGAATTTGTGGAATTTTACGTATCAGGTATGAAACCAGTTGATCTCCTGAAAGGCACGCCGTCTTTTTCATCCTTTTTTTCGTATACGTAAAATGCCCCAGTAGTAGCGATAGTTGACTAGGCAATTGTGTTGTTCTCCACAGCCCAAGAAGTCCGAGAAGGCAGAGTGGCAGACGAAGAAGTAGATTTAAAAAAAACATAAAGAAAACACGAAAAAAAAAGAACGATCACACGCGTATACAGGCAATCAAGTAATAATAATACATTATCGAAAAAGAGCTTCGACACGTACACACGGAACCGCGTGAATACGACGCGAACAGAAATGGAAAACCGCGAAGAAAATAGCCGGAGGAAACGTTTTCGTCGTCTTGCGCGATTATATTATTTCGCGTTGATTAACGCGACCTGTTTACCGCTTTCCATCGAGAACCGTTTGTAAACGCTCTTCCATTTAGCCGGTGGTTTTTTGTTTTCTTGATTTTATTGTACCTCTATAAACCGTTCCTCGTTGTATGAATCGCATTAGGTCGTAAGCCAATGTTATTATTTTTGAACTCGCTCGGTCGAAATCGAATTTTCGCGCACGCCATCAAACGAGAGCAAAAGAGAGAGAAAAATAAAAGAAATACATAATAGAACGCCAAAGAATGCTGTGTCAATAAACGATCGAAGAAAGTGCATGTGAAAAATAGGCGAATGATTTTTCTCAAAGATCGTTTCTTATATATTTCCATCCTGTTCGACCGTAGCTCGTTCTTCCCTCGATATTTTCTTTCGTTTCATTCACCGACATATTTTCTGATACATTTTTTTCATTCACTTCTTTTGCACAAGGAACCATACTCGACGAGACTCGATCTCGCGCGAATATGAAAATGTGTTCGCCCTCGCTATAAAACGTACCGAACGAGTGCGATCCCGACGATTTTACGGAATATCCGATAAGAATGGGTCGAGTGTTATCGAGAATCGTTTCGTTCTGCTCCACTAATTTTTTCTTTAAGCTCCACTGATCTTTCTTCTTTTATCCGTCTTGTGTGTTCGACGACAATACCGTGGGTTATTCGCGAGATCGTACCTAATTTGCTTTTAACGCGTCTACTTTTTATTTTCTCCTTTCTTCTATCTTACTTTTAATGCCATTTCACAAAGAATGTCGGTAATTGCGTAATAAAGAGGCAATACGCGGTATAAAAAAAAAGAAAAGTAAGAAAAGAAACGTAATAACGAATAAAAAGAAGCGATGTAAAAAAAAAAAAAAAAAAAGGAAAAGGTGAGAATGGCTTACAAAGTTAATATTTAAGACTTACAGACTTTCTTCTTCGTTTCGTACGTAATCGCAGAAGCGCTTTACTCACAAGTGCCTGTTCTTTCTTTCTTCCTTCCTTTCTCTATCACCTTCTTTAATTATTCATTCATTGACTCTGTCTGCATCCATTTCGTTTATCTTCTGTTTGATCTCGTTACTCGCGCCAGGCTCCTTCATGCAAAAGTACCTTCGTTTAGGAAACAATTACCCGCGCGCTACGCAAAACGTACTGAAAATAGAGTAAAAAACGATCGCCAGCCGCGAAAGCGTCGCGCGCATCACTTTCAATTAAAATTCTCTCCAAGATGCAATAAGCTCTTTTGCAGCTTGCCTTTGCCGCCATTATTCGGCTGCCATGCTTCCAGGCTGTACATGTGTAGGATTGTTGTCCCGTCTGAGTCTTTCTTTCGATCCGTGCATCGATCGTTTATTCCTTACGACCCGATACGAAGAATACGATTGTGAGATAAGTTACGATTCGTATACAAAAATATACGCACATGTAGAGTCGCGATAATAGCATTTGAGATGTTCGACGCACGGTTCGATCACGGCATTGTCGTCGAACGTGATTCATTCTCTACGATCGAAAGGAGCGCGCCATGAAACGACGACTTGGATCGACCGAATGAATCACGAGCGACCCGTTAATCGTTAAGTTATTAATTAGTATGTACGCTCTAATAATCGTCCATGTCTTATCTGTTGACTAATGATGTTGCTCTTCTTGCATTATGTTCGCAGAACGCGTCAAAAGATAAGGTAAAGCTTTAAACGATCAACTCGTAGATCGGCATGCTTCTAGTATGAGAATACAATTAGTGCGTGTATTAGATATGATATAGATTACAGGGATGGTGTGAAGGAACGAAGCAGAAGAAATTCTAGGATTAGATTGAGAAAGCTTGGGCCCCCTTAACGATACAAAACGCGAGATAATTTGTTTCATCGAATTTCTACCACTTTTTTTTTCTTCCATGTTTCGTTCTTTTTTCTTCTTTTTTTTTTTTTTTTTTCTTTAGCAAGATTTTCCGTATTTCTCGCTACAAGTTTTTGTCGTTGGAAACGACCAGCTCGGCATCGAAGTATTTCGATGTTCCGTAGGAAACCTCGATGAATCTTTTCTTTTTCTTTTTAATCTTTTTCACACGGAACCCTTCTCTCGCCTCCTTTTCACTAACACACTGCACGGCTTTTTGGATGACGATAAAGAGAGAAGGTCGCACGTCGTCGCAACTTCCATCGGAGATTATTCAATCGGCGATGTTTGCTTTAGACAGCGGAAACTTTCAATTCAACGAGTTTCCAACCACGATTGTACGATATAAGTACGCACGAGAAGCGTGCAAACGGAAATACACGAGCGGTTGTTAATAATTTATCGCGACGAATTTTTTTTGCTCCTCCCCGGAGGAAATTTTCCGTGCAAAAGCATCACCTACGCGTTGTTACCCTGCTTTGCGAAAGTTTCCCATGGCGCTAACCCCGGACCTGGCGTGTGCAAATTTCACCGAGTTATGCTCGTAAACTGTGGCCATCTCACACGTGTTTTCTGAACTTTTGCAGAAGAAACCCGACTGGTCGAAGAAAGGCGACGAAAAGAAGGTAAAGGAAGAAGAGGTGGAGGCATGAGGCTATTGACACGCGCTCTCGACGTTTTCGAGAAGGGATCGTCCATCCATCCATCCATCCGATAACACAACTCGACGCAACAAACCTCCTCGTTATTGCTTCTTTTATTCTGTCTTTTTTTCTTTTTCTTTTTTCGTCATCGTCTCGATTAACTTCACGTCTAATGAAAGAAAACTCCCGAAATGCACGCAAAAGAAAAAACACGTTGTCTATATGTTTCGTCTACGATGATTCCTCGATGTTGTATTATCGAGAATCCATCGAGTATCTTTCGTGTCCGAGTTCTAATCCATAGTACAGAATTTTGTGACTGACCAGTTTTTATCTTTCTCTTCGTCTACAAGATATGTATATGTATATTTTTTTAAAAGGAACAAAAACCCTGTACCGTTCACGTTTCCGTCTGTCAATGTTCTTTTTTTTACACGCTAATCCTACTGTACATGTTGATGCAATTCTCTGTGAACCGGATAAAGGGAGAAATGAAACGTAATGGAAATAACAAGAAAGGGAATCGTTAATTAAGGTTTTAATTGTAAAGCAAAATATTTAACGACAATGAAATACATTGCGCCTGTGTGTTCATTCTCCTACACGCCACGTTCCCTTTGTTCTTCCTGTATAATCATTTATGTTTTATGTTGTAAGATCGAAGACGCCGGTTTTAAACTAGGACAACAAATTTACATATAGATGAGTAGCGTGTCGAGTGTATTTAAAACTGCCGCCTTTGATTAAATTCAACGTTAGAAGAATCTTAATTGCATTCGTGTCGCATCGAAGTGAATATTAAGATCGAGCATTTCAATAATGCTGCTAATTCCGCGAATGGCTCAATTAGAACGCGATCATTAGCTTTCGCGCGAAAAATCAAAGTTTTGCCGCGTTCCAGCGTTCGCTCTTTGGCAAGACTGTAAACCTGTCAAAGAATCAACGAGGCGCATAGAACGGCAGAGCGCACAGTGAGGCGTGCACATTCTACCGGGAAATTTTACGCCACGTCTTATAAATATCGACGACGCTTTAAGAAATCGAACCTTCGCGTTATGCTCCCGTGTCGTTTAAAAACTTTGTTAACACCTTTTAGCTAATTTTTGTAACCAATCTTTGTTTATATGTTTCACATACACACACAAAAAAAAAAAAAAGAAAAAAAAAGGAAAAAGAAAATTAAAAGAATTTAATTTTCAATGAAGGTACGTGCACGGTAGGTTCAACACGTAGATTCACGCTTATATACGATTCGCTATCGCATTTGTAAAGCTTCGATATAACGTTCGCTACGATTTCTACATTGTTTACGTTTGAACATAGCATTCGCGGAAAGTATGTTCGTTAGCATTTTGCGATTCCTGGCATTTCGAAAAATAACGCTGTTTACAGTGCCCGGATCGTTACCATAGTTCGTCAGCCAATTTCTCGCTTAAATTCTACATCCAGGTTTTCAGACGAACACGCGGCCAGAATTATATATGCAAGGGACGCGAGCAGTCACGATGTGCACACGAAACTCATTCGACGGACGCGCATTGAAATTACCTAGCAACGTTTATCGTTACGGCGCCATTGTTTAATTATCTTGACAATATTCGTTATCGCAAATGGTCATTGATTTACGCTATCGAATAGCCACGGCAGAGGATCGCTCCACGTCGCAAGCTCTTCAGCGTTACATAAAGCATTATTATCGTTCGCCCGGACAAATGATGTATCCATAAACGACGCTTTAATGCGACTACATTTGCGAAATGTGCACGGTGACCGTAAATCGCGTAATTTAATGCGTGTGTCGTCGACGTGCCACGAGGATGGAAATGTAATTTTATCCTGACCGCGTGCTCCAGGTCTTGCTGAATTAAATTGCAGTGCCTTCTACTACTTGTGGAAGATAAACGTTGTTACGGTTTTTATGATTACTCCGCGGTATTATTCAACGTTTAAATCACATGCGTTTGAAACGATGTTATAAACAGCTGCTAAACGTAAGCAATGTTCCATCGAAGAGATCGTTCGCATACCAAGTACAGCAATTATTCTGTATGCTATTGGTATACGTACGTACGTATTGGAAATTTTAGTAGCCAAATAGTTCTATATGGTGTTCTTATCTAGGGGGAAGCTCCACCTCCGGAACCGACACCGGAACCTGCAGCAACACCATCGCCACAGCCGGAGCCAACACCATCACCGACACCTGCACCTCCACCGCCAGAAGCAGCTCCAACGCCATCGCCAGAACCACCGGCGCCATCACCAGCACCTCCTGCTGAGGGAGCTCCGCCAGCGGAAGGTGCTCCACCCGCAGAAGGAGCGCCAGCACCTCCAGCAGGTCAGTGAATTGGGTATAACGTTGTCTACAGTAATTATTGTATATGGCAGTATAACATAGCAGTATAATAATTTTTTCACCAAGTGGGAAAAGTATGGCAAATCTCTTTTTCTTGAATCGCTGCGTTTGACATCACTTTATAACTAAAACGGACTAATTTGGCGGATGAAACATGATTAAAAAATAATAGAATAATAAGCGTTTTAAATACAACATGATAAATCTACGAAGTTTTGTAAAAAAAAAAAAAAAAAAACAATCAATTCATGTTAAGAGAATCTTCAAGAGAGTAGAAAAATACCTATTTCATCTCGGAACTGAATGAAAGTATAGTTTCTTTAACGCTAGAACGATCAAATCTATGAAAATAATGGATTTCGGATATCGATAAAATTAATATTGTCTTTTATCGAGATACCTTTCATTTGTATCATACCGCTTGAATTATTTTAATTAGATTATCGAATTACTTTATCGAAGACACGCAGCGCTTAGTTTTGCTGTCAAAACGAGATCAATGAATAATGTGCTGACTTTTAAAATTGCTCTCCTGTGAAAGCAACAAAATGTGATTTATCAAACTTTTCCCTTGCGGTCTTCCGCAAGATCTCCGAAGGATCTGAAAGTCTAAAAGTCTTTTATCAATATCATTTATTATCTTCTACAATCTCCATGCGTTTTCGTCTTTCATGATAACAATGCGAGCAACGCGCTCCATCAACGGCAAGAGAAATTCCAGAGGACAAGTCGCACTTTGTCACAGTCTGTCCATTCCATCTTAGATTAGAGTAGCGTTAGTAACGCGAGGTGCATGTACTTGTTCAGAAGGTGCACCGGCGGCTGCACCTGCAGAAGGCGCGGCACCACCAGCGGAAGGTGAAGCACCACCAGCTGCTCCTGCGGATGGAACAGCGCCGCCACCAGCGGAAGGCGCGCCGGCCGCACCTCCTGCCGAAGGTGCACCTCCTGCCGAGGGTGCACCTCCTGCCGAGGGTGCACCTCCTGCTGAGGGTGCAACTCCTGCACCACCAGCGGAAGGAGCACCGCCAGCGGAAGGTGCGCCACCAGCGGAAGGTGCGCCACCCGCGGAAGGTGCTCCACCCGCGGAAGGCGCGCCTGCGGCACCACCGGCGGAAGGTGATCTTGTCATGGCATTTATGACAACTCATTTGCAAACGATCCTGTGACATTAACTTTTTTTCATTGCAACGTCGTATTTTCAGTCGATACGATGGTAATTAACCAATTAAACCAGCTGCGCAGAGACTCGAGCTCTACAATCAGTGCAGTAAGAGCCTGATAATTCGAACTAGTCATGCCACATGTTATATCGGTTTATTCCTGTAATACAATCGAATAACTGTTTTCGTGCGAGAGCATATTATTTCGAACCATTTCATATGTACACCACAGCCAGGGATTGGACTTGGTTCACGAATATCTATACTTGTAAATCTTTTTTGTCCATTTACTTTCTCTCTTTTCTGTCTCTTCCATTCACACTCCGACTTATTCTGACTAATAATTGTTCTACCCACTGTATCCTTTCCCACTTACTAAAACTCTTTCTGGTCTGCTTGTTCCTCCCTTTTTCTTTCCTTTTCTTTTGCAGCTTCTCGGGACGTTCCACAATCCTCCTATCTTGTTTTCCGCTCATTACGTCTTCCAACCTGACATCTTTTTCGCTTTCCATCGCAGTTCATTGTTAAGTATTCGAGGTCGAGGAATCTATTTCCGCATAGATCAAAACTTCTTCCTTCCACCTCTTCCCAGTACCTGTTGCAATTTTCCAAATTTCCACGTCTCGCTCGTGCTATTAACTTTTGTCCTTCCTCTTCTTCCCTTTGATATTCTGGCGGTTTTATTGTGGGGGTGTACTTGTACCGATTGTTATAGTTTGATTGTCCTATGTTTGCATATGATCTTTGCTTTTTGCACGTCTTCATCCCTTCTCCTTATACTCTTCGTTATTTCAATCATTTTATAGACGTTAATATTAAATAGAAATCTTTCAACGCAGAGGTAACGATTGTTTCGGGTTTGTATCCTTGTTTTCCGATATTTCTTACCAACCCCAAATTTTTTCTTAATCGATGTTCATAATCGACCGTTTGATTAATCATTTATCCGATAGCCGATGTTTTACTGTGTCGTAAGTTTCATTGTCATTTTAAAAGTTATCACACATAACGCGATTATCAATATTTATTTCCTAGAAAAAGTGGTAATTATATATTTTTTGTATCCAATACCAGAAATCCAGGGAATCCTAAGGATAAAAGGATACGTACTTAATTATTTTATAAATCTAACAACCTGGATTTTCTATCATCTTGTTATATCTTGTCGAAGGGCTAATTTCATTAACCCTAAGTGTCTGTGACAAAAATTTGGTAAGAAACTGAGGTGAATTTTTAAAGGTGCACCTGCGCCAGCGGAAGGAACCCCAGCGGCACCAGCACCAGCAGCCCCACCAGCCGAAGGCGCTGCACCTGCGGAGGGAGCGCCAGCTCCAGCTGCACCCCCAGCAGAAGCTGCGCCGGCACCCGCGCCCGCTGAAGGTAATCTACTTCTTTTATTACTCTAGCTGATACGATTACGTATTGTTCATTGCAGGATTAATCATCTGTTCTCGCCATTTATCATAGAGAAACTGGGCTACTTCCGCTTTCCATTTTTTAATTAATCTTTGCTCTTTTCACTCACGAAACGTATTCCACGTCGTTCTCAAAAGAAATGGAAAGGCAACGCGCTCATTTCGACCGTTCATTATTCTTCTTCTTCTTCTTCTTCTTCTTTCTCTTTTTTTTTCTCTTCTACCGTTATCGTTAATTTTCTTAACGTTGTTTTCTTTTCAACTTAATTTTCTAGCTAAGGTAGTTTTACTTTTGAAAGTTACAATGAACATCACTCCCAATCGCCCGATAACTGGTTCGAAGTTCATCACGTACGGTATGTTAAGCTGTAAAGATTTGTGGTTCTAGTAGAGGACTAAAAATCTAGTCATCAGTCACAAGTAACGTTTACAGAGATAGTCAACTAATAGTAGCATCGATCGCTTACCACCAGGTGTACCGCCGTTGCTCACGGTGACATTCATCGACGAGAACTAGATCCGACACTCGTTAACTTTCTAACGACCAAGCTTTCGCATCTTTACCGTACGTTTCACGACGACCGCACTTCGAGGAGAGCATTAACTTCTACCGCTTAATTATACTTCTGCTCTCGAAGTTTCTGTAACTTTTGTTCAATGAAAACTGATAAAACAATAGTAACAGTAATCGATTCATCAGCATCGGTAGATTGTAATAAAATAATAATAGCGGTTAGAACTCCTGCTACGAATCGTCGAAACTTCGACGAAAACGAGAAAGTCTTCTTACGAAAAATAACGATTAGCTAAAAAGACTAAAAACAATGGATTGATATGATCTTTTTTAAATCGAACCCTCCCGCGAATTCGCGGGAGGAGCTAACGCAGGTGATTGTAATTTCCCTGTTCTACGAAAATAATCTTATTTTTATTTTATTTGCAGCACCGGCATCGTAACTTCGTCGAAGTTGAAACGGACGAAGGGTCACCTCGCTATATGATTTCCACTCGTCACATCGTCAGAATTTGCATAAAACGTACACGGATAAGCATAGAGTACGGATACACAGATACGTCGAGTCGTATCATACTCGGCGTTACGGTTCATGCGTTGCTTGTCATCGTTGTCATCACCGTCATCATCATCGTTATCGTAACCATTGTTTTCGTCCCGCACACGCGTCAGCTTCAACGTCATGGCATACGTGATTGCGTATCTCGAGAAATGCGAGCGAAACGAAGCGAAAGAAGATACATACATATAAATGGGGGGAAAGATAGAAAAAGGGACGTTTGTCGTTGACGTGTTTTCCTTCGTTCCTTCGTGGATTATGCGACACTTTGTTGTTCGAAGTAAATCGAGAATCATGACGGGGTGCCTGGGCAATTTTTCCGCTTGTTTTACCTAATCATAGGAGGAAATTATAAGCCGTGTTGTTGTTCTAAAGAAGGCTCTGTTGTATTCGTATGATCATAAGCGTTCGTCAGACGTCATACGGAGTTTTCTATCGATTGAAATCGAACGAGACATAACACGAAATAAACACGTAGTTATACGCTACCACAACAATTTTTATGTAAATAATTTACGACGCGTTCTATCGTATATTGATGCAGACGTTATCAACGCTTCCTTGCACGAAATGATTGGATTTCGTAATAAAAAGCTTTTTTTTCTGCGACCAGCATCTGGAATCTTGTCTCTCTATAAATATCCTTTTCCGATTAATTTGAGTTTTCATTACTTCCAGTAATTTCATTACTTCCAGTAATTTCATTAAGCCGTACAATTCCAGCCACGTCACCTTTAATTAATACTCAAAGACTGGAGGCTCTGATTTTCACGTTCGCGAACCTTATTTAGGAGTTAGTTTACTACCACGCCACATGGTTGATAGGGATCATTTGTTTATGTTGCCTCGGTGTCATTCCATGTGTTCTGCTAATCCCTTTGTCGCTTTGTTTCTCTACGCGTGCGCAGTTAACACGGAAACAATAGACCTTTCTACGTAATGGAATTTACGTGGGTTAGTCTTACTTTGAACGGTTTTCACCGTCTCTGCCATCTCTATTGTCAGCGCAATCGTTCTTCAGGCTATCAACGTAAATTACTATCGCCAACCGTATCGCAATTTAATGGTAGCATAGCAACTGAAACGTTTAATATACTTGACAAGCAAATCGTAATTATTTCCATTTTATATTTGCAAACAACACGATTAATCATGGATAAAATGACGGTAATTCTAAGCGTACGGTAACTAAGTAGACCGTCGTTTTACTGTAAATATGCCTCTGGTCGCTTAACGGGAAAAATCTCTACTCGCTCGGGGAAAAGGAAAATAAAACTGGTAATTTTTCATTCGAAAAAAAGTGTTTGAACATTTATCATAGAAAGCTTTCATGTATACGTTGTATGCGTTATGTAAAATATTAAACAAATTTCATCAGCCTTATAATGAAACACGACAACAACCATAGTTAGGTACGTTGATAAAATCCTTATAAGATATTACTTGTAAGATATTTATCGGAAGCATACGCTTGCCAGAGGTCACTATAGTATTTCAACAATCAATTACCTGTTATATCGGCCACAATATTTCATGAGATTGTTAGTATTAATTATACACGTACGTTGAAGATCGCTAAAAGCTTATCAAATATTTCTCGTTTGTTCATTGCGTTTCCCGATCGTTGCTTCAACCAACTTTTAAATTCAGAAAAAAAAAAGAATGGAACCTAGGTAGACAATTGTTTCGCTAAATAATACAATGAATACTAAATTCTGAATTTATTTATACGTATTTGCATATTATATACATTCTGCGCGCTTTTGCATCCTCAAATTCCTCATAAATACGTAAAAACCCGCAGTCTATCGTATATCGTACAAAGTCAGGGTGCGTTTTAATACCTAGAGAGAGCTAGGACAAGATTATGATGTATATAAAAATTAAGTGTTTGAATACTTTCGTGAGCTACAGTGTTTCATGCGTAAAACGTCAGCTCTAAAATGACCACGTAATAACCATGTATTCATCTCGGAGCGGTAAGACTGACAGATGCAGAATGTAGAGTCGTTAAGCCGCGCGTAATTCGAAACTCCAGGCCGTGTGCGTAGCCTAGCGGTAAGCTAGCCGGCACGGACAGTCAGTCGCGCTCCAGACGTCGTAGTGGAAGGTGATTGTTGCGCTTCTCTTTTCTAACCTTCGTGCGAGTTCCTTTCGTTTCGCATCTTCTCATCAAAACAAATGGATTGTCTCTCCTCGTACCGCGCGACATTTTGTGCCAACGTATCAGTGTTACTTGGCGTGTCCACGCGATAAATCAAGTGTTCTTTCGTATTTCAACGCATTGTGCGAACAAGTTGTCGCGTTACGCAACTTCGTTCGATCACGCGGGAAGCTGTACAAACTTGCAGTGCATCTTCGCTTCGTGTTTATTTTTTGCTGGCACGCGATCGTCTCGAGGACGCACTCGGTAAGTCCACGTTTATTATTCTATTCAAAACAGATTGTTTATACGTGACGCTGTTTCTTATCACTGGTGGAGGACGCGGGATTTACTACGCAAAAAGTATAAAAAATGGCGACTTGTTTTGACACGTGTTTATATCCGAATGGCGCGTTTATTCGATTCTTCGTAACATCACTTCTACGTTATAGAAAACATTAATTCGACGTAACCGTCTTTCGTTATGGCTGGGATGTAATAATCACGCGTAATTACGAAGATTGTTTGGATTCGCGCGTAGTGTACCACGAACTTCTGGTATTTTTGGTGCATTACGAGGGTGATCGTGGTCGCGGTTGCGGTCGTGGTCGCGTATACATGTCAAACGTGGAAACTTTCCTCCGGCTAGATTATGGAGAAGCAGCTACAACTATTCTTACTAAAACTACTAGATATCTATGCAAATTCGTATATTTATACAACTCGAGAAATGAAACTTAAGCAGAGATTTGCTTTACGTAGTAAATATCATGACAATCACTCTATCTTAGGTATAAGCCTATATTTTAAATATAACTTTACGTTACGTTAGATATGTTCTCTGCGCTTTTGCATGTTTAAATTTTCTATAAATGGGTAAACATCTGCGGTCGAAAAATTACGAACCATTTTAGAAAAACGTGACCGTGTCACGAAATATCCTAGATTACATCAGGAATACGAATGGTCTAGTAATTTCTCGTATAGTTGATTCGTGAATGTTCGTGAATTTTCGGTAGATCTTCGGTCGAAACTGACAGAGCATTCGAACGTTCGACGAAATGCAGGTACGTAAAGGCCGCGTATGATCGATTAGAGCGGATGATACGAGTTCGTTAAATCAGTGGACAGACTTGTTTTGACAGTCATAGAAAGAATTCTGCCTGTTCGTTCCGGTCATACCGGTTCCCATCGTGTAAAGCCTATGAAGGAGGCGTAGGATAGGACAACGGGAGAGAGAAGGATGGTCGGTTGGCTGAAAAAGAGAGCGATACAGGATCCGAGAGAACGGTCAGCCGACGACAAGAAATCCGTCGTGCGACACCATAGGCTTTTCTCGTCGCGTCCCCCGAGATGATCGCGTTATATTGGCCACCGTGTCGCTTCATTTTGAGGTTAATACGTATCAGGTTTTTTATTGACCTGGTGTAGGCGTTCGACTGTGTCTCGTAGTTTGCCTAATTACGTTATATAACAAAGCCACGAACTGTTCTGAAACGTGATATATACTTGCACGCGACATTCTCGTTAAAATGGAAAATAGGGTAAAAATAAAGAAAATAAGCTATTCGAAATAATTAGAGGTTCGTTTCCTGTGTCACTTTGATTTTTATATTTATTCCCCGAGTTTCTGCATTTCTTTTTCTTTGTTTTAATAGTTACTTCGTGCTTTAGTTTTTGTAATATTCGATGTTATATTTATTATAGTTGACCGTTATTGCGGACTTCGTTACAGAATTCGATTGTAATTCATTTATTAGCGTAATTGATTTTTCTCTATTGGTTTCCAGAGGTCGACAACGATATGCATATAACAGTGTATGAAATGTAGAAAAGTTGAAAATGAAATAAAATTAAATTTTAACGCAAAATCGGAGCCGTTAAAAAATATTAAATATTACAAATATATTGACATCTTCAAACATTGGAAAAATTAATTACGCAGCGCATTCGTTATCACAGTGTTATATGTATAAAGCTATCAAACTCGTAGAATTGGTCCATTCTTGTTCGCTCGATTGCAACAGAATAATTTATATGTAGCGATCCGCTAACTGTTCGTAGCGATTTAGATAAACCGATAGTACTATAAATCGTATACGGTCAAAAGGTAGGAACCTGGCACGAAATCTGTCCAAAGCGCCGCGGTCCAAGGAAAAGAAACGCGCGACGTAAATTTCAAAGCCGCTCGAAAAGTCGCGTTATTATGCTAAATCAGCTTGAAAGGCGTTTTCCAGAAGTTCGTCTGTAATTCTCAACTGTTCCAACTCCCAAGTTAAAGTCGATAATTACCATAGTATTCCACGAATAACACGTCAACCTATAGAATTATGATGTAATCTGTAATATTACAAACTATTAATTAGAATCCAACCTGTAGAATTTCCTCGTTTATGTTCGTTTGATCGCAAGACAAGTCTATTCATACCTACTAATCGAAAATTCAGCTACAATGTTTAAATTCTATTTATCGGAAGAGAGAGAAAAGTACAAGTTCAAAGACGCAATAAGGTATTTAAATGTGCGAAACTTTATTACTGCGAACATTAATTGGTCGTGAATTCGTAGCACATTTCAAAGAATGATTCGTATTGCACCTTTGTACCGCGGTAGCCCGTCGATCGTTTTGGCCGACAGTACCAAATAAATCTCTCGGTCAAAAGCTGAAAAACCTGACAGGAACTGTGCAAAGTTTCACGGTCCTGGTAAAACAACCGCGCGACGTGAATTTCAAAAACACTCGAAAAGTCGTTTTGTTACGGTAAATTAACTTAAAAGGTACTTGCTCGAAGTTTCTTTCGGAGCGGAGCGGTGGTTCACAAGTGGCCCAACTTTCTCGCGTTCGTCAAATAAAAAAGCCCCTAGAAGCGACTAAAAAAACAACTCGTTGTGGATTCTTAGGCAACTACAGTATCTATCCAGCGAAGCGTCCAAGGTATTTTGAATTCCAGGCGGATAGTTGCGGTTTCCGCGACGCGTTCGCTAAGTGAATCGCGCGTGGAACGGTTTAGTCAAGGTTGAAGTAGTTTTCTCGTTACTGAAAGTACCAGCCGATGTCCGCCGTCGAGAGATTTAACGCGAGCCTCTCTTTTACCTTCTTTCGTATTCAAGTCGGCCAGGATTGGATAGAATCGACTGCATGAATATTTCCGCTTTGACTTGTGCCGCCGTGGTTCGCTGCCTCGCGATTTTCCTCCAGATTTTCATCGCCAACCCGACGACAGACCCGTGCGCGATTTCTGCTTCTTTTAACGGCCGTATAATAATAACGGTAATGTATTTTATGTTTGACGTAATCCGGAGCAGCTTTGCTATTTGAGAGCAACGTGGTTAATAAAACGGCTCCGCATCTTCGATAATAAGTCGACTACCGATGATTGTGGAAACATCTCTTGGCTTTCGAATATCTCTATGGATGCAACCAAAGAGATAAAATCTACAGATAGCTTTGCTTCTATTCGTTTATCTATTTTCTTCGGTTATTTTACATATTTTTGAATATTATGTGCGTTCTGTGAATTTCTGCGCCGTTTATTTTTTACTCTGCAATACTATCGTGAGATATCGCGTTCTCCGTCTATTTATGTTCTAGCTGTTTTTAAGAAAAATTAGCTCTTTGTTATTTATTTACTGACGGTTATAATCATGAAATGGCAGTTGTAAGAAGAAAGAACGCGAAATAAATTCCGTTTAAAGCGGACGTAAGAGTAGAAAAAGTTATTTGCGTTTCTGCATACGTTTCCGACAGGTATGAAATCGTCAAAACTATTTAAGAGGATACTCTGTTGTAGAATAGAAGTTTTACGTCTTTTGCTGTTTTTGTACAAGGAAACTGTAATTTTTTCATCGGAATTTTGCACATACATATATATATATATATATATTTATCTGTGTGTTGTTGTAAAAGTATTATACAAGCATTTTTAAAGAAATATAATAAAAATTGGCGCGGATAATCTAAAGGCTTGGACATTCTCGCTCGAAAAACGTGCCTTTTCATAGCGTCCGAGATTCCAACCGTTCTGCTAGTTTGAGATAAAAAAACCAAAAAGATTCTTAATCAGGATAAGCTTGGCTATAGCGTGTAGTAGAATGAAGGAGAGAAGTCGATAATTAAAAAACGTACTTTGAAGTTAGACTATCGATTTTTCTAGGTTTCTCTCATCAATTTTCGCGGAGTGGCTTAACAAAATTAAAAGAGATGTTCGTTTTAGCTCGATTTTAGTACGACTTGCAACTATCGAAAATTGTTGTATGTTATCCAAAATTTGGATCAAATTGGCGAAATAAATCCCAAGATATTATAGAGGTCCGTACGAAATACATTAAAAAAGAAAAAAGTAACTGATTTATTCGTTGGTCTACGATAGAAGATCCCTTTAGACGCGGGCCTGACCTTATTCGGTTGCCGCATAAATGAAATTATATTTTCCAACAATTTGAACTCCATTTTCGCTTATTTTCACGGTTAGGTTGTACAGTTTTCCAGTTATGGCGTTAACGGGATCGCGTATAGGCGCAATATCGCAAGCTTGAATTTAATACACGTATAAATAACGAGAGTAACGCGGGTAATATTATTCGAAGAGGAAGCAGCAAAAATCTCTCCAGAAAACGAGCCGAAGCAACCGGTCCCCTTATCGCATTTTTACGCGCGTAACGTAAACGTACGTTATCGACCGTTTTGATTATACAAAACTATGTTAATATCTCACCACATGCACGGACATTTAGAGCAAAGTAAACACGAGTTTATCTTCCCTCGCTGAAATATCGTTATTTTGCGCGTCCCATCTGATTCGACGCTGTATCGTAAATCTTATCGCGGTGCTACCGCCAACTAAACATCACGTTTTTTCCCTCAACCGGTACCGGAAGAAATTAGGAAGCCCTGCAGGTCACGTATTCGCGATACCAGTTTCAATTTCGGATTAAGAGCTCTCGCCGTTATTGGCGGCTTGGCATGAGACTGTCTCACCGTTTTGAGGTTACAGCGCATCGATAGTTTTCCAATTATACCTGAGGCACACGACCGTCTCTCGCGCTGAATATGTATCGTCGATACAATGGAAAGAACGGTATCGAGCTATACACAGAGGATCAGAGATTCCTGTTCTTCGATTGGGTATTAATTTAGAGTTTCCGTTGAATGCTTGTACAAATGGAGTTCTCCTTTTTTTCTTTCTTTTTTTACAAAAGCGATATAAGAATAGGGTTACGTGCCTGGAGGGTTATATTTGGAATTTCCAGGTCTTCGAGGTTATGCGTGATAAGTATTTTTGTGCAAAATTCCCATTTATTATAGAATTTTAATCTATATACGTGTATGTATAAAATTGGAAACGGTCGTCTCGCTTTTCAATTTGATTTTGATCGAGGGATTTTATGAAAACGAAATAAACGCAAGAAAGGATAACATCGATATACCGATATACGTATACGTATCTAGAGGCTTTTATTTCGAATTTCATCAAATTAATTAATCGATATTTAATTCATTAAAGCTCTACCGATGGGGCGCTTCTGCCGAGTTTCCGACGAGTTTGTTTGTATCGCATTTTTGAAATTAATCGAAACATTGATACGAAAGTACAAGGATATACATATTAAAACAGACTCTCCTATATTATTTCTATACTAATCGTCGAAATTTCATCCGCGATAGCCTCTGAGGATTAAAATATCGAAAGTCTTTCTCTTGGCTGAAGTTAAAGCGAGATCGAGGTGTACAGAATTCGAGGATCGCGATAAGTTTCAACGTTTTGTCACTCGTACGACTTTTTTCTCTAAATACGCGCCGTTTGGAATTGCCTTTCTGTTCTATATCCATCTAATTTACAAGCTAAATATGGATCTTGCAACCAAGGGAATAACTTTCTCGTGAAACACAGACATAGACAGATGTTGATATTCGACGTTTGCAAAGACGATAGCTAACTTTCGTTGCTGTTTGAATATGAGAACGAAGTTAAGGCAGCGGTGCATTCCCAGGCGTCGCGTTGTGAACGGGCAGATCGGACGTTACGTATGTATATATGGTAACGATTTCTGCGAGCACATACAGAACGCTTCCATTCTAGGTGTCGAGTGTTTCGTTATCACCGTTATCGCTTACTATGTGCGTAAGCCTCGTATACATACGCGACATCGGCGTTTCTTCTTTCGCGTTCAAGAATACGCCTTACTTTCGTGACTCTAGCGGCGAAAACTCTTCAATTTGATTTTCTAAGCGTAATATTAGCGTCCATCTGACCAGAGGACAAGTCGCTTATTTTCATAAATTTATTTATCACGGAAGAATGACACGGGGAAGCAATTAAATAAATGATAACGACGAACTCCAAAGCGAACGTAACAAAATTTACCTAAGCTCCATTTTTCGTCAATTCCTCGATTTCGCTGTTCTCTCCAGTAACTTTCCAAGAAGCGAGCAACTTATTTATTGCAAGAACATAGCATCAACAGTAGCTAATTCCCAGATAAATTTTAGAAAACACCTTTTATAATACACCTTTTTCCATATTATTCTTTCTTATTTGTGAAGTTCACCGATATATAACTTTTGAGCTGTTCATATCTGATTATGAACGTAGCGTTGTTCTCATAGCAGAAAATGACGAAGCGAAAAGTGCCCTTTAGCCGTTGTCAAAATTCAGGGGTCAACGAACACGTCGACCCTATCCTGGGAAGGCGCTAAACGAAATCACGAGAGATATCGACTTCGTACGAAGCATATTTATACCTGTTGCGAACGAGCGAGGAAACGAACAACACTAGAAGAAAGATGGTACTGCAATACGTCAGGTGCCGGATGAGAATGTCGATGCTGTTATCATTTCAATCAAAGCTACAGTCGTATCTATTGCTATTTAAATAGTTAGGTTAAATGTTAAATACATAGCGTATACATATTATCCTCGTACAGAACGTTTAAAGGATTCGCTAAAAACGAGTTTTGAAGAAGCGAAGTTCACGAAGAATACACTGTACTATCGCGAAAGAAGCGAACCATCCACGGGGGGTTCCTTAATGAAAGCATTAAAATTAAACGTAGCACGTCTAGAGCCGGGAATGAAGCACGTTCCAATTTTTACGTCGGGTCGTTTACACAGCCAGAATTGCATAGTCCAGGACGTGGTTGCCGTGAAACTGCTGCGATTTTTCTTTCACCTTCCGACTTGCGGAATTTTTTTAATTATTAAGTTGTCGATATATGCATTAATTGAACCAGCGACGGGATCAAAGATATTATGAAAGATCGCACGAAAAGCACATTTTTTGATTTTAGCGTGGTTTCGTGAACTAAAAGGAATATTTTAATACGAGATACCTAAAGGTGGAAAGAATCTGTTAGATCCAAAAATATAGAAGTCAACGACGTAAATATCAAGACAAACAATAGTCTAATCTCTTCGGTATTCTAACATCACGAGGATATTTTAAAAATGTTGAAGACGATGGAAAAGTTGCGTACGAGTAATAAAATTGTACGTATACGACTGCAGGTCGTATTCGAATATTCTCTTTTACCTACCAAGCGATATAAAAATCAACGTAGATCTTCAAACGTCGAAGTACTTGTAAATACGTACTCGAGTCTTGCGAGCACTCGAGCTACTGATTTCTTAGTTGGAAACCAGTTCATATAATCTGAATACATATTTGTAAGTAGCGAATGAATGAAAATGAAACATTGCTTTCTATCGATACTCGAATGTCACAAAGTGAAACTTGTCTGTTGGAATCGAGTTGTATTGGTGAATGCATTACCCGCGTATTGAACTTGATCGTACTATCTAATGTCAAACATGCGTCTTCGAACTAGGAACGCGTAACATCATAGGAAGTTAGCGAGTTTCGATGTACACACACACACACACACACACACACACACACACACACACACACACACACACACACACACACACACACACACACACACACACACACACACACACACACACACACACACACACACACACACACACACACATATTTAACGGCTTGTACGCGAGAAACGTCGAGCTGTGATGTAATCTTCGATTGGCGTGAGTTCAGCGTAGCAAAAGCTACGCGAGAATATTTATAAGCGAGCAGTGGACTTTGCCGTATTCGATTATGCCGTACGTGATCTTGCTGCGGTGTTATCGGAGAAGGTAAGCAAAATCCAATGCGTTATTGTCATAGCCAGCACTTTGTTAGTAACAACTTGCCCATTGCTTGTTATATTCGACGTTTCTCCGATGCAATTTTAGAAATGTCAAAACGATTACAATTTGACTTTTCTTCTTTTAATCGCTGAATTAATACGTACGATGGTTGTTAATTGCAATGGCCACTTAGGCTGTCTTAGGCAGCGACAGCGTCGAGTCCATTAAGCGCACGAGCTCGAGTTCCAGGCGTGTGAAGTCACGCGGTGGATATTAAAAAATTATCGCGCGTAATAAACGCGCTGGTAAGTCTAATGTGTACATACTCGACAAAGCGAACCGACGATGATCGATAGATCGCGAATGCATCTGGTCGGTTGAAGTTGGAAGCTACGTTTCGCTCTCGACGCGTCCGCCGATGAATGCACGTTGTGTCCCGCGGTTTGGCCGATGAACGCTCTAGTTTTCAAAACCGACGCGCAGCGTGAATTTGGCCAAGCAGTTTATAGGCGAGAGATCAACAATGGAACGAAGTTTGCCAGCGATTTTCAATTGACCGAGAAATTAATTAACTCTCGGAGTACGGACCGCGAAATGCCAGGGTTGAATCATGAGTGGCTCGTATGAGCGAATCACAGCTCACCTAATTCTTTCTCGTAATTATTATTACCAGATACATAGGTAATGAAAAATCGAGTAACACATTTGGAAATTATAAATAAATAATCCGTCCTTTAAACTAAATACTACAAGTTTACGCAACATAGGAGGCAATATTTAATTTGCAATTTTTTTTCAACCAATTTACGTTATAAAATTCTGCTTTTTAACATCGCGGCTATGAAAGAGGATTTCAAAAATTCGTTTCACCCGTTTTCGTCGCTTTTCATCCACGTTGACTATACAATTTTATAAAATTTAAAATAATTGGACTCTTATCGCTATAATTAGCTATTGTTTGGTCCTTCATGGATTAAAGTTTCTTTTAATCGTACCAATTGTAAGACAATCCTGAAAGCGTGAAACGTGCCAGCAATCGGATCGTACGAGTTAAACGAACGATCCCGTATTAACCAGAGGCGAGAATAGCGGCAGATTATCATTCGGTCTTGTCCAAATGAATCGATATTAATTTTTAATTATACCTATGATTGGTTCGTGTGGCGCGTGTCGATTAATTTGATCGCGTTATCGGCTCGCGCGTCATTAACTCACTCGTTTCTTGAATATCAGACGAAGCGTGCGACCAGCCGAACGAATGCCCGGGTAGTCCGTTAATTACGCTAATAAGTTTCTATATCGAGCGGAGCCGCGAAACAGTTTCGGCTTAAATCTCGTCGATTCACCGAGCATTGCCTTAAAAAGCTGTAGTCGTGCCACATACCCTTTCTCCTCCCCTCTATTCCACCCTGCCTCTTTCTCCACCCTTTACCCGCCACTCTCGCCTTTTCGCTGAATGCAAATTTGCCGCACGAACGAGCGAACCAGTTCCCTTCTACCTATGCCGCCAATTAAAACACTCCTTTTCGAGCCGGAGCAACCGCAGAACTTGGGATTCAGTGTGCACGCAGAAACCGCCGGCTCTCACCGGGAAAAAAAAAGAGACGAAAATACTCGGACAGAATGTTGCGCCTTTTAACGGACCGCTAAACTATTCGCCGAAATGTAGAGTACAGATATTTTAACAAGCGTGTACGATTTTGTGAGAATTAGAAGCTTGTCGCGTAATAAGTATCTCATTTGGATGCATTAACCCGTTCGCTGGTATAGTCGTATTTATACTTCTGTTTAAAAGTTTGGAGCGTGTGAGGATTTCGACAGGGATGATGATATCTGCTTGAGTCAATAAATATTCTCTCTTCGTAATAATATTTTGTTGTCGTGTTAAGAGAATAATTAATCGCGTTGAAAAATAAAAATTATAATTACGATATTCTTGGGTAAATTTGATAAAAAGATAAATGTTATAGTTGCAAAGCTGTGGTAATTTCTAAAAACTGTTCGACGTTGAAGGAAGGCTTAATCGATCGTCGAAAGTCTGTCGAACTTTTTGAAACGGAGGTAGGAAACGTCAATAGCGTGGCACGTTTTCCCGTTACATCCGATCTATGCAAACATTTCGCTATTCGTCATTGACAGAAGGGAAACATTTCTGGATGGCAAATTGTACGTCAGTTTGCTCGTTAAAATTCTACAAGCTCCGAAATGATAGACAATTCTCCACTTTACCAGGCATTTTTCCTCAAATTCCATTGTATTCTCTTTTTGTAATCGCCACAGAGAATGCGTTTTACTCGATTATTCGAGAGAGAAATTTCATGACGATTACGGACGTAAATTCGAACTTTTCTGAAATTCTTCTTGATTTTACTCGAGACATTCGTGAATTTAGAACCGCGGTATATATCAATAGTAAAATGTAATTTAATAACTATCCGCGATTAAGAAAAATAGTGAATGATATAATAAGATGATAAAGATATAACAAAAATGTGATACGATGAGACGAAACGAAGCGATGGGCGATATTACATTTATTCACGTAGACGCTATTGTATTATCAATATCGTAGACAACGGTATCATATTATTAATTATGTATTATCAGAATTTCATCGAGCAATGACAATATTGAGAATCGCGGACCATCCAACGGCGGAATTTAAGAGTAATCTATTTAATTATTTCGGCCAGCGAGAACGACTGCGACCAAATGAAACCGGGCATAGCGAAGACCGCTTACCGTGGTTTTACCGTTCATGTATTCTGCATATATTTGCATATAGAAATTCCCCATAAATGCGTAAATGTGGGCAATCGAACGATTACGTATCGGAGTCGCTGATTTGCGGAAAACCATTAAGTCGGCGTTTCTATAGATCGCGATCGATAATATGTATGTAATATTTTCAACCGGCGTCTCGGAGAGGTCATAAATAATTCTATGGGATAATTGAAAGGGTACGGGGGCCGGAGAACGCTGGGGCGCGCGTGGGTGTCCGTTAAACGAAAGCAAAGGCCACGCTCTCATTCGCGAGGAAACAAGGAACGCCGTTGTAATTGATTCGCTTGATAGATGTGACATCAACGAACGTACAGCACCGTGATCCGCATCGCCAGCAACCAGTGTACGCTTATCGTTCTTCTAAAAATAATTATTTAACGAGCAGCTCTTTCGCGCTTGTTTCTACGCGTCGTTCGAATTCCCCCAAGAAACTCGGCTGCTCGCTCAACGCGTACAATGTACCACGAAAAGGTAATTTATCGATTGTTTGTCCGCGTTTGTATAGATAATGATTCAGCACGACAGATAACACTTGTAATTTGTTAGGGTAATGCGTGGAAGAATTTTCAGCTACAGAGTACGTCACCAAGTCCATTGTGATAGGATTAACGTCGGATTAACGACGCCAAACAATAATGCATGCCTGATATCGGGCGCGAGATAACGGAAATATCCCGTGATTAATTGCCGATACGTGTTGCACGCGTTTCCAGCTTAGACAAAACAAAGAGTTGCTTTTTAGTAGCGTATGATCGAAGAGTTGAAACGATAAACGATGTAAATGGTCGGACCGAAGACTTTTGATAATAAGTAACGAGATGTTTATTTCTGTTAATGTGGCCACTCGCGGTATTTATCGGTAGACTAGTACGTCGAATGCAAAGATAATAAATTATTAAATTTGTCCGTGGGAAAGTAAAAACATATTTATTTCAATCGAAGGAAACAAAGAGTTCGTATTTTACGATCTAACGCTTCCACCTTTTGCAATCACGCCATAATCGACTTATAGTAACTTCGTCAGGTTTATAAAAACCAACATAAATCGTCCTAGTAGTTGTAACTTTATTCCCCGTTTTTTTATCGTTATATTCCGAATGGAATTTACATTCTTTCCTCTCTAAAAAAAACTCGTTTCCTATTTACCCATTAAGTGACCGTTTACTACTCGAACTTCTCAATTTCGAGTAACCTTTCAAACGGTCGTCACGTTCGAGAGAGACCCAACATTCTTTGGTCCTAAGGTGTATCATTACGAGCGAACGAGACGAAAAAATTTGTTCGACTCGAACGAAAGATCTCGTAGCTGGTAAGACACGCACGTGCGTGGGCGCGTGCCCCTGCACCTTTTAAGGCGCTCATAGAAGCTGGAACCGTTAAAAGCGTACCATTCGGGAAACTGAGATCGCCTCGAACGGTTCTTCTCTCACGTAACACCGTGAAAATTCTTTCATCGAAACCAACGATCACGAAAAATAACCGTCATTTGTCTTTCCAGTGAAAAGACTGATTTCACGGTTGTCCCTTTAACGTGTACTTTTTTCACATCCTGTGGCTGGGCATTGTTTCTACATGAAATTTTTTAACACACCGGACGAAACCCGTGCAATTGGCCGGGTTATTGTCCGAGGAAAATGGCGATTTTGCGTTCGACTGCACTTTACGCTCGCCTGATCGTATTCTGGTCAGAGATGCAGCTAGGTCGCATCGTAAATGTGTACACGTAGCCAAATCCGGCCACGTACGAACGTAGGAACACGCGTGTTGGTCACGTGCGGTCCTCTCTGTGTCTTCCACCTCGTCGTTTCGGCAGTATCGTCCACCCGTCTCTGCGAGGCATTAATCGCAACGTTTGGTCCGGGAGTACTCGGCATGGATCACGTCGAAACGTCAGCTGTCCCACGATCGTTCCGTAACGTTTGCGTCGTTGGAGTCTGCCTCGTAGGAGCGCGCCACGTTTCTCTCCGTGGAAAATGCAAAATGGAAAATTCAGGAAACGAGAAACTCGGTTTGATCCGGGGCGAACGGTCGATGAGACAGGCACCGTGAGAGCGGAATAAAACTGAACTTGAAATTTCATTTAATTCGAAGAGCAACATCTTCAACGCGAACATCGCATCAATTTTCGCGAATGAAATATCGGCTTCCGTGTTCCTGTTCGCTGCGTTAACGGCTGCTTGTTATTACCGGGGCAGGTGCTATGAATCCCGAAGAAATATGCCGCATTGTAAAATTAAACGACTCTCTAAGGAGCTCTGCCGTCGTGTCTTTTGACCTGTTTCAATAATTCTTCCCCGTATAATGGAAATAAGTATTTTCCCTTTCTCTGCTTGAGAATCGAGCACCGGCGTATCAACGCCGTCGAATTTATCGAGCAAATTGCATCGCAAGAGCCGGCGTAATATCGCTTCACGGTATTATCGTAGTTTCGTGCAAGTGTATCTTGAAAATTCCTAGCCGAAAGGAAGGGGACAAAGGTAGCGGGTTGCCGTTTATACGAATATCGCGTTATTTATAACGATTACGAGCTTGACGCGATAATTTTCGAGGCAATTGCCGCATAGATGCAAATCTTTTACTCTAGCGACTATATACCGCGAGGGCATTTGTACCTGCCGTGGAAAAAAAAGCCTGTTGAGATTTCTCTGAAAGGACAGAGAATTACGTGCTCAGGCCGACCCACGGCCGGATCCCATAATCTGCAGGTACTCGAAGGTAGCACAGGGGAACGCCGGCGTCCTGAAATATAGCCGTGGGAGTATAATTTGAACAGCGCAGTCTCAGCAGAGGGGTCTGAAAATTCAAGTAAACGGGAACGAAAGGAGCGGCACTGGCGAAAAGCCTCTAGACGATTAAACCACGTTTTTAATCATCATGCAGTTTTCACGGGGGAGGGGGCCGCGCCTGGCTCCCCTTTTATCCAACGGTAGACGAGAGAAATCTCGTTTGAGGAAAGTTTCGATCCCTCTCGGAGATGTGTGTCACGAGAAAGAATTACTCGTTACGCGCTACAAGTCCTTAGGGAAATCCCCTCCAGCTTGCTGGAACTCGTTCCAGGCACCGAACGATCTCTTCCTCCTGCGCTTCTTGAGTTTCGTGTGAACGACGATTTACAAAGTTACCGGCTAAGTACGGCGGCGTTAGCGTAGTAGGCGAAACGATTTCGCAGAAGCACTTTTAATCAAGAAGTTACGGAAGGCCAACACTGTCAATGTGCAACCTTAAGAAAAAGTTTCCTCAAAGTACTTCTTGATTCGTGTATTGCATCGACTAGCTGGCTCGTTTCCTCGCCTTTCCGCTGCAAACGCGGACAAAGCAGAATGTACGATTTAAATGCGCGAACACGAAGCGCCGAGGTGTAAATAGTGGCAGGTCCCGAAGGACGATTCGAGTTGCACAATGAACCAAATAAGCGGTCGCGAGAGCAGAGAAATGCCGTGAAAGTAGCTCGTTAAAAGACCGAATCACGTACGAGTGATTTTTATCACATCGAGTCTTCCATTCAACGGAACGCCGGACGAGTTGTCTCGTCGTTGAGCAACACGCGTTGAAACGCGCCAGTTCAGACGTAGGTCGATCGTTTCTCATCTTCCGAGGAAATAGAAAACCATCAGTTGTCCCTTCCACGGATTATAGACGCGCATCGCTGATCGTTAGTTTCGTTAGTTCCGTTTGCATACGTTAAAATCTTAATTAACCTCATTTCCTTTAGAGCCGAACGATTAAAATCCCTCGGTGCATATGTTAGGTTGTCCGAAAAGTGTCTTTCTTTTGCAGACGCGTCTTTCACAACAACGTATCTTTATGCAAACATGAAACCTAACCTGTCGAACGTTGCGATCTTTATCTTGATAGAAGAAAATCTATAATACGTAATTCGATAAAATAATATAAAACGACAAATGCGCATGCATTATTTCCTTATAAAACGAAAGAAACTTTTCGAACGACCTAACATATTGCACGTGTCCGTATCATGTCTGAAAGCCTCCAGTCCGACGAAGCAGGAGAGCCATCGATAATTATTTTAATAACATCTCGAGGTCGCTGGTGGAACGTTTACATCGATCCAGATATTTACTACACAACGGTAAACTCGCCACGTGAAGTAGCTTCGCTACGAAGAACTTTGTTTCTCGTTTTCGCTCGGTTAGCATTAGCAACGCACGGTGTCGGGCTATTCAGTGATTTTTCTCGTTCATCTTGCCGTTGGTGGAACGAACGCAGAGTTCCGCTCTAGAAGCCACAAGGAGGAATCGATTCAGATACCGTCGATCGACCAATACACGATGTACTCTCGGAGCCGAGATAAATTTTCCTGCGATACTCATCCTTGATACAACGCCCGATACTCGAGAGGCTTTCCGCTCTCTAATTAGCGTAACGAGCCAACATACCAGGTTAAAATGTCGACTAACTGCGCCGACAAGAATCTTTCGTTGCCCTCGTAACGCTCGCATCAGAATGATACCTATTAGCGACGCTATTAAGAGCACCGATGTTGAGGAATTAATTTAGCCGGTAATTTTTTCCCTCTTTACACTCGCTACCGTTTTAACGAAATTATCATGCTACATCGATCATACGAACCGATCGTGACCCGTGTTTTCCTTTAAATAATCCAATTTTTTCGCTAATGCCATGTCTGATTTTGTTTCTACGCGAGGGAAGATCATTTACTTTTTATTCGTTTATTAAGGTATAATATAATCCTTGTGGAATTGCCTCGCTACGTATAACATGCTATAACCTGATAATATACCCTGATAATCGAGGTTCGCTATAATACTAGCCTCTCTCGCACAATTGGGCTAATATCGATAATGAAACTTTTTCGTTACGTAAATTACAAGTTAACGAACGCTTTTGCATAATAGCAGCAACAAATTTCATAACGAAAGAGCTATTAGTCAAATCCGAGAGAAATTTTGAGAAGCAACGCTTCCAAATTATTGTCGCTTCTCTTTAGTTTTTAATTCCGAACTTGACTATCATATGGCTTCTATGATCAATTCTGTGCGACTCGTACTCGCAAAACGTTTCTATAACTCTCTAAATACTTCCGTGTATGCTTATCCTAAATGTACTAATAAGTGTCTCGTGACTTATGTATGTACACGTTACTGTATGTATGTATATCTTCGTTTCTAAAGTTTACGATTTCCCTTCAACCAACGATCAGCCAGAAAAATGAAACAACAACAACGATGCCTCAGGTCGTTTGTATAGCTGAGTCTACGAAACGATCGACGTTCGATTCATCGGTCCTTTCGATTCGAAAGCAAGATAATGGCGCTTCCGCCTACGCGGCGATATAGGAGAAACGGCGACTGATTATTTGTTGTCGAGGCTGCTCACCGGGTTCTAATATTTTACAAGCTGTTCCGCGAGTCGGCGCGGATTCGCGTAGGTGAGCATAAGAAAGGGAAAGGCAAAGGGTTCCGCTATCAACGCGGGATAGAAAAATATGTATATATATATATATATATATAGAGAGAGAGAGAGAGAAAAGAGAAGAGGACTAGGATATTCGAGGTTATGTCACGGTTCATGTCGTGACTCACGATGTATTATTAGTCACCGTTCGTTCTCGTGACTTCCAGGACGACTAGAAAACGGCTTCCAATTGGCCCTCGGTTCTGTCGAGGACTTCGTTGTCCCCGCGAAGATACAAGATCTTTCTGCTGAAAAATTTGTCGAGTCTCTCACGAGGGAACTCGTCTCGCGTTTCATCGGCCATAGTTTGCTTAGGGTTCGCCGCTCTGTTGATAGAGGGAAAATTGATTGTCGTGTGTGTGTGTGTGTGTTTGTGTGTGTCCATTCGTGAAAATGGTCCTGCAATGTGTACTTTAATGTACTATACGTAGGTTCTTGTAATTAAAGAAATATGACGGAAACGAATAACACGTTACTTCGGTCGATATTAATTTTGTCGAAAGTACGCACTTGCTTTATTAGATGTTTTTAGTAATTGGAAAGATAGAAAACCGACGCGCGTCAACTTGAAAGTGGCGTCGCGTCACCTCACCAACGACACGCGTCGTTTCAGGTTTGGTCTAACGTTGGATTGGCTTTTATCGAACGAATCTTTTCGTTTGAATAATTACTCCACACTGCGGATAATATCTATGAATTTTTGTTGTACTTCATGATCTGATACGGTATCTCGATATAAAGTTACCTTCCGGGCGAGTATTCCCCGCCATTTCTTACACAAAAGCTTATTATCCGTTACATTTCATTGTCCATTATTATCCGAAATAATGAAATATTCGGCGAACAAATGGAAACACTTTGTTTCGCGTGGCAATATTTCGGAATTTATTTGCATCGAACATTCTCGTGTTCAATCATATTAAACCATAACTTTCATTTCAAACGGCAGATATCCAAACCTATTCTCACATTAGCACATCGCAAGCGTGTAGCAGCTAGTTATAAACTCGATAGAAACAGGGATATGTTTCTGTTAAATATAATTAGAAATTTACAAACTAGAAACTTTCCACGCGAATCAATTAACGCGCAATATACCGTGCACAATATCCGAACAGTAGTTTCCCATAGAAAATTGCTCGGAAAGAATCGGCCGCAGCTTATTGATTCTGATATTCTCGAATGGTTATTATTATCATTATCATCGTTAACGATATTTTTCTGCACGAAGGAACGAAACACGATCTCACGCCCAAATGGAACGATTTTCATCGGTGCATTTATTAGCCGTCGTTGAAGGCGGACGTATGCACGCGTGGAATTGCAACAGGAAATCTAATCCATTCGTCCCACTTTGCAAATGGTTCGTGGCCTTTGCTCTTATTTAATAAACGGGTCGTGAACGTCGGTGCCCGGCGGGGACTTGCCCGGCAAAGTGACTGCGATTAGACCAATTGAAGCGCCGTTAACCATCTCGCTCGCGAACCCGTCATACAATCTGCGATAATTGGCCCCACACTGATTCCGCTCGTCGACAAAAATCCGCGAACAAGAAAATGCCCACGTACACAGCGGATCGAAAAGCAGGGAAATCCTGTTGCCGTTTTTGTACAGCATTGCATTCGCTGCCAATTACATCGATGTAAAAGTAACACGTTGATTCGTTTTTTATACGCGTTGACGATACAGTAAGAGATATTATTGAAATAGCGGAAGAATATCCGATATACGCTTGTTTGCATTTGTAATTTGTTTATTTATTGATATATTCAGCTTTGCTTATACGCATGGAGAATGGAGTTATTAGAAATTGATATTACAATGGCACATGCTATACGGAATATGTTAACGAGTTGTTATTACGAAATCACAAAGTTAGCTGGATATTATACAAGAGAAACGAGATAATCTCATAGCACGTACCTGTATCGAAATCATAACGTGCAACGAAGCGGGTAACCGAAGCATTAGCCACGATTTGTGTAAATTATTATTTTTTGTTTTCATACCATTTGTATCAACGTATCTGTAAAGTAATCTAAGTATCTTTCTCGCCGTTGTGAATATTTGTTATTCGTCTGTGACACGAAACATCTATCGCAGAATATTCCTAGCGATAAATTTGTTAGCTTTAAGGATTGCATTTTTGGTTTGACGCACGTGAAACGAGTTGAAAATTGAAGAATGTGTTTTCTTTTAAAATTGAAATTACCCAAAGTTACATAATTGGAAAAAATTATTTCAGGGAACGGAAGGGTTAATAAAAATGCTAATTTTAGAATTGCGATTACCCCTGGTGGGACTCGAACCCACAATCCCCGGTTTAGGAGACCGATGCCTTATCCATTAGGCCACAGGGGCTGGTGTGTAAGGGTAGATGTTAACAATGATAAGAAATAATTTATACAAAATTCGCACAATTACGATTCAATTATGCTTTTCGCTGTATTGCGCGGCTTTATCGTTGGCGAAGCTATTTCCTCTTCTAATATCTGAGGTTTGTCTCTTAAGCTTTTATAGCCAGTTCATTGCGGTAGTTTTCTGATTTATTTTCGCGCATGCTATCGAAGAACGATTTAGAATAAAATAGAAAAGGCTACCTCACTCCACGGATACTCGATCGTACCTTTTTGTCGTTTAACAAATTTCCTAAATCAGAAAGAAAAAGGGGAAATCGTTATTCGTATGCGTTACTTTTCGTTCCAATTTTCCGCAGCAGACTTTATCGAAACGCTAAATATCCTTCCATTTGTTAAAACGAGAATACGTTTCAAAGATAAAAATTCGAGGAATGTTAGTGTACGATTAACGCTAAACCTACCGAGACTTCTTGCATACTATTGACTTATTGAAGAATACATTGTATGCGTATTTTATGAAAAGTCATAGATTAGCAAGCGATGCGGTAACGTTCAAATATGGTAAAATTTGTGTAGAAATTTGAAAGCGATCAATTTGACCGCTGTGGCAGGTTTAGTGTTAATCGCCAGTTCGAAATATCATTCTCAAAGGGTGGAAAGTGTCGCGAGCGTAAAATTGAAAAAGATTCTGTTAATGAATCGGAGCAGCAGGTATCTTAATCGGGTAGGTTCTACAATCGCGTCGTTGCGTGCCTGAATGCGGAGTTAACCTAGACTTTCGAAACTAAGATCCTGCGGGAGTTATAACTGATAAGATGGTGCAGCGTTTCTTAATAGAATCTGCCCTCGCAGCTGATGTTCGGCTGACGGCACCAGGTATTAGCTATGTAAGTGAATTGCACTCTGGAGACTGGTCGCACTGAAATTTCCCTGAAACCGAGGCTAGGGATACCTAGAAATCCCTTGTAACGTAGTTATCTGGCCGGCAAAATTACGCCCCAGTTACCAGCATATTGTTTGGTGACGCCGGTTACGTAGCGTCAGTTTTCAAAATTGATTCAGTTTGCGTCGCGTCGCGAAATATCGATCGATCCTGCTGCTTCTAAAAATTGTACGACGTACAGGAAAAATTCCATTACGTTGAAACCTGCGCACATTCGGCGGACTGAGGGTAGTATCGGTGCTGGAAATACTCGGGACGACGAAGTCGGTCAATATTACGTAGTCTTCTAGTTGTCGAGGCAGGCAGTCGGAAAGCCATTGGTTAAAAGCCGTGGAAACGCGGCGATACGTACGTATCATCGGGGGCGAGCAGCGTGGTAGAAAAATTGGAAACGTTCCACGAAAGTTTCTTTCGGTGGCGGGTCACGGAGATTCGTGTGCGAGCGTTGTCTGAAAATTTGGAAAAAGTACGCTTTCTTTGAGGAGTTTGAATCGAGACGAAGAGCTTTCAAAGTTGCCGAGTCGAGCGATTGTACGTACGAGGGCGTTGTAAGATCGTGATTCGAAATGATATTTTCGCCCGATGGCGAGGCTTTTTCGAGCGAACGTTGGATCGTTTATACGTTTGCTGTTTTCTGTGGCAACTACGAACGTCGATAAGACGTGGTATCTGCTCGTGGCGCGGCTTAAAGCGATGAGCGATTATCCGTACCTACAATAGAACGTCGTCGTTCCAAGGAAGCTTTTCCGTCGAAATATCGATAGTTGTCACGGGCAGGGTTACACGAAACGCGTTTCAATTTGATTGATGAATGCTGAAAGGGTCGGTCTCCACCTTTTCCCTTTTTTTTTTTTTTTGTTTTTTTGTTTTTTTGTTTTCACCCGCGTTTTCGTTTTCATCATTAGTCGAACCACTCGAAACAATTGAAAACTATCTGTATCTGTAGCTTTTCGAGATATCGATTGCCTCTGAAAATTGGAAAAAATAGATGCGCAAGAATGGTGGCGTTTAAGCGAATAGAGCGAGTGGAACGCGTTTCTCCGTCCAAAATATATGGAGATAGAGTTGTAAGGGAGTTTAATTTCCTTTTCTTTGGCCGTAACTGCGAGGACACGACACCGTTAACCGTGTTTCGTCCATTCGCTTGGCGTATAGTTACACATTCTCTCTTACGGCGCTCTATTTTATTAGCGAGTTTCTCAAAAAGGAAAACTACTACCAACTCTTGCCGGGAGATACATCCTCCGGTGAGACCGAATGTGTTTCACGAAACACGATTCCCTCGGTAAAAAGAAGACTCGATGAAACGTTATTTGAATAATTGGGCCGGTCGACGTACATCGTATTTAATTAATTAATATCGCCCAGAATTTAGCGCCGTTTGCGACGAAATTTTAATATGTCCATATTCAACGGCAAGCGGCTAATTAATGTTTGTTTCAAAGTACATATTCATTCAATGCCCCATCTACGTTATTCGCGTTTAACGCATTATACAATGAATGGTGGGAAATGAATAATTGTAGTATTAAATTCCACGTTTTGTCAACCAAATATTATTTTCGCAAAGAAGGGTGTGTGTAATCGGACACGATAAATCTATCTTTCGAGTAAAACCCTAAATATTTGATTACCCGCGGCAGCTGCCGGTAAAATCAGCTACCGAAAATCAATAGAACGGAGAGATCGCTTTGTACAGCGATTCGCAGTTGGAATTAAAAGCCTAACGTTTCCATGCAAATTCGCTCGCCACGCAAAACCCGAAACAGCGGCAAGAGTATGGGAAGCTAAAAATTCGCCAGATAAAAGTTCCCTTTGTTTCGCAATTCGGCTAAGTTCTTTCGCGCGCTTTTCAACAGACGCGAGAGATCGTCGCGGTAAAAAGAGCGATTTAGATCTTCGCGCTGCGCGAGACGGGCGAATTATGCAGCTGATTCGCTCGTGGAGGACGATTTCGCGACGCGAGAAGAGCAGATCGTTCGAAGATTCGTATAAATGCATATCGAACCTCGTCGTGAAATTTGATATGGAGTACCTGAAGTAGGAGAAACCAGTAAGATATAATAATAACCAGGTAGAATTATTCCAGTCGCTTGTGCTTCGACGTTATAAAATTCGGTAAAATTCTTGAACGTTACACGGAATAATGAAACTGGTCGTACGCTACGAGACGGCATTAGTCTCTGATATAATAACGAAGGAACGAGAAAATATCGTGTAGCTTGAGCGTAGCAAGAGAAAACGTTAAAAACGAGGAAATGATTCGACTGTTTAAGGTTAAGTTGCAAGATATTGAAGTTTAGCTGACTCGAGTAACGTAATTTAACCATACGGAGCTTCAAACAGGAAAATAACGTAGGATAGGACTGAATCGTTTAAGAAGGAAGCGATCCGCTGAAAGGGTCATAAAACAATGAAGAAGGTATCGAAGCAACGCGGAAAGGAGTTTGCACGATCATCGGCAAATAGTTCGGCAGCGAGCGTTCTTTTATTCGGCCAAACGGCATTCGAGCATCCAGCATCCTTTGATCGAAAACTCGGATATTGTTGACGGCTAACGAATAGGAGGTGGATCGACGTGCTTTAGAACGTCGCAAGAGAAAGAAAAAAAGCTTCGGCTACCCTTTCATCTTATTTACCTGCTTTCGTGTTCTCTGCTCGCATCTTTGTCTGGCGAGTCGCTTTTTCCGATTCGAGCTTTCGTCGAGTAGTAAATACTGCTGGCTATTACTTACGGGTATTAGGATGTTTGCTGATATTTCATACGCGAAAATCGAACGTTCTTCGTTGCTCTTCTTTTCTATTTATTTTTAGTATACATTTGAAATATGGTGAGTCCATTTTTGTTAATTGTCCGATTTTTATGCCGCTTGGTGGCTTGACGAAAAGAAGTATTTCTTTGTAAAAATGTGAAAGAATCGAAGAATTGGCCGGCGGTGTAGTATGCTTTAATCGTCTCTTCATCTATGTTTTAATACGATATTTCTTGGAATACTTGTAGACCAGTTGGAGACTGTTTGCACCGTCTAGAGACTGTTCTTTCTTTTATTAGTTGGAAAGTTTTGGGGAGTCAAGTTTTACTCGTTCCCGATGGAATCGAATTTTATCAGTGTTTCGTGGCGATTTTCGACACGGACAGAAATCCCTGGATGTGCATAATATCGTGAAACGAGTCTGCGTACGTGCCGCGTGAGGAGATGCGACCCGTGAGATTCGCCTTCTGTTTCTCGTTCCTTCTGCGTCACGGATAATGCAGAAACGAACGAGGCTTTGAGTTCCTGCACTCGCGGTATGAATATGCATCTGTTTACTCGCTATATAGATAAACGATAATTTGTTTCGGTCGTTCGAATACTTTATATTTACGTACATTAATTATCAACGCTGAGTTACTTCCTCTCTCTTAAAAAGCTATGAACGATTAAAAAAAAATATTCTTTATTGCTAACATAAACTTACGTACATTCATTTGCTATTTTCCGACGTATTAGACTATAACGAAAGTTAAGAAAGACTCAACTAGAATTCGACTTTTTGTCGAGTCTTTTTTTTCTTTTTTTGTTTTTTTGAAACTGTTCGTCTTTTTAAGTAACGAGTTCCTTTGAATAATTTTTGCAAGTTTCCAGAGTATTCCATTTCTTGTCCATGTCTTTTGAATAAGTCCCGATATATACCATAATAAATAAGGTAGAAATTAATGCGGCAGAAATTAAAGGGCGGAGGTAATTTACTTGACCGATCTTCGTACAAACTAAATTCTACGAGTCTCTACTGAGAAACATCGCCGGTCGAGTAATTATTTCTCGATATCGCTTTACAAGTATTATTTCTCATCGTTGTTCTCAAGCTGTGTACCGTATTTTACAACCTTTTCCTCGCAGATTTTTGATGTCGCCAAAGAAGTACAGATTTTTCCTCTGTTGCACTTTCGACGACTATCGCTGAAATTGAACTGTTCAAGTTCTCTCAGCCGGTTTATAGGTCTCCATCAGAGACGTCTGCGCCATCCAAAGAGCATTTCTCTTCACCCATAGAAAAGTTTCTGTCCGCGAGAGTGGCGTGTTCAACGCTCAATCCTCGCGCTGCTACAGACGGTTCGCATTAGTGGGTCGTGGCTTATCGCGGTAAATACCGCGGTCGTAAATCTGATCGCGTTTACACGCCGCACCCAGCTTACGGTGTTTACGCTATTCCAGGCGTCATTTGTAGCCCGTGTCGCGGCGGTCTCGGTCACCAAATCGGCTGACGATTCGCGTTGAGGGGTGGCTCATCAGCCGTATTACTACAGCCGACTCGACGACGATGGCGCGCGTTAATTCCAAGACAAATACATTCCTCCTCCCATGAACCACCGTGGATCGCGATTCTTCTTTACAACGAGATGAATACAATTCGCTCGGTTGGACCTTAACAGGGGAATGATGGACGCCTCAAGCGTGAAATCTGTACGAACGAAGTCGAAATGGAGGGACGTACGAGGAGATGTGTAAGACACAGGGCTATTACATATTGTAGAAAAGATAATCCAAGACATTTTATGAAAAATTTATTTTAATGTCGAAGGGATCTATGACTGTGGATTTTTATATATATTTTTATGAAATTTACGGAATTAGACTTTATTCGATTAAAGAAATCGATGAAATAGGCTTTGGTTACAGATGAAGAAAAACGAGGACTTTGAATATTTTATATGCTTTTGCATACCAGGGGCATCCTATGAATTTTTACATTTTTCAATCTTCTTAACCACGTAATGTTATAGATTTATAGAATTTGTATGAAAAATTGTGAATTGATTCCTTCGATTACTCTGACAATCGTAGGCGTTGAACATCGTTGCCTCAATGGATAATATTAAAGGTACTATACAGAGACTGTATCATCTCTTGCACGAAGATCATCTACTTGAGAAATATGTTCGTTTGTCGTAAGAAGATTTAGGGGCATGAACAATAATTCGTAGGAGTATTTGACATCAGAGACGCCCACGTTAAGTTTAATTATCTGGAAGGAAAGTACAACGTGCTATACACGAGTACATTGGACGTAAATTCTCGGCTTTGTATCATTTGCTAATTGCTGAGTTTACGCATTTAGTGTATCTCTATGGAAGACTAGTATAAGAATATAAAAGAAAGTAGCGTTAGTTGCATAATATCCGTAGGTATTAGGAAATTCATAATACTCGGTGGAGTTTCGGTTCGAAGCTTGTAGCTGTGTAAGTTTTATCACGCGTTGAGATTTCATCGAGGAATGTTTCGTACAAAATATCAGATATCTCGTTCAGAATCTGAACCAGCAGATATTTCAGGAAAATTCGACGAAAAAGAAAGATTCTATTACATTGATCGTTCGATTGTGGCGGAGAATTGCGTTCGTGTTTCGTTGGAAAGTGACTGCATGTCTCAAGTACATTTGTCGAATGGACCGAACCGCACGTAATTGCGGGACCATTCTCTCTGTGAGCACGGCGAAAAATAGTGGACAGGGTAGAAAATATGAGGTGGACGAAGGAAGCTCTGGAATCGAAAGAGAACAATCCGAGCGTCTGCTCCCTCTTCTGCTTAGAAGTGTCGATCGTTTCGATAAAATAGATAAAACGAAAATATTGAACAAAATGAAAACGTTTCTGTAATCGCGGATAACGGGTAAACTACGTTTTCGCAGATTTATATATTATTCCGGGCGCAAATCCGGATACATTTACCTACGTATTATCTGTATGCCTATATGTAAAGTGTGACTGACTACTTATCAACAGCCTAAATCGTTGTACCTAGAAACGTGAAATTTGCAGATGTATTCTACTTTTTCTACGATGTATGCGTGTGATAGGAAAGGATATTTGTAAATACGGAACCTAAAGGGGTAACAGGATGATAAAATTTTTTTACGATTTTAAAATTCGGCATACGAACTCCTCGTTAAAAATAAACAAACACGTGTTTGAGTAAAAAGTTCAACCCTTACGGGAGCGAAAAAGGGATAAGTTTATTTCTCAAAGGATAAATATGAATTTCCTGGTATAAATAAACAAACACGCGTTAGAGCGTTTTTTTTTTTCGAAATTCCACATCCTAAAGGATGTTCAAACAGAGGGTAATAAACATAAATTCATCAATACGAAAACTGTACGGACGAAGCCGCGGGCGGGCAGCTAGCATATTATAAAATATTAAAAGGTAACGATATATTATATTAAATATCGTCGTTGCATGTGTATTAAATATTTATATTTATGTGTATTTATACTTACCCATATGTACATATCTGTTGGCATGATTTTAAGCAACAACTATGATAGAAACACATGTATAACTATCATATCAACAACTATAATACAATCGTATAATTTATTACTATTAATTGCGTTTAGTGTATTGTTTCTTGAACCGCCTACTCTAATCGTAATTTTAAGCTGCAATTAATATTGCAATTATCGCTTGAGGTGGTTTTAGGTGTGCAAAGATAAATAATCGACAAATGTTTCATAATATTTATTACTCGCTATGGATGATCGCGGTATAACTGTTCGCTTAGTACTGTTCGCTTTGGAAGCTCGAAATATACTCGCTAGTTAGGCTGACTGTTATTATTCGACCTTTTGGCGGTTACATGTTATCGTTGTCGTTCTTTTCTCTTGTTTGCTTTCCGTCGTCTTGTTGCCACCCAAGACGACAGTTACAACGGTCTTTGTGTCGCTACACGCTCATAGTTTCTAAATAATGAGACAATCTATCGCAATTTCTCGAAAGAATTTTAGTAGGCGGCACGGTGTTGCGCTCGATTCGTAGCACGATGCAGCTTTCAACTCGAGGTTAAAGTATATGATCCGTGGTGAAGATTTGAACCCTTCAACCCTGCACGATTTTTTGTTATTTCCATTTGAATTCACTGTAAACGATATAATAATCGCTGCTACAAACGACTCCAACTTACCAATTGCCTGTGTGCGTTTCAGGATACGTAACCGAGTCGTAACGAAAGGAAATTTTCGAAAATTCTAAAGTGGACATGCGTATCGAAGATTGGCCTGAAGCTGCACATCGATGACGCAGGGTAAGTGTAACGTGGTCGTTAGTCGATGATCGGGGACAAAAGGAGGAAACGCAATTCGGAGGGTCGTCGGATGAAAATCGTCGCGGAGCTCGACCGCGTTGCCATAAATGGCGTGGCGCGGGCCAACGAGCACGTTTCTCAAACCATTAGGTGAAAGGCCCTCCTCATTGTGTCTCTTTTTCGCTCTCCTCCCACCGACTCCGTTCCTCTTTCCTCATTAACTTGATTGCTCGATACCTCTCGTGGTAACAAACCACGCGTGGTGTACTTCCTGCTTCGTGCGCGTCCTCTACACTGTGTGCCGCATGAAAAATGGCCCAATTAATTTTTCCCCTGCAAACCGCACGATTACTGGGGCCGTTAATTGCTGCCGCGACTTCGGTATCGACCGTCATTGGAAATTTTAATGCGCTTCACGGTCCATTCGAAGAACAAGTTGATCAAATAAGACTATATTTGTAATCTGGCAACACTTTACACGCGTTATGTGACTCCAGCTGAAAAAAAAAGTCCCGATTATTGCGACTCGCATCGTCAGTCGTTAATACGTTCGATCTAAAGTGAAATAATCCTGGCTATAATTCTTCTATCTTTCAAATAAGATATGCTTTTCGTTGGAAATATCTTTGTTTTAATCCTTTCGTTTTTCTTTCAACAGTGACCGCACACTAGTATAACAATATAGACTATATGGGATATAATTCAAACATATTTCAAAAGCTAGGGTAAGCATAATTTTTCAAATAGAATATACAGTTCTATTTACCGCGGAATCGTATAGCATGATGGATCTTAGCGATACAAGAAAAATTATAACGATCTCGCAATCTTCTTCGAGGCTCACGTTCGGACGTGTCGTGCTATTAATCTCGAAAAGAACGAAGTAATAACGTTTGTCTCGGCGTGATATTAGGTTTTATAAGGAAAATATTCTTTCGTTTTACAAGGAAACGCACGACATTTCTCGTTTTCTATTATTTTACTGAATCACGTATGATGTACTTTCTTCCGTTTCTATTATTACGATCGTACGTAATTCGATAAAATAATATAATTTTTGAAATAATTTGTTTCCTTATAAAACGAAAGAAACTTTCCGGACAACCTAATATTTCATTGCATTTTGCGTCTTTCTAAAACTTTCGTTGAAACGTGTAAAAACAAAGATACAAGAGCTGCGTCAACGCATTCATGCTAATTGGTATTTTCTTTTTCGATTAAATTTCAACAATTTTTTTCCACGCACGTAACATGCCCATAAAAGTTTTCCACGGTTCGTATTCAAACATATCTTTTCGTAGGTGCACGCACATCATTTTCATCGTCACGTTCGTTCCGCTTATACTTTACGCGTGTATTTTCAATTCCACTGTTGAAGTTACTCCGACTCGAAGTGTTTTACAATCCGTATTTCACTATCGCGAATTACGTACTTTTACTGCTCGATACCATGTCGCTTTTATCGCCGGAAATAGAATTATTTCTTACTAAACGATTAAATCCGACACTCCGCTGCAGATTGATCGATAGAGCATCGATTTTTAGCCTGTTATAATATTTATCCTGTCGACTGTTGAACCAGTAGTGATGTGCCAGGAGAACGAACGAGGCAATATTGCCTTCGGTTTTTCGTGTTGGCGCACACGCATCTGCGAAATTCTATCTGAAATCGTTTCGAAGCGCAATCGATGATCCGCGTTCACGGTAATATCGGAGTCTCGTCGCAGCCGGTCGAGCTCGTTCCTCGTTTTTGCAATCCTTGAAATAGGAGCCAGTCTGAAAACTAACCTCTCTCCTTCGTGTTCGAATATTTAAATTAACTACGCATCGTCGTTATGAAACGGTCAACTTTTTCCGAACGTATAACGTAGTTAGCCATTAATGGAACGTGGAAATTCGCTGGGATAATTTTTTTGACAAATAACGTCTCCCATGGCGGGCTTTTTCCCCTCGCATGTTAGTTAGCGGACGCATGATCACACGTAAATAATTAAAACTCGCTGCCTCGAGAGCGGCTATACCCGGCCCGCTAAAAGATTCATCGAGTGAATTCACACACGAGAAGAGTCAAAGGAAGTGATAAAAAAGAATCGTAGAATTATCAGAAAGCGGAGTGCTTTAGCAGTTGTGGATGTAATTATGAAACGAGATCAACGATAATCCAACGTTCCCGGAGAAAAATTCTTTTTGTCCGCTTTCCAAAGTGTTGCAATGAATAAAACGGCGTAACAGACGGAACTTTCGGTGCTCTGCGTCTCGATTAGTTCTCGAGCTCTTGCCTCTTGGTTCGTTGAAACACTTCCGAAAGACGGGAAATTCCCTCTCACGGCGTTCAACGGGTTTATTGTTTAACGTCAGAGGAAAAAATGTTGCTTGTTTGCATGTAAAGTACGCTTGTAAAATAAACAAAGTGGATTGCCAACGCAGAGATTCGCCAGAGAACGAACGGTAGCCGATTTCTCGTCGTGATTTATTTTGTTTACACGGAATTGTATCGTTTTGGGAAAGAATTATTTTCCCACTTAATTCCGCACCGAAGGCAGCGAAAGTAAAATACGTCGAGCAAACAGCTGGATCGATTCTCCTCGATAATTGTTTGCGCGAAAACTATTTCGCGTTAGGCCGCAAAATTGACGAAATTAACGCGAAACCCAGACGGAGGAGGTTTCAGTAGCTGGTTTCATTCGCGAACAGACAGTTCTCCGGCGATTTCGAGTCGGTGATTTTTTCCCCAGGCTCTTCTAAAATTCCATTTATTCGCGGTAGCGCGAAACTACGCGTGTGCTGCCTCGGTAATTCGAACTTCAATTCGTTTTTCGGCCGCGTTCGCGTTCTTTCGCGGTGCAAAGGCGTTCCACCGTGAAATTCCTCCCTCGAAATTCCAGGCTGTCTTTAACGGCGGGGTGCCAACGACGCAGTTTCCCCCTCCCGGTGCAAGTGTTTTACGATTCAGTACATCATTTTGCACCCACGTGAATTTACACGGAACGTCGATGTAAGCGGAACGCATGCCACTCGTCCGACTTATTCCGTACGTTTTAGCGAGAAGTTCTCAGCGAGAAAGACAGATGGAAAGCACCGAAGAGTTATCCAAAAACTATAGCAACTTCGTTTCAGCGTCAAAAAGTTAAGAACATAAAAGGCCATTGGAAACTTTCGAGCGTAAACTGTGTGCGTTACGATGTTTCGCCAGTATTGCAGTTAACTCGATCAGAAGGTCGAGTGGCCCGCTGAGACGTTGTCTGGTGTTATAAAGATATCAGCTGACTAACTAAATAAGGCTCGATCTTTGACCGATGATTCGTCACACGAACGCGATCAATATGCGAGTGTCCCGAAAGCCAAACTGGTCAACTTCGTTTAACACCTCAAGAAAACACCCAATTGTTTTCACGACTTTATTCGTTTATTACACGAATTATAACTATCAAATTTGGAAAAATAATTCTTGCGATTGTCAATTGGCGCAATTGTTAATTCGTTGCTCCTGCCAGTGTCTTTTATAATGCAAATTTTCTACCTAACGCATTATGTATCTTTGTCTGAAACGAATGTTACTCGTGTCCGTAACGATCTGACTCGATTATCGCGCGTTGTATCAGATCGTCAAGCATACCGATAGTACTCCTGAACAAGCATGAGCGTGTACGGCTGCACAATATCGGACGCATCGCAGTTTAAATACGTCGCTTAATTCGTGGGAAAAATCTAGTTGCAATTGTTTTCCAAATTTCATCGTCCAGATGTAACTCCGCACACAGCTCGCAGCAAGAAACTTCGAACAGCTTGAACCCAATATATAAAGCGCAGAACCGTGCCGTGAAAGTCTGAAAGTGCGGAAAATAAAAAGCATCGCGACGACAATTCTGCCGTAGCTAGAAACAACGGCAGATTGCGGCGTGATAAACCGAATTGAATCGACTGCCAGTTCCAAGTAGCGAATCTCTCGGCGTCGCTTCTGCGCAAGAAATCGTTCCGCTTTAAAGCTTCCAATCAGCGGTTCCGTTCCACGATTTCGATACACTTGTTCGCGGATCTAACTTTTTCAGACTCGCGAGGTCTCCAGAGTTTCTCTTGTGGCGGCGAAATCGCGCGTCAGACGTCTCGAACGCGATGTTTCCAGCGGCGACGCCCCGCCGCGCGGCGAATGCCGTGCTATCACAAGCCGCTCGGTAATAAGCCGGCGTTGAAACGCGAATTCAATAACTCGCGTGGTCGCGTGGAAGACCCGGCAGGAGTGCTGTTCGCGAGCCCGTACAATGCCGCACGCCGGGTTGTCTCTTTGTGAAACCGCGTCGAACCGCGTTGTAGCCTGCGTCGAGCCACAGAGGAGGCGTGCGAGAGCGTTAGAATGTGTTTGGCGCGAACCAAAGCACGAATTCCAGCAACCGCGCTTCCGCAGGTTTACGTGGAAGCCCGAAGAACGTTCTCGTGCTACTATATCGCTAGGATCGTATTGGAAATAACGGAATTCGGATCGATATTTTTCGCGATGAATTGTCCGAGGCCCGTTGAACGCCAGTGCCACTCGTTATTCTCGCGATGACGCCTGTGCGACGTCGTGTCTTCGTGTTAAATTATTTTTGCATTATTTTTGCGATGCTCGTAACGAAACTTCACGTTCGAGTAACGAAAACGAACGTTATTTTCTTACCTCGTCGCGTCGATTTGACATGGCATTCTTAAATCATAAACGAAGGTGAAAATTATTTTCGAATGTTACTCCGCACGTTCCACGTCACGTCTCCGTCTTCGATTATTTTCCGACGTAATTCTGAATTTTATCGTGTCAGTCTAACGCGTCTTCGTGCTCAATTACTTTTCGATGTGACGCGGCGTCTTACGCCTGCGACTATTTCCGCGCGTGATCCTGTCAATTTCGCTCGACGTCTTCGCCTTTTGATTATTTTGATCTCTGCGTAGAAATAAACGTATTGGCCGAACGTGGCATTAAATTGACACGGCTGGAAAAATGGCGCGTTTTACTCGCGTGCCCTAGCCCCGAGCATGTATTCGATAGGAACTTGGAAACTTCGTTTCTTTCTCTTAAGGTACACAATAGGAATTCCTCGAAGGTGTCGTTCCGGATGAAAGGCTGAAAAGTTTTCGAAAAGTACCACCGTGCGCTGGAAACTCGGTGAAAACTGAAATTGTATAATTTCGAAAAGAACAACGAGCTCTCCTTTCTCCACTCTTGACACGTGCACCGTAATTGAAAGTAGCGAAACAAATAGAATTAGTCGTCAAGTTGGCGGCGCTAGGAGGCACGTTGTCTCGCAATCTCGCAACTTCTTCGCACGATTCCAGTTTCCTAAACGTTCGATGGAATTCCCCAAGTAATTAAGCGGCTGGCATGAGTCTTTCGCGGCACCTGTTTTCGCTTGGCAAACGGAGAGACGATTCTCTCTCTCTCTCTCTCTCTCTCTCTCTCTCTTCGGATGTTTCCCAGAGGAAAGGGATCTCGAGAGCAAGCATCCGAGCTTCCTTATTGGCCGCCAAGAGTCGACGATGTCGAAAGAGAGGAACGAAACAGGTTGGAAAGAGAAAGAAACGATCTCTGCAGAATATCGAGGTGTTGCTCGAAACACCGACACCACCCGATCTTTCTTGACGTTTCTTTGCCTCCTTCGTCTCGGTCGTTTCGTTTTGTTATATCCATTTTAGCGGCGAGAAATACCGGCGAGAAAATACAGGGAACTTTTCCGCACCTTTGTCCCCGCGAGACGACGTTTTTGTTTTGCGCCGTCTAAAGTCACATCGCTCGCCTGTAAACTTTAAACGCCCTTTCGCCGTGCTCTTCCTCTTCCTACGATATTAATTTCCCCGTTTCTACGTACTTTCGCTACGCGATTAAATCTTGCCGACTTTCCAGCCATGCTCCGAACCCTCTCTTCCGGTCTGTTTGAAAGAGCCAGCAACAGAGGATCGCAGGATATGCTCTCGTCGCGAATTAATTTCCCAGTGTGATCGCGAACGCAGCCGACACGCGTCTGCTGCCGTTGATTGCTGTTCGAATGAACGCCGAGCGGACAGAGTGCGCGGTGAATTTCGGCGAAATTGACAACGATGTTTGCCTAACGTGTTCTGGCGATTTCTAATGGGAAACATTCGCCGGGACAATTTTGCCTCTATAAAGGAGAAAATGTTTTTCTAGGAGGAAAATCGATCGTAGACGGTTTATCGGGATTACGCGTGCTTCGATTCCGCTACGTTGGTCGTCGGTGTTGGTGTCAAAGCTTTGCCGACGCTCTGTTCGCTCATTGATGAGCTTTGAGTTCGAAGGATCAACACGTCGAACAGGTTGTGCGATTGCTTGTGAAACTCTGCCTCGATTCGATAGTTTAACGCGACACGACGCTCTTCATCGATCCGTTCTTCCACCAAGGAACTTTTTAACGCACGAGAATTTCCGTTCGGGAAAATTAAGCCGAACGATGTCGTTTCGTTCGAACGCTGCCTCCTTCGAGTTCGGGCTTCTTCCTTTATAACCGTACTCGTATTATACGTTGGCAGGTAGTTGGCGATATCGTCGTCTAAGAAGCTTCGAATAATATTGAAATAAGAAAAACCAGGTAGACGAACGAAAGAGGCTAAGGGATAGAGGAGCGTTTCAAACTGAATGGATAACCGCGTGCACCGACCAACCTTCTTCTCGTCGCTGAATGCAGAGACACGAGGATGAGGACTCTAAAGCAGGAAGGCATCCCGTTTAGAATCGTGGGGATTATTTTCTTACCGTTTATTCCAACTTGCCGGCAGATATTCGAATCTTTATCCCTTCGTTCTTCCGAGTGGGTCAAACCCGAAACTGTTCCCTTTCAAACCGAAAGCTGTGCATCCTATTCACCACCTCACGGTACACGGCAGTTTCATTTTATCGACCAGAGACGATTACAAATGTTGGTAATTTCGCGGAGAATCGCGAATGCTCATACGCTAGCCTGCTCAAAATTATTCGGATACTTTTTCTATCTTTTTATTTTTCATAAGATACACCTGCTTGGCGTGCGTCAAGCGACGTTTTGTACAAAGTTTTTTTTTTTTTAAATATCGTTCGGTATACTCTTTCAACGACTATTTTCTTTCGTTATTACGACTAGGTGGACTATATACAATTCTTAGCAACGCGTCAACAAGAATTTATTCGAATGCTTATTTTTCAGGGATTTTTCCAACATTTTTCTCCGTAGTCCTGGAAAGTACACGTTGAAAGTTGACGCACTTGCAACTTACTCGCAAGGTTATTTTCTTCCGAATATTCCCTCGCGCCGAGCGAACGTAAGCCGCCACTTTTCCGACCGCGTTTTCTTACGCCGCGGCGTTAAAGCGTAATTTCCTTGTTGTCGATCAAGAAAAGGCGCTACTACGCGGCGTCGAGCCGCAGGTTTGCTTCTTCTAGCTCGATTAACGTTCCCTCTCTCGAGCCATGGAAATAACTTGTTCGCGTTCGCCTGATTACACTCGGCTCTGCCACCTGCTCGATGAAAAAGGGCCGCGAACGAGAATACGATTTCCACGCAACGTCGCGTCTCGCGAAATTGTTGTTACGCGTACGCGATGATGGAGCATCGTTCGACATCCGCTCAAAGAAAAGAATTTCAACCTTCTCTTCTCTTCTTTCCACCGACAGTCGGACATTTAGTCTTCCCTTTTCTTCTTTTTTTTCTTCTTTTTCTTTTCCACCGGCGACTCAGCGAAGCTCATCTGTCACGGAGCAACGCGAGGTTCGTCGTTTCTTCTCGCTTCCGCCAGTCGAACAAATTGTACCTGGCAGCGGGACACGTCCGCTGAGTAATGGGCTAACAGAGGGGAGGCTCGCACCCCTTGTCGCGCGTCGAAAGTCAGCGCAAGATCGCTCTTATGTTTCTCTACCATCGGCTGCGCCGGCACGCCTTTTCCATGAATACGCGCGCCGTGTTTCATTCTCTTCGGCCATTGTGCACGAGCAGCGAGAGGCAAATGGAAATATCACTATTTGAATAAAAGGACAGGGCCACGGTTATTTATTTTCCCTTCCTAATAGCCGGAACCGGTGAATCCAAGAATGATGGGGCCGAAGCACGCGGACACTGTTTTGATTAGAGCTCGCGGTGGCTTCGCCGTGTACCGGCAATGTGTCACGACAGAATGAAACGTCATCCCTGCTGCTTTCGTTTTGTACGATCTCGTCGAATGGACGTAGGTGGCAGCGTACAAACGCTACGCGATTTGAATAACACAATTGGAAACACAGTGTTACCAGGAAATTCGTCAACCGACTCCTACCGTTTCCTTTTCTTCTTTTTTTTTTTTTTAGCTGGCGAGAGACGTCGCTTTGTTGGCAGTTCGGGCACGCTGGAAACAAACGATAATTTCATTGCTTCCATACATTTAACCGCTTCAGTCCGCAACGTGATCGCGTTGTTCAGATTTTGTGTCGAAAGTCCCGGTACGTTTGAACGCCACGGACGATATTTCGTATTTCATTGGTATCTTCTGAATAATTTCTATTGAACGAAACTTGAAATATTTATAAACCAACAGCACGCATATATAACAATGTAGATGTATTTCGTAAAGTAACGAGTTTCTTTCCACGGTCGACTAAGACGAGCGCCATCGCGCCGTTCGGCATTTTTCCACCCTGTTGTTCGTCTGTTCGTATTGACAAACTTGGAAAGAGCTAGCCAAGATTATTTTCGAAGGTTTTGCAGTTTCTTAATGCACCTCCTCGCTCGCAATGGTAAACTCGGAAGACTGTTAGGCATTGTTATTAGAGCTTCTACGCGATTACTACCTATATGATTGCGATAGAAAAGTTTCCGTATTTTGCGTTATATAAGAAAAATCGCATCGAGTATAAATAATCAAATGAAATCTGTATTTTCTATGCGAGTGATCTCTCGTAGATTTTGAAATGGAAAAATAACGAGCATCGACGCAACCAAAAGCGAGTTCCCAAGGGAGTTGGGAGGCAGGAATTTGTAAAAATCAGTGGGATACTAAGTAGGCGGGAGGGAACCCAAGGCACGATCCTCGATTACGTCGTCAATTGGATTTTCATTCTTTTGGGGCGCACCACGTGTAATCCGCCGTATTCCCTGCCGGGCTTTTCTGCGGAGGAAGTCGATGGTTAACAAGTTTTCAGTTCCCGAGATTGCTAATTGTGCAAGCATTAACTCGCAATTAAAGTTTCCCTCGTTAAATCAGGCTTATATTCGCGTCGTGTCAATAAGCGTCAAGCTAGACTTTATCTTCTTCGACGCTACGACCTTTAGCCGGCTCTTTCGAGCAGACATCATGACTCTACCTTACATCGAAAAACGAAGAATTTCTTGACGAATATGTAGCACATACTGTATTTATGCGAAAAGCTCATGGCGAAAGTTAACCGATGAATTCCGCGAAACAATTTTTCCAGGCCTCTGAAATATTAGGTTGTCTGGAAAGTTTCTTTCGTTTTATAAGGAAACAACGGATGCACGACACTTTTTGTTTCTTGTATTTTATCGAATTACGTATGATCGTTGTTGTGGTTATGGGTTATATAGATACAGAGAAAAGCGCGTGCATAAATTGTCAGATAGTAAACTATATTTAATAAAGAAACGTTGGTATAATATGAATACAGTTTGAGCTGGTCCAGATCTGCACGCCAGCAGTGTTACCTAGAAACTGAACACCGAAGCCATCGTTGCCTGTCTCTTGTCTTATGGTTGTCATGTGGTTGTCTTTCGTCTATGGCCTGTCGATGGCTTTAGCGAGTTAGAAAATTAGTCGGTACAGATGTAGAGTTTACTTAGAAGTGTTAACCACTTCAACAATCGTAATAATAGAAACGAAATAAAATGCATCACGATGCAAACGCGATTCAGGAAAATAATAGAAAACGAAAAATGTCGTACGTTTCCTTCTAAAACGAAAGAGACTTTCCGGACGACCTAGTATCTCGCTTTCCACCGTGAAAACGGTGTTTTTATAAAAGTCTTCAGAGGATTAGTCTTTAGAATATCGAAGATCTTTTAGTTACATCCCATCAAAGCGTAGGAATATCATTTCCTTATCGAAATACGATGCTCTTTCTATCGACCAATGTCAAATATTCTTCCGTAGTCGCTGCATCGGACAACCGGTCGGAGACGATATTTGTCGTAAGCGATATTTCGCGAAAGTACGTATTACGATGCAGCGCGTAATATAGAGGACATAATGAAGCAAGTCGACCGCTAAAAAACGCTACGAACCTTCCGAACGACCCGATAACGATATTAGAAGAGACACGCATTGTCGTACATTAAGTTGGAGAATAGAGAAATTTCGCTTCACGGAAACCTGGACACGAACGTTTCCACGTGTCGTTACGAAGTTCGTTCTACTCGAGTTGCACATTTTCTGCCCTTAAACTGTCGAGTTTCGTGATAATTCGTTCGATCGAGTTCCATTTTCGAAGGAGAAAGCGAATTGTATGCAAAGCTGAGAACTATGCTTCGATGGTAGCTTCCAATAGGTATTTTCAGCGCGACGAGGCGAGACTGATCCTCTTACGGACGGAGAAAAGTGATCGTAAAGATTTTAATCCCCCAACCAGTGGATCCTTCTCGAGAATAACGCCGAGGCAACCGAATTCGATTTACTTCTACGTGTAATGTCGAAGTATTGTAGCGAATTTGATATCGGTGACGGGAGATGAAACAGAGGAAGCGCGTTTCGGACGATCAAATGCCACGTATGACATTTCGAGTATGAAAATTTTCACACCACTAGGATGCGGTAGCTACGAAAATGTTTCTTCGTTTGCCATTTATCTTTCCTATAGAAAATTCTTCTCTTCTTATATTCCATAGAAACTCGTTACAGTCGGCTTGGATCTGGTTAACATCGTCGGAGACCAGCAGAACGAAACGTTATTTCCTTCCTCGTTTCTTCGTTTATTTTATCTCGTATATCGCAGTCGCGTGTTTGCTAATCCTCTTAACGAATCTACGATTAAACGATTGCGTAGTACAATCGAATAGAACTTTATTACGTAGTTGGAATTCCGGGCCATCGCTGATTGCGAGCCTCGACTATCCACGTTCGTCCTCTCTTCGCCCCCTTTTCGCGAATTTTTAACCACCAGCCAAGCGACGGAAGGAACTTTTTTAAGAGACGTGCGCGGAATTCGTTGGCATACAGGAAGCAATTGCTCCGTGTTCGAGTGAAATTTGTCACGACAGCAATCGACGTTCACCAAAGCGCCTTTCTTGTTTCACGGAACAGCGACCGGCGTGTGTTTTCCTTTCGGCGGGAGAGCGCGCCTCGTTAAAACAAATCGCGTTTTATAACGTCATTGGAAATCTAGTCGAAGGCAAATTCTTTGTTCTATCGAAGAGTCAATTCGGCCGACGAATGTTATTCGTGTCCTACGCAAACGGTAATTGGGAAATTTTAAACGTTCCAATGGACGTCGGCAAACTTGCTGGGCTTCCGGAAGGATCCGTGCGAAGGTTCGCATACCGAGGCGACTCGACTTCGCTGCTAGTGGTATTCAAAGTACGGAACTTAATGGATTCGGCGAACTCGAAGGCTGCTTTCAACCAGCCGTCTGGATGCCGTTTTGTTTGCTTTCGCGTCGTACCTCTCTCTCTCTCTCTGCCAGTGAGCAGAGCCCATAAAGAAGTTTCGATCTTGAGTTGAACGGTTGCGATCCTATCGAGCGAAGCTATTGACCCTTTTACCAGGATAAATCCAAAAAGAACGGTGGATTTGATATCCACGGTAAATCCTCGGGAACAAAGTAAATCGATGGTCAAATCCTATCGTGAATCATCGTAGACGATCCACCGACGGGACGTATTCGTCGTTTAAATCAAATGTTTGCGCAACGTGTCGTCGGCTTATTGACCGCGTGACGATAAACAGTCCATCTGCAAATGTATTTCCTAAATCTGCGTATACGTGCTCTTAAAAGAAAGAGCAAAGGGAGGAAAGAGGGGGCAGGATACGTTGGAAAATCACGCGATGGAAAACGTTCTACGAAGAGAGAGCAAACGTATATTTTTGCATCGTTCGCGCGCCAACTTAATCGATATCTGGTGAAACAGGCGAATCTAATTTGACGCGTCATTTTCGCGGACGAAAACAATAATACAATAATACCGACATTTAGTTATCGTAGAAAAGCTATTGGTTTATCCTGCGAAATTCCAGCAATTCTGTATCATCGTCGGCGTATCACGCGGACGCCACTCGGAACAAATAAAGCGATCTCCGAACGCGGTTCCGTTACTGTTTTTGCAACATTTCCATCGACGCGAGCCTGAGCGCATCCGTTGCGCCCCTTATGCAAATAGGCGAATATTTCAAACGTTTGTCCAGTCTCGACCAACGACCGCCTCTCGAAGCGAAATGCGCAGGTAGATGGTAAACACCGCTTTCGCGTAACCGTACGCGAACAATCCCTGAACACGCTGTCTCTCTTCTCTCAATTCGCCTGGAAGTCGTTACCGGAGACAGCAAGAGAGCAGCAGATTATAGCGAAGCAGCGGCAGCTTCGTCCGCACGAAGGCAAACGATGCAGCGTTTCGTGTTCGTCCACCATAATCTCCACCCCTAACTTTCCCCGCTTTAACTTGCACCGGACTAGAGGGAGGAATAGAAAGGAAGAGGACGCTATCTCGAGGCAGAGATTGCTCTGCCCGCGTCTCGTTGTTCCCTACGATTTACCCCGACGAGATTACCCTTTGCATGCTATCCGGTCGCTTTAACTTTTATCCCTCCCCGTCGCTCAGATTTCCGCGACATTCGTCTCGCCTTTTTACCGCTACGTTAACCGCCATTTTTCCGGTTGCTCCCTTCGCCAACTCGTCACATCGAGAACCACTCCGCGATATCGATAAGTCACGTTGACGTAAACCCCCGCGTAGAAATACGGCGAGTAGCCCGAGTCGTCGATAGCGAAGTTTCCGTTATTTCATAGGGGATTTAAACGAAGATGGAGATGGGATTATGAAAATCGAAATCGTGTAGACGATCTCTTTTTTTTCTGATTACTTTCACGTTTCTTCTTGATTACCATCGAATAGTATCAACGACGGAATTTTTGTTCGTTCAACGATAACGATTACCGACGGCGGACTTCCTCTTTTTACTGTTTTCGATGAGCCTCCGTTCGAGCAGAAATTGACCTTCCCTCGATGATGCTTCTAAACAAAGATGTGTAACGCAACCGTTATCCTTCCTTGAACTTCAGACTTTCAAGCGAGAATGTAAATGCGAGGCAGCAGGATCTCGCGTATTAATGTACTTCAATCAATTTTAATTAATAAGTACAACGTTCATGGTTGGAAACGAGGCCTCGTTGCGCTACGCGAGAAGGCTAGTTCATTTTTCTAATTGAACTGGTTGCCACTGGGGACACACGCCGCTAGATTAATACGCAAGTGGGATTGCAAGCTTTCCGCTGTTATTATCCTCCCGTAATTACGAAGTGGCGATTATTTAACAAGTATAAGCAGTGCTGGCGATATTTTAATGAAATTAATATTCGTCGTATCCTGTGTCGTGATCCTACAGCTTTCAGTCCCGACATACATATTAGCAAGCTCGAAACTCTCCGCGCCGGATATTGTTCGCAGACCATCGTTCCGTTTCCCAGTCCCCTCGAAGGACGTCGCTTGTCGATTTCTGTTTGCGCTTAGACGAGCATATAATTAGTCGAATCTTGGCGTCGAATCGCGCAAGTAATTCCTGCCGAAGGAACAAGCTTCCTTCGATCGTTTCCTCGCCGCATAATTATCGACGTCGCGTTGTTGCGGAAACGAATCTGAATTTATTGTACCGTCGTGATCGTGTACTTTTACCGGCTTTAGCAGTAATTACGCGTATATAATCGTTCGCGAAAGAATTGAGACACTTGCAGGAATCCTTATCGATGCGTACGTACGTCTTACGCGAATCATCTTGAAATTTCACTAGCACCGCAATGAGACTGAACTGTCATGAGTATGTTTATTGGTAAGGTACAATCGGTAAAGGAGCAAATGTGAAAATATACACAGAAATTATTATAAAATAAAGTATTAAAAATATTATTATAACAATATTCGAGAAATTAATTGTCCATTATATTAGTGTACCTCGATATTCCGTGTCTTTAACGCTGAATAATTGCGCGATAATTAATCGGTCTTTGGTTAAATGAACTTTTACGGTAAATATTTTTATAGATTTTCAGATTGCGTCAAATTTTGCCAATGTAATCCCGACAGTCGTGTCTCATAGCAGCGTTAACGATATCTCAAAATGTTTTCTGCAACGCATACGACGTGGACTTGAAAGCTTTGCGAACCACACTGTACGTACATTTTGGACCTCGTTGCAAACTCTACCGATATAGTCATGAAAATCGTGTCTCGTTATAGCTTTAATGAAACTTCAAAAACTTTTGGTACAACGCGCGTGATGTATTCATAGAAATTGTCCGTGATAAATGTTCGAGTATTTTCCTCGGCCACTGTAGATATGTCCATATTGAAATTCACGTGAGTACGCGGATATTGTAAGTGGAGCGGTATTAAATAATTACAACTGCGCTGAATTTAAGCTGCATTAAATTCGCATACGCTTCAACGGTATCCATTAGTCCGTTAATGCATCCACGTTGAGCCAACAATTGTTTGTACTTAATAAGATAAAGAGCACTCAGCGCGATGTTCAGCCTTCGTCGATGGATGATCGATTAATATGCGTCATTGTCGTGTGTGTCGGTTTTAATTAGAGAAAATATACTCGTGATCGATTCGTTTATAGTTAAACGTGTGTAGAGCAGAGGCAATGGTCGCATAACTCTCACTCGATCCGGTTCTAGTGTAATCAAGACGTCGCTGCCGGCTGATCGCCGAGGGCAAGTCTTTCCCGCGTCGACGGTATTTTTCTTCTCCGCCCACACAGGTGTATATAACATTATACCGCATAGTATCGTACATGCGTCCTACGTACTGTTCTCCATTATCACGAATGGTCAATTTTAAGAGAAAGTAGACTGCAACGGATTTCAAACCGTATATTATAATCTCTTGTTATCTTTCGATTTACTACGATTGCGTCTTCCGACACTAAACCTACCACAGCGGTCAAATTGGCCGCTTTCAAATTTCTACGCAAACCTTAGCATATTTAAACGTTATCATATCGCTTCCTAATCTGTGGCTTTTCATAAAATATGCAAACGATATATTCTTCGGTATCTATATCTAGTTTGCTTCCTTTTCGAAGAAAAATTTGTAGTCTGTCCTGCCTATCGCGAACGGTCAATAAGTACACAAGAAGCGTCGGTTTAGCATACGAGAAGTTTAGTGTTAAAGCTCCAGCGAAACAATGTGTAGCGAATGTACGTAGTTTTCGTAACTTTCACTGTAGAATATGGCTGTAATAATTTACTCGCTACTTTTACGATTGCTGCAGCTTACGCACAGTACAATCTCCGTAGTTTTACAGTTCTAGCTTTATAATGGGTCTTTTGATAAATCTCCATTTACTATCCACGCGCGAAGCAATAAAATCACATCGAAATTACGTGATTATCCTATAAGATGATAATACTGTCAACCGTATTATGTATAGTTTTTTTTATAACGTGTGTCACAATTGCTCGCCTGCAGATTTCTATCTTTCTACGCCAATCGTAGATTTTCTTGTTTGTAATAAATAATAATCGTAATAACAGTGATATATAACAATAACAATACAATGTGACAAAGGTATCGGGCAGAATCGAGCCAACGATCGCCGTGTACAATCCTCTATCGGAGATTTAAAAATTCAGTCGGGTTTCCTCCGTTTCGACTAGACGATCGTGTCGAAATAGATTCCGTTTTTCGATAAGGTATTCAATCAGGATTGAGAATACGTTTGCAACGAGGTGTGCAATCCAATAGTCCAACCGCGACTGTCACTGTGCACGCTATCAACGATATTCGTTTGCGTGAATAGGAACGTGGACGAGGTGGAGAAAAAGGTGTGCACGCGCGCCTGGTCTGAGCGGAAGTTTATTCGTTAATTGCGCGGTTCGATGGAAAAGAAAGGAACCCGATCAGCAAATTGCGGCTAATTCGATGTCACGGACACCGATTCGGCAACGTATTAACCCTTCAAGAAGTCTCGGTGCGTTAAATGCACGCCTAGTTTGCAGAACTGTGTTCCTGGCGATCTGTAATTGTCCTGACAATTGTCCCGTTGCTCGAGAAACTAGAAAAAAGTCTCGTAAACGGTGTTCTACGCTAATACCGCGAAATATCCAAAGATTCTAGGCGGTTTATATGTTTGGCAATAGCACACGAACGTTAGCAAAATGAAACTGGAGATAGAAACGAAATTAGAAAGCTGGAGATGAATGAGAACGGCCAAAAGCAACAGGCGATTTATTCCATAAAGAAATAATAAATTTTCAATAAATTTAGTAACAATTTTATTTGTTTGAAAATAAATAACAGCTGTATTAAAATTTTACATACGGTTTATCGATATATCTGTCCTTGCTATAATTTTCGTTCGTGCATAATTTTTTACCTGTGATCCTGTAATTAAATAACACGCTGTTGAAAATACCGAAATGGCCAGATATTTTAGAGTGCTAATGTATCAACGTATCTCTCTCTCTTTCTCTTTTATCGTTTGGAAAATTAGTCTCGTATGGAATACGGATTTGCACGATTGTACGTCTATAGGGCGCGAATGTATTCGATTTTCAAAGGCGAAGGGTGGGAAGGTTTTATGGTTTGTACCGTAAAATCGATTCACCTGGTGGATGTATAATATAATTTTATAACGCGATAAGGGAAATAGGAACGAATACCGGTTGCATGTTCCATCCGATACATAGCCCGCGAGCTTTATCAACGTTCGTTCGATCAAAATCATTACGTGTTTGCAACGGTTTACTTTGTAGACTGGCCGGAGCAATTAGCGCGCGAAAATCACTGCCGTTCGGAAAAATATCGCCGCTAGTTATCGCGTGTTACAGTATAAAAGCGGAGAAATGATAAAGAAAAGCGCTTTCAGTACTCATCGGCGATATTAATTGCAACTTTGATCTAACGTCCATCATATTTTTGTTCGAATTCCATTGAATGGCCACTGTGCCGATTTCGTGGATTAAATTTACGTCGTTTGAAGTTACGCGTTACAAGTTTCGGTTATAGCCAGACAAAATAATCCTTTTATGTTTATTCGTATAAAATACGATCTAGAAAATTGAATATACGTGTTTTTGACATTTTTCAATATTTTCTGATTATCTTCGTTTGGCTTAGAACAGAGTAAAATTGTATCGGGCAACATTTTCAGGCAATTAACTCGAGTATGGCTATTCTCGATGAATATATACGCGTTCAAATCAAATATCATCTGGAACATCGAATACACATATTCTTTTATTTTTTCGACACTTTGTAAATATTTTTATTTGATTTAACGAGTGATTTCATATCGTAGCTTATAATAAAAAATTGTCCGTTACCTAATATCATCAATCCTAATATTTCTGCGGTAAAAGAGTTTTCTGTTGCCAATAGCTCAATTTCGTATGGTGATATTAGTAGACCGCGGATTTTCATGGCAAATTTAAAGTCGCACGACATTTTTTGTTTCATATTATTTTCTCGAATTACGTATGATCGTAACAATAGAAACGGAAGAAAAACGTCGTGCGTCTATTGTTTCCTTGTAAAACGAAAGAAACTTTCCGGACAACCCAATGCTTTCCATATCAATTAATACGACATTTAATGTATGAAACGATTTTCTCTACCTAGACTCTGCCTGTTTACTCGCGTCTATTCAGACAAATACGAAACTGCATAAACGTCCGCAGACTAAATATTAGAATATGCATTCTATCCGACCAATTAACCCGTTCGAAAGACCGCGCGCAGTAAACCGAGGCTAGCGAAAGGATAAAAATTGTCCAGATCGGATCTACGGTGACCGTATCCAGGAAAGATTGGAGGTGGTGAGCCGCGAAGGATTTTTACGAGCGGCTAGCGTGTGCACGTAACAACCTGGCGAACATAATTCTCGTATTTCGAGGGGAAAACGACGTAAAGACGAAACGAGTGTCCTTTACGATCCCTTAAATGCCTCGTGTTATTTCCAGCAGGCGGGCGATATTCAGCGTAATAACGCGATAAATAACGGGTCGTAACTTCCGTATACGTAGGTAGTTGCCGCGTACTATTCGGCCAGGGCTCTTTATTCCGGGGCACGTCGGTTTATAAACGTTAATTACGTGTCCCCCCGTAGCACTGCAACCGCTTGCTTAGCGTTGCAGGAAGCGACGCGAAACACCAGTTCCCAGCGCCGCTTTCTCGCAGTTCTTCAGTCGCCGGTCGCGGCAAAAACGAATAACTTGTTATCGCAAAAAAGAACGAGTGCCTCGTTCTGTGACACGATGAAAAAAAGAAGCTACGCTCGGTGGAATCGATCTTCGTAGCTCAGAATCGTCTATGGACAACCGGTTTCTCCGCTCGAAATGTACGTAAGCGTAGGAAGTTTTAGAAAATTGCGCTAATCATTTCGCAAAGCATTACGAGGGAATTTCTAGTATCCGAACTAATGGAGAGACATAATTTCCTTGGGAATGGAATTTCTGGTTAATAGAATCCGCGTATTTTCGCGGCATTTCAAACTAAGTTGATCGTTCGTCGTCGTTTTCAATGTAATTTCCATTCTTTCAACGCGAACGCTTCAAACGTCGATAATACGTATGGAAATTTCGTAACGTTTTAAGATACTAGCGTTATAAATATACATTCAGATAGTGGCATTTCTTTATCGCTGATTCGTTACTATCATTGCACAACAGAGCGCGGGTATTTATTTTCCAATTGCGTTCAAGTTTTTCTACTTCTTGAAACACCTGAGTAGTTTCCAATTACGTGTTTCTCTTCTTGACGTCGTTAATTATCTCTACCTTTTCTAACTTCTCGAGTATTCTCATTCCTCTCTGAGCTCGATACGAGACATTTCCTCTTTGATGTCGTTATATACAAGATATTAACGCGTACGATACTAATTTCGTACTAAAGTAACAAGAAAGTGATATGAAATAACAGTAAGGACGTATAAACGTCGTGAAAGACAGAAGCGAAAAACGTTCCGTTAACGGGCCGTTTGTATTTAATACCGTTGTTATTTACCCACTATTATTGGCACCGAGTTCGCTTGAAATCGAGCCGCTCGATTAAAGTAACTTGACTCGTGCCGTGCGACTTTCGCGAACTATCCCCGCTGCTCGTGTTATTTACCGCTGTCCGCAGAAATTTCATTCGGAACAGCCCTTTAATTCAAATGACTTAACTCGTGCTATTAATCCAAGGCTAAGTTCAAATTACTTGACCAATTTGAACGAGACTTTGGCAACAAGTTAGCTGGACGCAGCCCGTTGCGTGCGATCGCCAATTTCTACGGGATAAAACGCTCGTAACTTCACGACCACGCGAAACGCGATTAAGCAAACCTTCTCCATTTACCTTTGCTTCGTCGAGGTTGGATCGTCGCACCCACACAACGCGAAGTTGCAAAATCAGCGGGGAAAGCGACTGTGGCGGAACTGCGTGAGATCGAGGGCGATCGTTGTTCCCGGAAGCGGAGGAAAATTCGAAACGCGCCCGAGGATCGAAGAAGATTGCCAAGGTTCGTCGGTATAACGTCGCTCAGATTCCGCTTGTTGCTGGCCTGTGCGAGTCGCATTATCCAATTTTCCACGGTGCTACGAGGTGCAATTGCACGCAGAGGCGGATGGCGTGGGCCGGTGTACTCGTTCGTCGGCTGGTTCCCGCGTCGTGCATTTGCCCGTGTGGCGGCTGCCTGCAGCTGGTGCGCGATGGAACCTGCGGTCGAATCGGCCGCTAGTAAATCGACAGCCGCGATAAAATCGATACCGCGTAGATCCAACGATTTTTTTGTCCCCCGCGAAGCTTTCGATCATTGTAAATGATAGCACATTACGTGGGAACGATAGTGCCGCGTAATTGAAATGGAAACTGCGTAACGCGCCGACTGGAATCGAGCGAAGGCTAGTAGAGAGATGCTGCAGATATTTCTGGCCACTGCGATTTGTTGTAACAGTTTTATCGGAATTTGAACCAAGCGTACAAATTTCTGACGAATCGGTAATTACAAGTGGTACTACCCTCTTGTAGAAACAGAAGATCGGCAATTAAAGATACGAATATTCTAGCGTCTTTCAATTTTGTTCGATACGTACCGGTTCTTGTAAACGAAATATTCGTCAAGTTACACGAATCCTCCTCAGGTATAATTACAGTGTATCTGTAATTATATCGCGGAAGAACGACATCTAACCAAGCCGTAAAGTTGTACTCGCGAAGCTTCCGATCGAAGTACGCAGGTACAGGATACGTTAATTAAGTAATTTTCTTTGAAAGACGAGGTCTAGACGCGATGGCGAGTAACGAGCTACGAAGAATCACTGGTAAAAGGAGGAAAGTATTACGAGAAAACGCGAAACCTAGGCAATAGCGTGGATAGTCTGGCAAATAGCAACCAGCGCACCGGTGTCATTCATAAAGATGAAAAAGACGAAGATCGATATATCGGTACATGCAGACTCTCTTCAAAGTTGCTTAGTCAAAGAACGAGCTGCGGTTTGGAAACATCGACGGATGATTTACGACGGTTCGATACGGGAAAGAGGGCGAAATACCTCGCTCTAAACAATACGTCCATACGTCGAGGCTCATTCTTTTTTCTCCCATTCCGGACGAAAGAATTTTCGATTACTTTGAGTTAACGAGCGATCGCGTAAAGTCAGCCAATCCATCTGCTAGGCTGCTTCCGTTGTGTGTTTCGTCTTTATCGACGAAATTTCACGGGGCGGAGTTTTCATGGAATGAAGGAAGGAAGCAGCGTTCGGATTACGGCTCCGACTTAAACCGAGCGTGCGAGGAATCCCCAGCGATGCTTTATGTTTTCGTCGATACGTGATCCCACATCGTACGATCTTCGTACGTCGTCCACGGTTCTCGTTATCAAAGCGAGCCATTTATCTCGTAGTGTGCGAGCTCGCTGGAAATTCCTTCGAATAAAGTCGCGCCGTTTAATCCAATCGAGGACCAAGCAAATCGTAGTTTGTCGTAACGTTGTAAATAAAATAGTAGGAAAATCGCAGAGCCATAGAATTATCATCGAATCGTGAAATTATAGAATCTAGAACGAAGCGAGTTTTTCGCTGAAATACAGAATCGAAGAAAGCTATCGGATGATAAAAGTTTTAAACCGTGACGTGAAGTTCGATTCTGCTGGTCGGACTCCATAGCCTGCTCCATTCTTCTTTCCCGATACTATGGATTGATTTAAGGAGGTCTCGATACGATACCTTAGTTTCATTCGACAGGTCGGTTATTGCTTCTCTGAGCGTAATCCGACACGAAAGTAGAGATTGACTCTATCTTCGGCTGATCACTTCGGATGAACCGCAGATGCAAACAATCTTTGTACGTTTCGCCGTGAATGAATCGTTCACGATGCATGTCGAAAGCGTAAAGTCTAAATTCGCCTTCGCACAGCGACGAGTATCCTTTCGAGGCGTTAATGGCGCTTGTAGATCGATCGATAAAGGTAAACGACGTGTCCCGATACGACCAGAGCGTTTAACACCTTGCAGGCTGGTGTGTTTGCAAATGTGAAACCTGTCGCAGGAACCATCCAATAAAAAGAAGACCGGGGTCTCTGAATGGCCGGCAAGGTTAATACGATTGGATGATTGGCTCGATTAGCAAATTGGCTGGCGACGTGTAGGACATTGGGATAAATGAGGATATGTCTATGCTGGGAACATGGCACTGCCGCAAATTGATGGGAAGGGATCGAACGACAGCCTCGATGTCATCGCTGATATATTATGAGACATGGTTTTCGATAGGTGGGCTTACGTGCGCGTGTCAGCTCGACAATTAACGCGACCCTTGTAGAGTTGCACCAAAGGGCCAAAGGGTAGTGGATGGGGGCCCTAAAAAATGGAATTCAAGCAACGCGATCGAATACCCTTTTTTTTTTTTATTATTATTCGCCTCCGCTCTTTCCAGGTGAATCGTCGAACGATAAAATTTCGCGAATCGCTCGCGTCCCGTGACGCGCCTCGCGCTTCCCACGGAATGAGAGACGTTTTTATGTATTTATCTTTTAATACGGTCGATCGAGCTATGTATCAGTTTGCTGAAAGTTTTTTTTTTTTTATTATTTGGAAGAAATTACAATCAATTCTAACAAGAATTTTAAGTAAGCTTTTCTGGCGCGTTACAATGTCATGAATGTAAAGAGTTTATTGCATGTTTGATTCTAGTTGAATCTAGTGCTTAAATCTAAAGGATAGTGTTTTATCTTTTTTTTTTTTTCGCTGAAAGTAACGCGTATTTCGTGAAATAGGAATAACGCGATCGAAGACTTCAAAATAGAAGACGATAAGTCAGGTTTTCTATCTTTTACGGACAAACGGTTTTAAAATTCAGCAGGTCAATCGATAATTCAAATGTTATTAAAATTATTCGTTTATTTGTGTCTCACAGAGATCAGCAAAGTACGTGAACGTCGTATGCTAACAACACGTCTCCTGCAAGCATCTTGTAACGCGTACATACATTTTCAAATTGGTCTGAAATGTTGCCAATATAATCGTGACATGTCGCGTCTCGTTACGGTGTCGATGAAAATTCAAGATACATGTAACACATAGAGCATGGACATAAAAGCTTCCTATGGTAAATATCGGAACACTTTCCCGAGCCAGTGTACCACATACGCGCAACGCGATTTGTTCGTCTTGCAAAATTAATTATAACGGTAAACAGCACGAAAAATGCAACGATACGGATAAACCGCGAAGAGGATTTACGTAATCCTCGCGTAGTTTCTCGATAGAAGATAACCATTCAAAATGCATCCATGTTTCTCCGTTTATTTCTCCTAGATCGTCTGTAAAAACAAATAGCAGATGCATATAGATGCGTCATCGCGAACGTGGGCCGTGATTTCCAGCGTGGGCGACGAAGGTGTAGCTGAGGGCCGAGGAGCGTAACACGTGGGTTAGCAGAAGAGCCGTATCGGGTGAACGGCGCGTGGCAGATGAATTTTTTCACGTCACCGCCATTGATTATTTTCGCTATTCGTTATCCCGAAGATACGTACATTCGTGTCTGCTTAAGCAAACCATTTCGATGGTTCTGTTGAAAGTTGGTTCGTCTCATCTTGAACGTTCGTCGCCTTATAAATCCATACATGGATCGTCCATTTTAATTCGATGGCTGTATTTCCGAGTAGGTGTGTATAATTGAATATATTATAAGACATTAGTTTCATCAAATAATAGTTATACTAATTATACAATTGTACTAATACGTTTGAGAAGTTGAAAGGGATAGCACTTGGGTGGATCGTCATTATATTCGTCGTGTTTTACCTAGTCGCATCAGTTACATTACCGTTAAACCTCTACTATATAGTCGTAACGCAACTAGAACACGACAAGCAACTAATAGTAATAGTATCTCATTCGAGTTAATTCGACGCGACAAAGTTGAAGTAGCACGGAGCTACAGCAACCGTAATAATCTATTACTTAACGGTTAAGTCAGCTCCGTTTTCTTAATTCAACGGAATATACTTTGCGACTTTTACGTTGCAACAGATTGTCGAAGTGGTTGTCACTTCTAAGAGAACTCTACGTCTGATCGGTTTAGCTGGCAAATGTATTTGTTAATTTACAGGAAGAGTTAGAAAATATTAAAAGATGATTGTTTGTGGAGATGTAGAGTTTTAGGGAGGGCGTTGAAGTGGTTAACACTTCTAAGTAAACTCTACATCTGTACCGACTAATTTTCTAACTCGCTAAAGCCATCGACAGGCCATAGACGAAAGACAACCACATGGCAACCATAAGACAAGAGACAGGCAACGATGGCTTCGGTGTTCAGTTTCTAGGTAACGCCGCTAGCGTGCGGATCTGGACCAGCTCAAACTGTATTCATATTATACCAACGTTTCTTTATTAAATATAGCTTACTATCTGACAATTTATCCACGCGCTTTACTCTGTATCTATATAACCCATAACCACAACACAGATGAAAATATTCGCGACAAAACCTCGTTACTTATCTCTTAACAGCACATTTGAATATTTTCCAGTGGCGATTCCTTAAAATAAAGCATTTTATCCCCGTTAGCGCGAGATATCGAGCGGAAACAGCAAGTTTCCTCGTCTTGGATTTTCCTCCCCCTGCGGCCTTTACTCTTCCGATCTGTTTGAGTTTTTCGTTCGGGAAAGCTGTTGTTTACCACGTTGTTCCGCGATCTATATCTTTGTTCAGTTGCTTTGTTCCGCTGCTTTGTTCCGCGGGACGTTGGCATAATGAACGATACTTGCAGGAAACTTCGCCGGTTCTCTTAGCTCTTTGCATTTCGCGTGCTCGATGTAACAGCGCGAGAACTATCATCCTGAAATTTCAAGCGTATTTCAACGAATTACAGCTGTCCCCCAGACTGGAAGTGAATAACGTATTCGCTGGAATAACGTCAGCCGCACGCAATCCTCTGTGGTAAAATAAAACACGATAGGTTTTCCGATGAATGGAAAAAACGCCGGCTGATATTAAGGGCTATATTGCTACATGTCCGAAAAAAGTAACAACGCAAGTGGAAAATATTCGATCGGTGAACAAACAAAATAACATAAGCCGAAAGCATCCAAAGGCCAACAACTGTGAAGGGTTATTCAGCCCATTGCGCGTTAAAAGTTCCGAGCTCGTAGTGTCGCTAGAAGAAGAAGGTAGACGAAGTCGAAGAAAAAGAAAGAAAAATATAATACATAAATTCGCAATAAGACCGTGTACAGAATGTCACGGCTGACCCGCGTTGTTAGGGAAATAATTAATCGGTTGAGATTTCGTATTTGCGAAAAAGTAACAGTCCAAATTAAGGATTATTCGGAAAAGTTTTAGAAGAAAATAGCGAATGAACAGTTAACTATGCGTTGACTCCTATGTAATTCTTTGTTCTAAAATTTATTTTAAAAAAAAATAGGATTCAATTGAAGTTAACTATGCGTTGACTCCTATGTAATTCTTTGTTCTAAAATTTATTTAAAAAAAAATAGGATTCAATTGAAGTTAACTATGCGTTGACTCCTATGTAATTCTTTGTTCTAAAATTTATTTAAAAAAAAATAGGATTCAATTGAAGTTAACTATGCGTTGACTCCTATGTANATTCTTTGTTGTAAAATTTATTTAAAAAAAAAATAGGATTCAATTGAACGGTCGAATTGTCTGTTAAAATCGTCTGCATATTCGATCGTTACAACCTCTCTACAACTTCAAAAACGTTATTAAAACATTGCTTCTTAGTAGTTTTGTACAAAAATCTCACGACCTATCAGCCATTTACGAGAGGCATACTCCTTGGCTCCAACCAATTCTTTTCATTTTTAACGATCACGCGAAGATACTACCTTCCTGTCATAAAGTAACGTTGAAAAAATACAATCCGACAAAAATGTACTTTTTCCCGAGATCTTCGTATACAATCGGTGAGATTTTTATCGCGACATTGAACACATCGCTTCTCCACAGCCCATCGTTCCAAGCGAGGTTTAATAATCTTCTAACGGTTTGTCAGCTTATTTATATACATCGTATTTCTCTAATTGTCCTAGCCTTAACATGTATTTGTGAACGGTAATGCACTTGCATTCGGCCGGGAACTTCTCTTTATTCTCCGCTCGCGGTCGAAACTACTTCGCCCACACGAGTATGACGGGTCACACCCATTTAATTTCGCGGTTTCTCTTCTTTCATCTCCCCTCTTCGGGTTGCTCGAGCATCGCCTGCAATCAGTTCTTCCACGGTCTTCCTCCGCATTCGACCATCTCCACCTCCGTCGCGTCGCGTTTCGCCTCCCTTCGTTTGTTCTCATTAGTCCGCCATTTATCCTTCGTCTCATTCAACCTCGCGGTTCACCGAAATCCCCACGAAGAATGGCCCGGCCAATTGCGTCTTCGTTGGCGCCCGGCCCAATTGTTTCTCGATCGGCTACGTTCTAATTGCGGAAACACAATTAGCGCGAATAAATAACCAGCCAGCCAGCCAGGTGCGGTTTCTAATTAATTCTCCGCCGATTGTTATCGGCCAGTGAACGAATCGTCGTTTTATTCGTCGTGTCGTTCAATTTAAATCTTCGATACCGTAACAATGGACTTGCCTCGATTAGATTACGTTTGTAGAAGAGTGCAATTACTTTGAATACTCGAAAGGCGGTAGGTTGCGAAATAGCTTGTTAAATGTATAAGGGAACTAAACATTTGATAACAGTTCATAAAACATGTGTATATATAATAGTTTAGTTTATTGCAGGGACGATAATAATTACTAGAGCGCGCAGTTTTGTTCGTTTATAGGAAACTTGAAGGTGCCAGAATACGCAGAATGCGCGTAACATTCAAAACAAGCAAAAGTATTAAAAACAAATTTCCCTTCAGCTTCTATTCTTTTATTTGCAAGAATACCAACTACATCGTTATACAGCGAAGAGACGATTCTGCTTAAAGAGGAAATATTGACAATTCCTCGTTAGATCGAAAGAAACGTGAAGATGGAAGAGCTAGCGAATTTAATCATCAGATTTAGAGGTGGAATCGTAAGGATGGATTGAATGTTCGCTACGATCACCGAAAGAGCTGGAATCGATGCCTTTTCGCGTCGCTTCGACCACGATACGTGGTGAGCTAATCGAATGCAGACGAAAGAAATTGCACAAGAGAAGTCGACGATGCGATGGCTAGAATCGGATTCGGGTCTCGCTGTCACGAAGATAGCAGCGACCGATTTCGTGCACGCGACCAAAGTGAGGAAAAGGGGTTACAGGAGCAGAAAAGGGATGGAACGAAGGGAGAGAAACGATCGATCGAAAGCTGCGTTCCTCGGCGAAGAGAAAGAATCGGTTCGTGCCAACCTATGCCGCTTTTCTTTCCAAGCGCTGAAGAGTTACTTACGATTCCTTGACGTAGATCCTTTGCCACTACACGCCATATTTTCCTTTCGTTTCAATCCACTTCGTGACTGTCTCGCTCTCTACACCTCTCACTCGTCGTTTCTATTTAACAGAGGAAACTCGTGCGAAATTATACAACAGGATGAAAGCGTAAAAACGCTAAAATTACTCTTTATCAAAAATACTCTCGATTAAAATATACTCGTCCCTAAAAATTCATTTCGAATCGTATCGAGAGAAGGCAAGGTTCGACGAAGATATTATAATACGTTGAAAAGTCGAGTGCGATACATAGAGTAATTATATATTTCTTACTTTTTAATTACATTTTTAATACATAGATATAGTACCCTTTTCTTTCCTGTATGAACGAACCACAGTTGTTTCCATAACTAATCGACATTCTTCAAATTTCATTACGAATACAACTGTCTCGCGATTTATATAAATTTTCCGAAAAAAATCTCCTCCGCTTCATCTGCTCCAATATTTGTTTGAACGTTCTATATCGAATGTATCCAATTTGTTCTGCGAAGTCAGTCAGATATCTATCGGATCGATACGAGATACCTTGAAAAACGGACCGGATATCGTAAGCGACGTACCAGTCAAATATAAGGGGTGAAATCTATCGGATTCTCGTGTCTGCGGCCGTTTGGCCGGAAATGCTAGCGGCGCGTGGTGTCCGCTGGCCTGCCGCCAGGCACCGGAAGGGACGCTCAAAGATAGATTTACTCGCGATTCGAGCGGAGCACGGCTACTCCTAAAACCGTATTCCGAACGCGAACAGTCGCTATCTCGATAGCCGCCGCCGGAAGAAATACAATTTCGTGTCGGCGACAAGATCAAGTTCCATCCGTTCTACCTCCGTTTTCATTCGAGAAACCACTGTCCTTCTTCGCCTATAAAAATCGCTAATCCGATGGAATTCCGTGTGCTTTCAGAGTCAGTGACGAGGTGACGACGACGACCGCGGGCACGACGGAGATACACGAAGAAGAAACGAATCAACCAATCATGGCTAAAAGCGCCGAGAGACTTCCTGGTACGTCCACCAGGCTGAGGACCCGAGACGACGGCTGCTGTTCCGTGAATTTCCTGAAATACGTTCTACACATCTACAACGTGGTGTTATTCGTAAGTAATGTAAAGTCACGTGTACTTTGATATATCTGAGGTGGTTATGGCTGCAATAATGAATTAGTCGGTTCCAACTCGACAAAGTTTATTCCACCTATAGTCGCTGCAGTCGCTCGGTATAAACTGTTCGTTAGACTGTTCGGTGTGACGGTCGGAAAAGTTCCGTTGCATATACGATTGCCTCTTGCCGAAGACGTCTCGGTGGACCGCCCGCTAATCGTTGGCTTCGGTCTTTGTCGCGAGTGTTTTCTTCATTCTTCCCGCCTTCTAGCTGTTACCCAAGACGACGGTTTACAATGTATCTATCGCCACATATCTTTGATATATTCTGTGCGTTGTATCGAGCGAAATACAAAATGGACAGCGCGCTGTCAGCTACCGACGGAGCAAACCATTTACGTTCTCGCCCAGCTCGGCCGGCGTTTACAATCGGCCACGTCCTCTGCAACGATGTCGTGTCGGCCTCGTAAACGCCCCCTTTTAATTGTTATGGCTTCAACCACCCGCCGACATCGACGAAACCAACCGCGACTCGATCCTCGGCTCGATCAACGAACCGTCACCAGGTTCTCCGTATTCCAAAAAAAATTCACGAAACTTTCAGAGTGTTAGGACACCCCGAGTTAACACAGCGGTTGACCCGGTCGAAAATAGGTTCGTACGCTTGAACGTGCGTACGATCTGCTTTTGTCAGTTTGAAGTAAACTCGTGGTACGTTTGGTTTCCCTTTTATGGGAAAAATGCAGTACAAACGGCAAACGAACGTGTATTCTTCGCGGAGAGGCTGCTCTTCGCGAAAGAAAGCAGCGAAGAATCCCCTAAACGAGAGTAAATCTTTGAGCAAACTTAAAAGGCGTCTCGATAAATTTATTCGTGAAAAATCAGAGAAGATTATTGGATGGGACGGGGTGCATACGTACGAACCCATTTTCCGAAATACGTTGTAAATCGTCCCAAAATCGGCAGGATTTTATCGAACGACTGATTACTACGAAGTACGAGCCACGCTGTGCTTGAAACTTTTTTCGACCTTCCATTAAAACTTCATCGTGATAGCCCGTTATTTCTTTCTATTTTATGGTATTTAGCGTATTGGTAAAAATTAACCCGCAAGAAATAACTGGCTGCGAATTAACGTTTTACGTTGCAGACGAAATTCAAGTCCCTTCCTTCCGCTTAAACTCTTTGAAACTTCCGTTTGCGTGATATCAAGCGCGTATATTTTCAAACTTCGTGAATTTCTTCGCCCAAATGTACGTCGAAAGAGAGGCGTATCGGAAAAATTAACGTGGCAATTCACGCGCAAACCCTCGGGAATATTTCCTTGAGGGAGACAAGGTTTCGCGTTTCGTCCCGTGGATGCGCGAGCGTTGTAAACAGCCGGTGAAACATCGTGACCCATCGTGATACATCCCATAAAATGCTAATGAAGTCCGCGTGGTAAGGTGCAGCCGCGGGCCGAGGATGAAAGCGTCGAAAGGCGAAAGAAGAAGAGGAATCGAAAAAAGAGCAGAAAGATCTCTGAATCGATCGGTAGCCCTTACCACGGAGCATCGCAGTTTAATGCATAAAATGTCGACGCCTCGTTGAGAAGCGTGTCCCACCGAGGACGTCCGTGAGATTAAAAATAAGCGAGGAACTTGCTCGAACCTCGTACCCTGTTATTGCCGCCGCCTTCTCGCGCAGTCTCATTTTTCATAATTTTACCTGCACGCGCATCGCTTTCCTCGTGTATGACAGATACCATAGTCTTGTTATCTTATCGAAAATGATCGTCGCATTCGTCATTCCAGTAGTCGTAGAAAGGAACAATGAAATTTCCATGATCGCGAATGAAATTCTATCGCGAATTCCGTGGGATAGAACACTGGGTGGAGTCGATAGTAAAACAATTGTGATTTTTAAAAAATCAATATATTTGTTCGACTAATATATAAGAGAGGTGAAATATTTTTGTTTGTAAATTAAAAAAAAAAAATGAAAATAAAAAAGGAGATGAGATAAGTAAAATTCTTTGAATACGAGAGGACACAAATCAATTAATTATTCTACATTTTCCCGAATTTATTCAAAATTAATCTAACGCGTAAGATTATTTCGCTCGGTGCAGTAAATTTGTGTGTTAACATTTTCTGCAATGAAAGCTACTCAAATGCCAGAGCTACTAAAGTTCTCCGTTAGATTATGATAATGAAATGAAAATTCAGCCTTTTTCTTTTAGAGACGAATAGGCATGCTGGAGCTTCTAAAATTCTCTACGCTCTACTAGATCGTGATGGTGAAATAAAAATTCAGAGACGCGCTTAAAGGACGAACCGCGGCAACCGAGGTTGGTCGTAACGTTACTCGTTAACGTTCTCGCGCCATGTTTCTGTGCTTCGATTACAAATTTTCACTGATAACGTGCTTTAAACGCGAGTAAAACACTATGCATGTTACAACGAACAAAAACTGGATATAGAGAAGAACAGAAAAAAACAATTGCAACGAATGAAAAATCCATAGTTGCAGAGAGATACGTTACGTTACATTTTAAAACGCTGAAAAGCAAGAACTCTACAACGTCGAGAAGTTATTCTGATATGTAGAGCGCTGAAACGTGGATGCGTGTGATTTAATTATAATTTTTCATTACATCAGCCCTCACAGTGATCGTTTTTATAAATTAAAAAACGTAAAGTGGTAATAACGTTAACAAACATATTTTTACCATTTACACCAGACTTTACGATTCTTTATTTTCTAATCCATTCTTCCATCGATTCTAATAAATTCATAAAAATAATTTACTAGCTTCTCGAGAAGATCGACATTAATCGTACAACCTGATACAGTCGCAAAGCAAAAAGTTGATCAGATGAGTTTTCGATCTCGAAGAGACGCTCGTCCAAGCTCTGTCCAAGAAACTCGACACGTACAGACTACAAATACACTTCGAAATATTTAACTTTCGCTCCTACTTGCTTCCGACCTCGGTCCATCCTACGTCTGATTGTTCCCGAGCGATCATGTCTATTGGTATACTCGTTGAAATTGGAAAATCGCCGCGATGATGATCGCGCTGGTCAGAGCAGCCGCAAGATTCGATCGAGCTGAATGGCTGACTTTAAACTCGCTTGGTAATAAGGCTCGATAATACAGGGATAATGCAACAATAACCTCGCGGGAACAATGGCCGCGCAACAATGCCGGCCGCTTAACGCGTACGTTTACTCGCATTGATTGCGTTTGCAAGTGCAGTCACCCTGGCAGACCGAAGTCACTGGATTATTCCAATGACTGCGGTGTTAGTCGTCGCCGTCAGGCTGCTTCCCATCGCTCGGCCACGTAACCGTTTGAATTCCTTGGCGACGATCTTCTTCGTTGGCAGAAATTTGCCTACCTGCCTCCTTCGACGCATAGTTACTCATTGTTAGGTGTGTTCGCGTGGGACGTTAAGCGAATAAAGAATGAAGCGTAAACGTCGATTTGCCGATCAGTTGCCGGATCGCCAACGGGTTGCCGGTTCGACAGGAAAGTTCGACCGAGCCAATTGTGAACTATTCGCGGTCAAAGTTGAATCGAACTACGCTCGAGGGAAGAGTGGTGGTTCTATGTCGATACCTTTGCCGCTTGTTAGATCAACGAGCGTAGAATAGCCGGCTAGGTTGGCAAAAAGGAGAGTTAAAGCTGTAGATAATCGAGCGATTAATAGATGGAGCGAAGTTACTTATTACACGATTTATTAACAAGGGATAATTAAAGGGTGCAAGAGGCGATCCGGTTGCCTCCTCCCTTGCTTCTCTCTTGTCAGGGTAAAGCCAGGGAAAATTTGTCCCTCCTAGTTTTAATTAAAAAGTGCTTGAGAAATGATTAAGTTTCGCCTAAATGGACGATGGTGGTCACTAAATTCTGAAGAGATTTTTCTAGAAATTAGTTGCTCGAAGAACATTGATTTTTTTTTAGCGCTAAGAATAACCGTTATAGATCATTCAAATCGCGTTGGTTACCGGTAATCATTATCGATGACGGGAGTTGATTTTGATTACGTGTGACCATTATCGGCGATAAAAGTATTTTGTGGTCGCTGGTAACCAGTACCGATGACGGAAATTACGTTCGGCTACTAATAATCATTATCATCGTCGACGACGAATTTTGTTTTTCGTTAACGTTATAACTATTCGATGATGGAAATTCGTTCGGTTACTGTTGAGTGGACTGCGGATTTTCACGCATTTGCGAGAAATTTAAAGGCGCGAAGATGCATAAAACGCGAATGATATGCAAAAATATACAAAACCTACAAAGTTACATTTCTCCAAGCTTCTGTCTTTTAAATCGTATTCGCGAAAGCACGCAGAATTTACATAAATATCCGCAGTTCACAGATAACACCGTTATTACCGCTGAAAATATTTTTCCTATCTAACAAACCGTTATCGATAGGAAAATTTGGTTGATTGCTTTCGACCATCGTCGAAATATCGACGCTATTAGCAAAGTGTTACGAGCATATTTGATACAAGTTTACGTTCGATCGCCGTGGGACTATAACATTTAACACCGCCAATATATCGGAGAAGGAAATTAAACGCAGAAACGAAATTCCCCACATCGGATCGGTCGATCGATCGTTCGATCGATGCTTTAGTTGTTCAACGTTTAATTACCCATCAAGCGCACGATGAATCTCGCGCTGATCAAAGAGTATTCGAGTCTTGGCGTTGATCGTCAGACTCCTGTATCTTTGCCCTACGATCGACCAACTTGATGGCAAGTTTGTCATCGTTGCACCGTTACTATACAACTTCTAATCGATTGCCTCGGTGTTTCCGAGCAAGTGTATCTGTATGTAGCATACCACACGGTGCAAGATTGCTGCAATTTGGACAACTCGAATACCGTCCTGAAACTTTACAGTGAGACAGAGAGAGAGAGAGAGAGGGTGGGAAAGGGAGAAGAGGGGGAGAGGGGGAGAAGGAGAGGTTGCCGGCCATCTACGTAGGAAGCCTTAATTATATAGCTAGTGGAGATCGTTGGCTGAACTACTAATTACCGATTAATAATAATGGACCGACGCGTTCAAGCTTGGCTGTTCGAGAACGCTGGAGATTTTCATTGTAGACTTGACATGATACTTGAATGTCTTCCTTCTGTTCTACATAATAATGCGCCTAATAATGTACGGATTGTATTCCACGAGACAAAGCGAAAAGGGATGCGAAATGAAAGGGTATTTTGTTTCCCATTGTTCCGACGTTGTGCGTGCCCAAGCATGCGTACACCGCGGAAAAGTCTAGTGGAAAGTTTATTCATCAAGGGCACTCGCGTGGCGTTTCATGGCAAACTTCCACCGCAACCGTCGCTGCTAGCAGTGTAATTTTTTGAAGGGAAAAAAAAAAGAGGATTAGCTTGTTTGACGCAGCGCCGTTTTTATTTCGATCCGGATTAATTCTCGCGAGCAAAGCGTCGCGCGCGCGTTTGTTTTAAAATGGCTGAAACATTTTTGTTAGGGTATCAACGATCGTAAATCAGTGAAACTATTCCTTTTTTCCCTCTTCTATCTTTTTAGCCAGTAATTCCAATAATTAGTGACACGATTTTCGGCATAAATTGTACGTTTCAAATTACTGTTCTCGTGCTCTGACTGCCCGAACGGTAACAACAACTGGCACAGATCATCAGAGAAAGCGGAACTCGCCGAAATTTTCATTTTATTCGGGATAACGGTTTAAAGAAATCGTAGAAACGCGATGAATTAGCCATTCGTAATACTCGTATGTAATAATTCGTTTGGTAATCGAAAATGTTTTTCCATTCTATCCATTGAAAAATTTATTCGTCACGGAAGGTATGCGGAAAACGTGACGGGGACGGTTCGTGGAAGAAAATTGCCGCTGTTCCGATCCTCTTAGCAGTCCCTTAAGTCGAATTAATCTTAACGATCGCTAATAACGAATATCAAGGAACTTCCTTCGTAGAACGTTGGAGCGCAGAATGGTTCGCGCAATAAAATACGATTATCTTGCCGCGTGGTCCAATCGCATTAGGAAATACAGCCCCTCGTTATATTTGTAATTCCCGCATTCCACGCGGCTCGTTTGAGCCGCATCGTTGCGAGTTTCGCGTTAAGCATTGCGCGTTTAGTAGCGCCGAAACAACGAAGCAACGTTCGGCAAAGTTATTCGAAGAACCACAAGGGGAGAAAAAGGAAAAAAGAAGCAAAAAAGGGGGAAAAAAGAAGAGGAAGGAAGGGAAGAGAGGACGAGAAGAAATAAAAAGTAGTAGAATCTTTTCTACGTAGTACCTACCATTACTTCTACTAATTCCAAGCTTTAAGTAAGACTGACCTAATGTCTGCTTAACGTAGAGATTTTATACGCTACTTCTCTGCTGTCCAATGACAATGAATGAACGTGAAAAGTACGCGCATGCTAACGATTATTAATATTACCGATGTAAATGTACATTTATATAGGTATTATTCATAGGTATACGTGCTTGCGCATATATCAACTGAGAATTTCAATTAGGTTATTTAATTGACGAAATTGGATTAACCTTTGAACTCGGGAAATCTTGATGCGTTTCCCTCTACCAATTCGATAATTAAGCACAGAAGTAATTAAGGAAAAGTTTATAACTAGTCCTCTGCTATAATTAAGAGACATTTGTTTCATCGTCTATATACCAATTCATTAATGTGTATTTATTGTATGGTATTATGTCTTATAAGGTATAGTGAATAAGTAAAGAATGTTTCAAAGTTTGATTCGATTACGAAAAGAAATTTTCCCACCGCGTTATACCGTAAACTCTCGTTAGAATCGTTACTCTAGAATAGAATATTTCATGAATTTCTTATCGGAAAGATCCGAGACCCACCGTGATTGTTCGAGTTCTTGTCACTATTTTCACGTTTAACGTTCAACTTCCTTCTAAATATTACGCGTATAACGCTACCTCTTTCCAACTTTTCCACTGTATGTAATTACCAAAGGAATATTTACATTTGAATCTATATCGTACGTTTTATATTATATTTACGTCTATAAAAATTACAAGCATAACCCGAAGCCTTCCTATATACTCCCATATACTTCCTAAATACTCGTTCGCTTCGATGGATCTTCCCCACTTCGATTTGCATAAGTAAAACGAAATTGTAGGCATTCGTAGCGATAGATCTTCCCCGACTCGGTTAGCATAAGTAAAAAGAAGAAGAAGAAAAAAAAAACAAATAGAAGAGTCGACTGCAATTGCATGGTCAACCGGAGGATTGAAACGAGTCACTCTAAACGAACGAAACGACCGTCATCCGGCTTATTTCTCGGACGAGAACGAGTCCGGTGACCGCCTGGAGGTAATGGCTGTTCGCTCGAACGTATACCACGGGACACCTAGTGCATGCCCTAGGGTACTTGCATTTCCGTGCAGGCAGGACGCGTACACGCACAAGACAGCGCAGGAACGCACGTAGGCGCGCGTGCATACCGGTGCATCGTCCAACGACAGATCGCACTTGACACGTTTGTCGATCGCGAAATATCAAGCGTGAAGCAATGTCCACGCGCTCACTTCTCAATACCATCGTCTGTGCATCGTTAAAATCCCTTTCACGCGCCATCCCCAACGTAGCTCGAATTATTCCGCTTCGCTGTTTACCGTTTAATTATCCTCGACACGTCAGACAGGGAGTCAAGTGTTTTCCACGGGTATCGGAAACGTCTCTGAGTTATCTCGAAGAGGATAGATAATTGAAATTTGCCACGTCTCGAGATGGTTAACTTCGGTTCGTTACTCGATTCGATACGCTGCTTAATTCTTGCGTGAGCAAGCGAAAACTCGTGTGTATATTTTGTCGGAAATTTAGTTAATACTGTTTTGTATCTCGCGGAAGTATCGTAAAATTACTTTAGGTTTCTATTCTCTGATTTCTCTTCTATTCTATTCTAATTCTTCTACTCTATTTTGTCGGAAATTTAGTTAATACTGTTTTGTACCTCGCGGAAGTATCGTAAAATTACTTTAGGTTTCTGTTCTCTGATTTCTCTTCTATTCTATTCTAATTCTTCTACTCTATTTTGTCGGAAATTTAGTCAATACTGTTTTGTATCTCGCGGAAGTATCGTAAAATTACTTTAGGTTTCCATTCTCTGATTTTTCTTCTATTCTATTCTAATTCATCTACTCTATTTTGTCGGAAATTTAGTTAATACTGTTTTGTATCTCGCGGAAGTATCGTAAAATTACTTTAGGTTTCTATTCTCTGATTTCTCTTCTATTCTATTCTAATTCATCTACTCTATTTTGTCGGAAATTTAGTCAATACTGTTTTGTATCTCGCGGAAGTATCGTAAAATTACTTTAGGTTTCCATTCTCTGATTTTTCTTCTATTCTATTCTAATTCATCTACTCTATTTTGTCGGAAATTTAGTTAATACTGTTTTGTATCTCGCGGAAGTATCGTAAAATTACTTTAGGTTTCTGTTCTCTGATTTTTCTTCTATTCTATTCTAATTCATCTACTCTATTTTGTCGGAAATTTAGTCAATACTGTTTTGTATCTCGCGGAAGTATCGTAAAATTACTTTAGGTTTCTATTCTCTGATTTCTCTTCTATTCTATTCTAATTCTTCTACTCTATTTTGTCGGAAATTTAGTTAATACTGTTTTGTACCTCGCGGAAGTATCGTAAAATTACTTTAGGTTTCTATTCTCTGATTTTTCTTCTATTCTATTCTAATTCTTCTGTTCTATTTTGTCGGAAATTTAGTTAATACTGTTTTGTATCTCTTGGAAGTATCGTAAAATTACTTTAGGTTTCTATTCTCTGAATAATCTCATGCAATGTCAATTCGCTTCTTTGAAATGAAAATTTATGCACTAAATTTGACGTATTGTGGTATTAAAGCTTCAAACTCATTAGGTTGCGCTGTGCCTTTCTTTTTATAGAAATCGTCGGATTTATCATTAAGAAGTAAAGGTGGAACAATCTCTCGAAGAAGATAAAAGTCCCTGCGAGTAACAGATTTGCCATTATAAAACCGTTTCTGCGTGTCTGGTTATTAAGAGTTGATCGTTAGAAAGGATCATTAAAGATTGATTATTCAAGGACTCGATGAAAATATTTTACTGCTGTCTTCTGTAAGAACACGACTTACGTCGACTTACAAATCGTTTCTTGAATTTATCTTACAGTCCTGTCGCTTGGAATTACATCGCAGCTTCGCATAATTAAAACTGTATTTGGTACATCGTAGAAAGAGAAAAGTAAACAATTTGAGTTACGAACGAGAGTAAAATCATCGCCGCGTGTTTGCTATCGAAATAGAATATGTGAAACTCGCTAACTCCGCGTGTGGTAACCTGAGTTCACCTTTGATAAACTGTCGCTAATTTGCAGCAGTCAGGTGGATTCGCATTCACGCATCGCGTGTCAAACGTAATTTCCTCGAGCCGTCTACGAAGACTTTTTTCTCCACTCTCTCACAGAAGTGAGATGTTGCATGAGATCTTGCAAAGCTCGACGAAACGAAGAAAAGAGATGTTTAAGTATAAAAGTAATGCCGGAAGTTCTGCCGAACGAAACGTAGTTTCTCTATGCGCACTTGAACAAGTCAGGAGAGAGACGAGAGTCGTCGAGACACGATGTAACACGTAATTATTCTAATTTCGCTAGGGAATAGAACGGCTCTCTGGCTGTGCAGGGTTTACGTGCCTGCTGCAGATTGAATCTGGGAATATTCCAGGACCGGGCTCGGGCCGGTTTCACGCTCGAAGTCACGGAACTAGAATCTTTGTGCAACGAACAGGGACGCAGTCCCGCGATGGAATCTCGTTCTCGGTAGTGAAAAGCGAGGACGAGCCTCAACAGCGAACCTTTGTCGCGCTCTGAAAGGTTATTCAATAGCTTCATCGCTTGGTGATCGTGCATTACGCAAAGTAGCCGCGAGTTTTGCATTTTCACGCTCATCCGCTCGCGTTTGATGCTGAAACGACACGATCTGCTCACGACCAGCGATGGACGTTCGAATTTCAACTTCAAAGCTATTCGAAGTTCCTCTGAACAATGAACAACGAACGTTCGAATACGATTGTAGACTCGGACATTTTACACCTTTATTAATATATTACGTCGATGCACTTCGACAAAAGTACATATAAAGAAGACCTGCAGAGCATAGAAAACTTCCAAGACTTTCAACCATCCTCTCGTTTTTGATATTTTCCCTCGCTGCACCCGAGGTACATCATATTTTCTCGCGTTTACGTTATTACATCGAAGAGTAATAACGTTTCATGATACGTAACAAAGTTGAATTATTCTGTACAAAGTTCAAGATTGAATCTGAAGATTTTCAAGCTTAAATGACCCAAATAAACCTGTCTCCTGTTTTACCATTGCGCATAGAATGAAATCGCTGATGCGCGAATGATCATCTCTGACACGTTGTGAATAAGACGGCAGCTATTCTCGCGAAGAGATCTCCTCGGTTCTTATGCTAATAGGATAATACTCACCTTCGATTTCGAACGCTCGAGCGCAAGATGAATCTCTCGTGCAACATGCTTAGACCGATCAATGTAAAATCGCTCTTAGAACAGCGTTCTACCAAACTGAGATCTACCGTGCAACACGCGAGTACATGCAACGCCTACCGATCGACTTCGGTTAGTGGCTGAAGATCGATGGATCCCCGAGTCGATAAACTTGGACGGAATGTCACGCGCGCTCGCCAATTTCTGCGAGCATTTCCAACGCTGCATTCTCCGACTCTCTTATCGATCTAGCGAGAAATTGGGCCGGAATTCGGTGTATCGCTGCTACACCGACCGATTATTTCAATTTATTGGACAGAGGCTATTAATAGCCGCCATTGTCGTTTAAGACTTCTGGCATTTCTACTCGTTTCCAGACCTTCGAATTTCGCGATTTATTAATATTTCGAACAGGCTTGTAGTCCAACGAGATTCAACCGTCGTTATGAAAGGTGCATCGCTAGTGATACAAGAGAAAAGCGTAAATAACATTTTTCATGTTTCACAGAGAAACAATTTTAAAACTCATTGCGTCGCCAATCAATTTCGTATTAACAATTTCTCTCTTTTTTTCAATTTAGCGTTAAACACATGTATATCGCTGTCAATTTGAACGAAACTCGCGTGCAGAATCTCTTATCAACTGTCCACTCGTATTCCATTGGGTATTAGTCACGTATATTTTGACCACTCTTTAAACTATTCTCGGAAAAAAGGTTCCAAATGAAAAAAAAAAACGGTTATTCCGGATTTTCAATTTATTTTCGCATATACGAAAGGCTCTTAGCAAAAATGTCCATTCGTGTTCAATTGAGAATTAGCAAAGTTCACGTATGTACCTGAACGCTTCTCGAACTCGATATTCTCGAAAACGAGGCTCCAAACGAAGAAAAGATTATTCTAGGTTTTCGATTCATTTTCACGTACCGACAGTCTCTCTTATCCTACAAGCGTGTCGAATTGGAAACGAGCCAAATTCGCAGTAGCACGACTGACCAGTTTGCAGATTTGATCTTCTCGGAAATGAAGCTTCAAACGAACAAATTTTAATCTTCAGTTTTCTACGTAGAACTTTTCCTCTCGTATTCGATCGAAAATCATCCAGGCTCGCGTATACTTGACCCATTTTCAAACTCGATCTCTTCGAAAATGAAACTTCGAACGAGCAAGTTCTATTGCACGTTAACATTTTGCTTCAGTTAATTTCCTGTTTGATTGCTCCATCCAGTTTACCGTATCTTATATAACAGAGACGTAGAACAGGAAGTCTGGAAGAGGGAACTGGCGTTTCATAGCACGAAGTCTGGGAGTCGTGCCCGGAGGTTCGACCGATTATCGTAAAGCTCTCGCTGCAAATGATTCCATTAAATTAACCGACATCGTCTAAGTTTCTCGTGTTCCGCGGTTGAGTCTCCGGTGGTGGGCACGCAGCGTCGAAATTGTTTATCATTAATGGCATTACGAAGCGGTGCCGGTGGCCTTAAAACGGCCGCCATAAATCGTGCGTGCACCCTGCGTTATACATATATAGCATAGTATATGTATACGCAAGTATCATGCCAAGGGAGTGGAACAACAGGCTGGCGATGATATCTCGTGGCAGCTGCATTTGTACCAAAGAATGCACCGAGACTAAACGCGAGAAATCATCGAGCCTTCAGGCCCTTTGTCTGTTTTCCCTTTGGCCCTGCCGTTTCCCTATTTACTCTAATGCGAACCAGGGAATTCCTTTTAGTAGCAAATATCACGTTAACTAAAATTCCTGTGGTGACGACAACACCTTTGTAACAAACGAAACAAAAGAAACGAACACTGCGAATAAGCACCGATCGAATGTAACCGATTAAGATCGAACTCAGCGGTTAGCTAACGGTCGACCGAGACGCCTTCGAAAAATGCACTCGAATTAACGATCAGTATATTTCCGGACATACCAGCGAATACACAGCGAACAGTTATGATCGAGCAATCTAGTGACTACAGTTTCTGATAAACTTGTTAATTATATATAGTGTATTTCATCTTTGCACCCATAATCAATTCATTTCTATTCGTTAACTCAATTTTTATCGTCTACGTTCAAGACGGTCTTGCACGGTCGAACGAATACCATCAGGCAAGTTCTTCGAGTTACAAATTACCAACATGCAGTAACAACTTTGCTGATAGTAGGAATGAAATCTTGGGCGAAAATCGTAATCGTAAATGTGAAGTTTATAGCCTGAATATTCTATGAGACACGTGAAGTAGAGTAACTGTTACGATATTTAGTACACGACGCGAATTTCTATTTAAATTCCGTTTCTTTAGTTACGTTCAGAAAAATACGAAAACGCATAAATACTTGCGATCTGATCGTAATTACCTAATAACGAGAACGAAGATGATCGCGCGAATTTACGCGGATCAAAGCACGAAGATTTCATCGTTTCTGGCTTCAATTTAGCCGACATTTGATGCAAGAATGTATATATAGGTTGACATGCAAACAGGCGAATTCTTATTTGCGCGTAACTCGCGGACACAACGGGCAGGACTTAAAATTAGACGCATCCCCGACATACTTTGCGCCGCTACGTGATCCGACGTGAAAAGCCAGTGCATTGCGTAACAGCGGATATTCCGTGTTAGTTAAAATCCACTGGCCCGGGCGGAGAGGAAGCTTTGTTACAAACACAACGCAAAAGTATAACAAGCGGACGTCTGTTTATTCGGCGTCGGGATTGTACAGACGAAATTAATGTAGATCCCGAAAATCGTCAACATAGACCAATTGTTGTTACGAAATCCCTCGTTTCGAAAATGTTGCAAATGTAATCGAGAAATTGAGGTAGCGAACAACGTAGATTTCCAATATGAACAAAATTTGTTAATTCGTGTACTTGTATTATTTGTTATTTCAACGCTGCAGCCTTTTTCTTTTATCAACGCAATTTTTAACCTCCGTAGTTTCAACCTATGGACGTTCAACGCTTACTTTACTTCAAAAGTTCAAAGAGAGAATAAACGGTGGATTAGTTAAATTTATTTACCATTTAATTATATTTCGAAAAATGAAACATTCTCCCTTTTATATTCAACGTTCAATTCTTCGTATGTGTTTAGTAAAAATATCAGTTTGCATAAACATCTGACTGCTTGTATGTTTCGTGGCCAAATTTTTCATAGAATTCGCATTCTTCCCAGGCAGAATAATTACTTTTTAATTTCTACCACTTACATCGTTTACCATTTAAACTCCACTGTAGGTATCATAACAAAAGCAAAATTGAAACAGAAGAAGTTAAAGGCAAGTATAAAGACTCGAAACGCTGCGCGGAAACTAAGGAGCGACGCCTGAGGTCTTCGTAACGACGCAACGTAAAGAAAATGTTGGCAAAATAATAAAAAAGGAAAACAACGTCGTTGCCGGTGTAGGATAGCTTGCTCGGCGGTCGTAATCGTATCGTGCAAGTTATACAACTCGTACCTAGTTACCGTGCTCATAAATCTTGGCAAAAATTCAAGAGAGGGTGTACCGCGATTTATGGAATTAGCAGTGTAATATTTTATAACCGTCGGACGAAAAGATTGTTAGACTCGAACAAACGTCGCTCGATCCTGGGGATGAACGAAGCTATGACAATACTATTACAACGAGAGTCAAAACTCTGTCAAAAGGAATACATTTTCTAATTGCTACAAATTCCTGTTTATCGTATATTATAGGACGAAGAAGATTTGGAAAAACTGCCAAGAATAATATAACAATTTTCACATCTTAAATTGTATTACGCACGATGTAATTACTATATATTATTAGATACGACAAGCGAAAATACACCGAGAAAATACAGAAGTATATAGGTAGGAAATCAGGTGACGTGTAATTTATAAAAGTTGCTTCCGAAATTTCATTCCCGTTATTACCAAACACCTTGTTATCATGCAGGAGAGTTCGTTCTTACAACTTGTAACTGGTGGCTTATGAAATTTCGCCAATAGTATTGGTTCAATCGTGTAAGAAGATTCTGAAGAACGATATTGAGAATGTGAGAGGAATTGATCTTCCGAGAGAAGAGAAGATCTTAATGATCCTTCGATGTAGATTCAGAAACACTGCCCTTCGTAATATCTTCTTCCAAAAACACGTAATCTCTATTACCCTGCAACATCGCAATGATAATTCTTGCCAATATAATTCAACTTGCCCGTCAAGGAATGGCGAGAAGGAAATGAATTTTCTGCCCCATCGACCGTCAGATGGGGAGCGAAACGTGGCAAAAGAATGACCGTGGAGCACCGTTAGACACTCGTCTCTCTATTTGCTCTCAGAATTCATAATCTCTCGAAGGAGATAAGTCACCATCGCGTCTCGGGAAAACCAACGCACAAAGGTCTTCAAGCCCTCCGGGAGACGAGCAAAAGGGAGCTGCGGGGGCGTTTGTGGGAGACATCGGTGTCCCTCGAAGAATTCCAGAAAACCTGTCCAAACGAGGCTTTTAGGCCGACTGGGACGAGTGTCGCGCGTACATAGTTAGCGGTCGGCCTCGAGGAACAGACGAAATCCAGCGCTCCTCTAATTGAGCAAGCTAGATAAAAACGACGCGGCTGGTCCTTTTTATTTTCGGTTCGATCGAGCCGAACCGAAAATGGACCGCTTATAGTTGGGACCGAGTCCCATAGCTCGACGACGTTCGATCCATTGTTCTAAACGGGCCAAGGCAAACTGCTGGCTTTGTACAGTAGAATAACACGAGAAGCATGTTCCGCGTTATTCGAATAGCATTGTTCGAATTTATTATCCGCATTTTACGTTGTGTGGAAGGCAGAGCGCACAAAGTTGCAATTAAACGAAGAGTTGTTTTAATACAGCAGCGGCGCATGAAATGTATTCGAGCATTTGTAGATATCTTTTATGTAGGCGTGCTATACACTTTGAACGTTTTTATCGGCATTTTTATCAGCGTTTTATCAGACTCTACATTTCGTTTTTATGCCATCGTGTTTTAATATGCTTGCATTTAATTTAGTTAATGGGTAAATGCTATGACAAAGTAAATACGGTGGTGCGTCAATTTTTGCAGCCGCTATAGGTTCTTTACTCGTAAATGTTTCTCTGCGCATTATTTCTTCTCTTCCAAATCGCTTTATAGGAAACAGTAACAGCTTTTTGATCGCGTTGTACATGATCCTACCGTTCTGGTAGACCACCCAGGATTCACGTTGGACGGGAACCACGCGACAGAATCCCGATCGTCTCGACTCGAGCTATTCATCGCGCGTAACGATCGACGTGTTGGAAAAATACGATGGCGCATGAACTCGTCTACTCGCGGAGAAAGTCTCCGCTCTTAGGTACTTGACTTCTCCTCTATTCGAAACTCACGTGTATGTAAATAATATTCGACCGAACACGTCATAAATATTCCATCGCGAATACTAATCGTAAATTACGTTTATGTTCCTCTCAAGATAGCGCAGCCTGAGAATCATCTACTTTTGTTTCTCTGTTTCGCCGCGCGAACTTTCTTCTCTGACATTAAAGATCCGTCAGAAAATGATCTTACGATCCCTGTACGACAATCCACTGCGCACTTTCATCTTTGTTTTCCAGATCAAGAGGTTGATATCTTTCTTACATTCTCAAGCTTCTGATTTGAGAAACATTTTTTTTTTTTTTTTTTTTTGTTAACTATTTAACCTGCTGTCGCGACTAATTGCAATATCAATTGGAACAGAAGATATAGCTGCGTCGTTCGAGTTCATCTATAATTAGATCGCTCTGTACTTATGCACGGTATCGTACAAAGATACAAAATGTAATCTACCTATGGCATCTACGATATAATACGGGATTTACGACACCGTGGCCGAGATACGTGGCCGCCTTCGGCATCGGGACTATGATAAAATAATAAATCGCTGCCCCCTCGAGCAGCTTCCCCGCAGTGAGATATTTCGGAGTTGTTCGATGCTAGAGCCACCGGGATTCAAGCGCATCGCGGAGAAATACACTGACTCGAGAAAGTATTTGGAGACCACTTACCCTAGGAAATTTTCATATACGTATATCTTGTGCGTGTTATATAAAACGTTGTAAAATTTCATCAACATCGTAACGAGACACGACTGTAGCGATTATATTTGATAAAACTTCGAACCAATCTTAAACTGTATATAATAATTACAAGATATGTATCGCAAGCATATATTTGATAAAAAATTTGGTCCCCGCTGTATATATACGTAGTTTAAATAATTCTCTGATCTCTGCGAAATATACGTACACTTGCGCTAAGTATCTTATGCTACGTATATCTACTCTGTACACTTTATACACCTATATACTTTCAAATTGGTTTCAAACTTTACCAATATAATCACGTTACTCGGGTCGCATTACGGTGCTAATGAAATTTCAAAACGTTTCGTAAAACACACATAATGTGTTCATGTGTACGGAGTTGCTGTAAGTGTTCAGATACGTTGTATACAGTGGGTACGAATATCGACTTGGATTCGAAGCATTCCTGGCCGGATTTTTTCACGAAGATATATGATGTAACGCGTAGGTGCGGTTTCGTTCTGTCAGCCCCGAGAAGAACCGGCCCGATGAACGTCGTAGATAAAAGAATATCGATTAACCGTTGATGCAAACCCTTTTTCGATCGTGGCTATTTGGAAAATTTACGGCTCCGTGCGATGAGATAGGAAGGTTTTATAATTTTTGCAATATGTGCTCGCGTAGAACGTTAGGATATATGACAGGGAACTATTTCTTTCCAGTCAAAAACAAATCTCGGTTATATTAGGCTGTAACGTACGAAATGCCCGTTTGAACGCTTCATATCCTTTGCGTAGATTGCCTGCAGTATGGTTTATGTAGAAGTAAAGGTTGATTTATGTTTTTCCATTCCCTGTATCGTTTATATATTGTAACGCTGCAAAGTCTTCGATATTCTATCTGCAACGAGAATTAGATGTTCTTCCTGAATATTCCACTTCGAATGCGTATATACGCCTATAAAATTTTAGTTACATATCTATTTTAAAAGTCATTCTGCATAGATGATATTAACATAGTTCTTGAACACGCAAATTGTTTTATTGTAGCGTACAATGCATTGCTAAGGAACATGTTGTTCGTCGTTGGATTTTGTAATTTTCTTCTAGAAATACCAGCAGCTCTGGAGATAAAGAACGAGGTGAATCCACGAAGATTTCATAAAATCTAGAACAATAATATTTTTTCAGAGGCAGTATTGGAAATATTACATCTCGATGATAAAAGTATGTCAATATTTATCCCGGTGAGAAGCAAAAGCATACCTATTTCGTCCAAAGAAAACATATATTTCATACGTTGGACTTGATACTTTCTAGAGAGACTTACACGAGTAGGATGAGATTATGACCCTAAATTTGGACTACTGCTTTGATTCATCGAGCTCCCTGGAGGTTCCTTTCCCCTGAATCTATGTGTACCGTCGCACACTGTACCATACACTAGGGAAATTTTAACAGTATGGGATAACATTGGTAGCTACGAATTTCTTAATCGTTAAAATAAATAAAAAAAAAAAAATGGAAAAGCGATGAGATGATGTGCTAATAGAGAAACAAATTTAGATACCTATGCGACATTATACTAGTATAATTAACCTACATACGTTTGGCAGATAATTAACCATATAATTAACGCATTCGTTACTATGTGTCGCATACATGACACATCAATTTCAGCCGAGGTATCAGCCTCGTACAAGATTTTATTTCAATTTCGGATAAAAGAAATTAATGAGATATACCATCTATGTATATTCAACACAAATGTTTCTGTACAGTTCAAAGAACAACGAACCACACTTACGCTGTTATTTCAACGCGTTCCAAAACTTAGTTATTTTAGTTCTCAGCATAGATTCAAAGAAAGGGAAGAATAAAAACATCGTACTTCTAAAAGAAAACAGTCCGTACAAATATAGTAGAGCAAAAAAAAAAAAAAAATATAATACTACAATAAGACTCTATTAAGCCAGTATAAGAATAATATTCTTCCACGGTATACCGATACAATGTTTGTACAACGATTTAATATTGCAATAAGACATTTGAAGCAAATATGAAGAATTATTCCGCGAAAAGAGATTACGAAAATCTACTAATTCTCCGCGAATTTGCACTATTTCGAGAGAATAGTAACAAACGGAAAAATTCTAGCACGATTATCGCCGGTAACAGTAAAGCACGATCCCACGTGTGCATCTTTCGTAGCACGGATAATGGCCAGGAGCGTTTCGTTCGTCGAACACACGTGTCTAGAAACTTGGTCGTTGCACGAACACAGACCACATTGACCGCGTACACTGCACATTCCTCGATACCGTAAATATCGCGCGTCCACCGATATTTACGTGGACGTTGTCCGTATATCTCCCAGTGCCTTGCACCGTTGCTCCCGCGGGAGAGGCGATTGGCGTTGCTACCGCGTTGTCACTGACCGGTGGAACAAAAATTCGCCGGAATCAAGGCAGCGAAAAAATAAGGGGAGAAAAATGGAAACGAAATACAGAAAAGGAGAAACGAAAAAATAGATAAATCGTTGTGGAGAAGAGATACCGAAGGGCACGGACGGTTATCGACGACGTTCGACGTTGTGTACCGACTGTTCGTGGGCGGTGACCGTATCTGCGCTATGACCGAATTCGATGGAATTCGAACTTCGATATCGACGGGATAAAACGTACTGACGTATCAAAGACGTCATGGTTATATACGCCATTAGAATATCATCGTTCTATCCATCATATACCTACATCATAAACAGATTGTACGGAATACACGTAATATCAAAAAATATGTACAATATCCAAAGTGCATATGTATAGTATCATGGGCACAGTTAAAGAAATAGAATTGAAATGGATATTCGTTTTGACTATTAAAATTAACCACGGGGGTTACGCTTTGGGTGTTTTATATATTGTTATATATCGCGCACTCTGCGAATTTTCGGTATAAGTATAATTTGTATAACGCGTTATTACAGTTCTTAGAAGCGGGAAACGTGTACGTGTTACAAAAGAAAGAACTGTTTCTGACTAGAAACTGCACGTCCCTGAACTATGTTCGAAATCCTCATGTTGCGTGATACATCTGAATTTAATTGTTGCCATCGCCGAAAATCCCAAACTTCGACCACTAACCGATTTTATGGCCTCGCTATACTGCTTCCATTTACTGTACTATTAATCGAACGAATTAATTGAATTTAGACATGTTGATTGTATTTCGTGGGCAAATGCTAACTTTCACAATGGCGTATACAGGTTTATATAGTACGTGCACGGAGATGGCTTAACAAGTTTAGCATAGGGTGAAATACGATTAGCCGAAAAGCCAACTGCGAATCACTTACTCCGTGCAGGTTTATTTGACAGAAAAACGGATAGGCAAATTTTGTTGGCTTTGAGCGCGTGAAAGCGAGAGAAAGCGTGTATTGAACCGCGTTTTATCCCTCATGCACCCGGCATTGCGGTGATTAATTAAAGATTAACAGAACGTGCAGAACTTGAGCGTCGACTGGTTTATTTTTGTTTCAGTTATCTGGATTGGTAGTGGGCGGAATCGGTATCTGGACGGTGATTTCGAAGCACAACTACGTGTCCCTGATGTCGACCTCGACGTACCCGGCGCTAGCTTACGCTTTGATCGTCGCAGGTGTCCTGGCTGTGGTCGGTAGCTGGCTCGGATGCGGCGGTGTAACCTCTGAAAATAGATGCGTTCTTCTTATAGTAAGTAATCGCAGGATATTTCTATTTTTCCGCGAAACACTGATCAGTGCTCTTTCCACTCGATCCACTTCTGCTGGTTTGAATCAATCGTTATCTCTTTCAGCATATATCATATGGTTGAATACGTTGTAAGTGATGATTTATTTGTGTGCTTGTAGTACCGTACTCAACGGATATCTTTATTTTTCCGCGAAGCACTGCGAAGACATGGAATCAGAGAGAAACCTTATTAAATACTAATTGTACAATTGTTTGTTGTTTTCGCGAGAAATATTTTAGACTTGTAGGTTTGATCGCAACTTGAGAAGTGCACGGGTATTCCATTGCACGTATGTTATATTCGTACGTTTATATTCATTTCTGCGTTCAATGTACGCGATTTTATACGGTTTTAGCGATTAATCATTGTACGAGTGCTTTCTATGTCCACGTAATATCAAGTACGTAATATCAAGAACTCACCGCACGAAGTCGGTAGCAAAAACTGTCGTGAAAAATGAAAGGTCGGATAACGAAGTTCAATCTCAGCCAGCTAACATCAATTCCTGTCTAAGAGAATTGACTCGTGAGATTATTTAATTCGCCGTAAGAGAACCGCTTTACGGCCTCTGAATCCATTTTAGCCAATAATCTTGACAGAGTCGATCGAATCGGAAACGGTCCTCGTGCGTCTCCGTAAGATTCATCGCTTTGTCGAGAACATGTAACACCGTTGATGGGTAGCACGGTGTCTCTTATCGATCATGCGCTTCCGTGCCGGCCATTTATCAGGGTGCCACTATTGTCTGATTAATTAATTCTCCGGTCTGGGTAAACGCGCCTAGCCGACAGAGATAGAGGCAAAGATAAAGCAGAGGATGATATAGAAGGTTGGAATGTTAGAGAAACCAGCCACTCGAGCTATCGTTTCCGGAATTGCTTATAACCTTGGTAGCAGATGCTCTTTCGTTAATAGGACAATCGTTCAGAAAACTTTCTCGAATACTCTATTCGAAACTAGGAAAAGCTTACTAGTTTCATAAATAACCAAGTATCGTAGAACTTCGCGTCGTTTCGTCTAGGAAACGACCTTTTCTTTTTAACGCTGCTGTATGGACCAAATTGCAGTTTTGTAGGATACGACTTGCTGCATTTTCCATTTATTTACGGGATGAGTCCATTGGAATACATGCATTTACAATGACAAGTAGTTACCGGATACAGAGATCTAGAAAAAGATTGAAGTAAAATATAGATGAAAGAGCTTAGCTGTAACAGCGAGCTTAAGATAGCGCCTTACGATCGAATCACAGGAATTCGAATCCCAGGGGATGAGGTGAAAATCTTCGAATGGTGTGGAAATAAAAGTTTCGAAGAAAGGCAATTTCAACTTTTAGATGTAAATTATTTATTTTCGAAAGTAGATAACAGTTTACGTTATACGTAGAAGGGTCAAGAGCATAGTGTGGATGTAGGTAGAAATACAATTTTTCATTTTAAGGTGTACATATGTATATATATGTACCTGTTATTTCGAATTGTAAAATAGTAAATTAAAAAATGTGATAGCCCACCTAAACACGCGACAAATAACTTGCGGGAAGCAAGTTTATATTTCTATTAAATTCGTAAATTATGTTAAAACGACATATTATTCTTCGATATTATTTAATAGGACACTAAGATGGCTTGATAATTCTGCGGGATTATTTTCATAGCGGTGGCCGAATTAAGTGCTTTCGTATCGATAAAACGAAGAGGGCCGTCTTTCGCTTTGAATTTCAGTCAGCGTGTCAAAGGTCCGGCATGAGTTAAAACGTCACGATTTAGCATTGCAGATCGGAAAAGAAATCACATTGTAAGCCGAATATTACGCGATCTCGATTCTATCACGAATTCATCTGGCTGTCGTTTTGTCCTCCATTTCATTGCCTTTTCGTTTCTCCGTGTTTCCTCCGCTTTTCGTTCTAAAACTTTTCGAGCAAAAATTCCATTTATGACGTAAGCGTTCGAATAGACGACGGAAGAAAAGGATATTCACGATGGTAATTAAAATGGTTCGCCACCATTGAGAGGGACGTTCTCGTCGAAGCATTTAAAAAAAGATTTCTCAAAGTTCCGTTTCCGGGGCAGCTTCAATGCCCATCTACGAGCCCCGTTTCTTTCTCGGCTGTGGGGCTGAACTTCCCTTTGACTTGCATCGCTGCCTCCGACATTATTGCTCCAGGCACGGAGACTTTGTCCGCTGTTAAGCTCGCTTTCTCGATGAAAATGAAGGAATGGCGTAGGGCAAGAGAGTGCTTGAAAGACTGCTCGTTTACATTATACCATCGATTGTTCTTCTCAATTGCAGATTCTGACCGATGCTGCGAAGCCTGTTATTTTATTGTGTTTATTTTATGTGTTTCCTGCAATGTTTGAAATCTGCTAAGGAATTGACACGAATAATACGTTTTACTAACAATATATTGTAATATCGTTTTTAATTAATTTAATTCAATTATCATATGGTAACACCATGGATAAGGAAGAATGCATAGTACTATGCAATAATGTGATACATACCATCTATCAAACAGGAAGTTTGTAGTATTTCGGAGATATTGTTTACGTCTTCGATCTTCTTCCAACTCATAAATCATTCTAAATCGTTCTATCCGTATCTTATAGCATTAATTTAAGACTTAGGATCAGGATTGTGATTTGAGTTGTGTCGTTATGAGATCGTTATCCGTGAATGGTCTAAGAATTTTGCGCATACTGCATAGCACTTTTCCAAGTTTGCTTCTTCAATATTTTTAATTTAAAAAGATAGTTATGGAAGCTACGAGCAAACGGAGCTTATCGTCGTTACATAGTTCGAAGATTCTAATCCGGCTGCTTATCTACCAGTGAAATAAATCTTAGCTATATGCGGATCGCGCTACTTTTTGTACTTTGCATAAAATACACCTTCTACGATAAAGAAATCCCATGCACGTAGCAACACGTAATAAAATACTTAATCACAAGGTCGATTTCGCCTTGAACGCATAGTCGATTGCCTCCGACATTATCGCTTGAACTCCTCGGCAAAGTCTCCCCTTGTTGATCGCGACGTTCGCGATCCAATGGCGGCTCTATCGTCAAAGCTAAATGTGCTAAAGTAAAACAAATAGATAAAGCGAGCGCTGTTAAAAATATCCAGATTTTTCCGCGGAGAAGATCAGTCGTTACGGTTGATACGGTACCAAGGATATTTTCTACGGAATCGCTTCGAAAGCTTCAGATTGCATCGAAGTTCGATCAACGGAATCGAAAACGGCTTTCCCTTATGAGCAAAGGAAAAACAGAGAAAGAAACGAAAAAACAGAGAAAGCAACGAAAAAAGAATCACTTTAAAAGCTTCCTTGTTTTCTTGCGCTCCAACAACATAATTCACCGAGAGAGGATATGCCGTCACACGCAGTCTGCCAGCTTAATGGACTTTAATAGGTATTCACAATATCTCATCCATGTTTGCAAAGTTTATATTTTCCTCATCTTGTAAGCATTTCAGCACTTTCAGTGCCAAAGATTTTTCGATTTGAGATTTTCGTGTAATAAATTTTCAGAATAGTTCGAAGAAAGTAGCTTCGCCTTATGTTTCTTTACACTTTCTTCGGACCAAACGGATGTTTTGAAAGGCAAAGAGTATTTCGAATATTTAGGTACCTAGCTAGTAATACTCTCTTAATTATGTTAACAAAGATATGGATTTACGCGAACATTCGCGATTTATTATTGTTAGGAGTATAGAAACTCGAAGAAACCAAGAATTAAGTAACAGGAAATGATCAAAATCATCCGCTTCTCCCTGTCAGACTTTTCTCAGTCGAATTGCCGTTCTCCGACATTGTGCATCATCGGCGTATTCACAATTCGTTACATTTCCAGTGCTCTACATCGCGCGTTTTCATATCGCGTATTCTCTTTCATCTAATACGCTTTTCCTGTTACGATATTACATTATCGAATAAATAATTAAACTCGATACAAAGTTCCGTAGTTCGAAATAGCCATATGTTTCAATGCAAACTTTCGTCCTTCGAAGCTGTCCGTTGTTTCTCTATCTGAAAACTAGCGTTCCCTGCTAAGCTATAAATTGTGCTTAAGCGAGAATTAGCGTAGCACCGCTCTGGTATCTCGCGCTACCATTGAGCCTGCAACCTTGCTGGACTGGCTCACGCTTAATTCCACATAAATGATAGTTAAATTCCACTAACAAACCTTACAAACCGCAGAGAGATCCGCGAAGAACAGATTCTTCGTAATTCGACTCTCCACTTGTTCAAATCGATTGGCGAAGATTACGACTATTTAACGGGAAGTCATTTAGTCTTGCTCGATGGAGTCTTTGATTTTGTCGGGATCGACGCAGGGATACTTTCCGATACTGTTTGGTTCGTCGCGCTCCTTCGATGGTACGTCATTCTCATGGTGCTAAACGACAAATTGTCATCGTTAGCCGGTGTTATACGACAACGTAGGAATTTATCGCTGTTCATTCGATGCTCTTAGCGTGTACGCGTTGTATCTACTGTAACCTAAAGTAACATTTACGAGGCTAACGTTTCCGCTGAGTAATAACAGCCGCTATACGCGTCTGTGGTAAATACATCTTGGAGATTCTCCTATTTTTACTAACGTAACCGCGATTTATATCGAACTATCAATATATCTGTCATTTTTTCAGTAATGTCATACATACAGTCTACCATACGTATAAAGCGTATCATAAAATTTTGCTTTCTACAATCTCGCTTATCGCACAAGCCTATCTTGCCTATTAAACTTCGTATCATTTAGTGTTGCTTTCACGTAACCATGAAATTTCGACACTGTGAAAATGAAACGCACAGAATCCGGTAAAAAGACATATCATTGTAAAGTAAGGATATACGCGAATACTTTTTCTAGCCACCGTACTCTTTTGATATATTCGTCACGTGCGAGTAGTACAAACCCACACAGTTGATTAAGTACAGTTTCTGACAAAATCTCATGCTCTATAATTTCCCTCCTCACTGAGTTCTCCGATAAGTACCTATCTACCTCCTAAGCGTGCATTTCTGCGATCGCGTTACAAATCTCATCAGGAATCCGTCAAATCGATTCAGCCTTCAAACTCCATTGCATAATCGTATAATCGGCTGTGTAATTTACTATGTATAATCCAATGCTCTTATCAAAGCTACCAGCAATTACCCGTCCAACAGTGATCATAACCACGGCGAAGGTCACATTCGATCGAACGACACGCCTAATTCGCGATCGCTACGTCCCAAAGGACATCGATGTTGCGTGTATCACAAATACCGCGCGCTTCGAGAACATTGAGCAATAATTAGCAAGCTCGCGTATTAACGAGGCGCGGCGCGTTTCAATTAGTATCCATGACCATAGCGGCCGTCGATTTTTTTTTTTTTTTTTTTTTTTTTTTTTTTTTTTTTTTTTTTATAGCAGTAAATGACGTATCGCGGCACTGGCATCGGCGGACAAGTCTCGACGCCTCGGACTGGTTTCGAACCAGTTCCACTCGTCGTTCCGAGCACCGATCCGAACGCTTCGGGCGAGACCACATTACTTCCTAAGTATCCAACGGCCGATCGCGCCACTTACGACCAATTTATGCTCGAACGAACGCGTACGAGTAAGAAAATCGAGCTACGGACTCGAAGTTCATCGATTACCCGTCGATTTGCCGATTTCCAGCCACCTCTGCGCGTTCCTCGCTGAGCACATTCTGGTTTATCATTGCGGCCGTTTCTTCGAGTCGTTCTCTCGCTGGTCGATAGGGTCTTTTTGTTGAAATTTTCTTTTCCTCGTGACGTACATGCTCGTTGATGAATCTCTAGCGAAAGAATTACTAGTCAGAATTACTAGTTTCGCAACGAAGCACCTACGATATCTAAAACACGATGGAAATTAAATTTCGGATGTTCGAAACTCGGGTAAAAGAGCGGCAAAGAAAGGAAATTGACTCGTACCGTTAGAATCGCGAGCAAAAGACAGCAGCGTAGAGGATATTAGCTTACTTATCCCGTTAGCCAAAATTTGACTAATACTCCCTCGCCTGCCCGAGAAATAAGACTATCAGACATATTAGCATATTCATGGAAAATGGGATGGACGTAGAAAGTTATCAGAAACTTCTTAAGATCATTGCAATTTTGTTTCGTTTCTTAGCATATGAAGAGTTTATACGTTACGCGATTGGATATAAAAATACGCGCCGTGGGAATAGGGAAGATAAAGAAATCCTCGAGAAATCCTCAAAAATCCTTCATCGGGATCCATTCCATAACTTGTAGCATTTTTCGCGTAATTCACGGTGACTCTCTCTCTCTCTCTCTCCCTCTGCAATCAATATTGAAATGACGGTAAAAGTTGGACGATAGGTCGATAGGCGAAGGAGGATGCGACGGGAGGCTCGTTAAGGACGCCGTTTTACGCAGGAAGAACGTAAAAGGAGATTCTCGAAGGATCATAGACGATATCTCCTTGTTAAAACGTGTCCGTGTCGCGGTGTAACGAGCCCGTCTCTCGATAGCGAATCTAGGGATCGTTGGTCGCTCCGTTTACCTTCGACACGCATGAAACTACGATATCCGTGATTACGGTTAACCCTATACGGATAGAAAATATATCGCGACTGCCTTATCCGGCTCTTTTATATTTACTTGCATGAAATACTCTCGGCGAGGAGATAAGTGCGCGCTGGTTAATCCAGTTGGCCGGCGGAAAGCACGCGGTGGCAGCGTTAAGAGACAAAAGCGGAGGATATCCTTTCGCAGAATCGGGACCTCATTACCGAGATACGTACGAATAACCGTCTCTTCTGGCCTCTGTTCGTCCGTAATGGTAAACGGTTTGAGAGTTGGGCGAAGCTTATTGTAGAAGATCAGCGATTCGAACATTGCGTTGGCGTTGAATCTGGAGCGTAACGTTGGAGCGTTGCACAAACAAAGGGAATTTTAAGTGATTTTAATTAGAACATTTTAATCCGAAATGAACAACCCGTGATTTTCCTCTGATCGTAGAAGATCGCTGATTCGAGAGTTTGTTTAGAGAGAGGGAATTTTCAGTGATTTTAAGTTTTTATTTGACAATTTAACGTTACCAGTACGAGGGTGATTGGAACGATTAATTCGAGATTTCTCGGGGGTACTTTATACGTTTGTAAAGGTATATTTTTGGAGATGATTCTTTGTAAAATAAATATATACATATATAGATAGAAGATAGATAGGTAAAAGATCCTTCTTCGCGTTATCAATATCTGGATAGTCGCATGCTGCTCGGGCAAAAATCAGCGCATTACGCGACCATTTTGCGGACCACATCGCGTGTCCGATACTTTACGTACAGCCTCACGACCGTGTCATTGAAAATTCCTATATAATAGCTTATGTATTTTGCATTTCCTTCATATTTACGGGCTTTATATTTTAGTCGACAGTTCTAACGTTAAAGGGAATCAGGTCAGTCTTTGAGTACTTCGCAATACTATGGTTAGAGGAAATATTTTCAAGAATTTCCTTCCTTGTCTTCCAATTTCCTTTGAAATAATATCGTTTGGATGTAACTCGAACGTACAACGATCGGAGATGATAAATCAAGATTACGTTATAATCAGTGTTGTTTATGCCACGTATATCGCTTTAATCTGCTAATCAGAAAGGACAAGTTAACTCGTTACTCGAATTATTAATTATTATTTTCAACTACGATATCGTCAGCTGGTGTGTTTTAGGATCCAGGAAGACATCTCCAGTCTCTAATATCTGTGTGAAGATCTCGCGTCTTTTTGCGAATTCTCTTGTTCTCGACGATTCGACCGTTTTAGATTTAATGTTCTTTTAATTACACACCGGTAGCTGAACGAGTTAGTTTAGCATGCTCGAGATCTTCTTGTGCCGGATTATTTCGTACCTCTCTTAGGAGACTTGGACACGTTGGATTGCTGTGCGCGATGTTCTCAAGGGGTTGCAAATCCTCTCGCTAGCACGCGTCACCATTAGGGCCTGCTGAAATAGATGTTTTTAGAACAAACAGGGGCGCGTAATCTATGCTTTGCTCGTTCAAAATTACTCCTACAGTGTGCAAAAGATGGCTACTCATATTTATTTTACATCTTTTCAAAATTGAAATTTTTCTATTTAAGGAGTTTATTATTCTCAATTCGTTTACTTGTCGATAGATAAAACAAGATAAAATAGCAAGGTCCTCCGATCTTAATTTCTCGTCATATTATATCTGAATATAATCTGACGATACGTCAATGCAAATTCATCAAAAACGTCCGCGTACTTACGAGCGAAAACATTTGCGAGCAGTACGAAACGCACCACGGTTTATAATCAGCAACGAAATTCACATACAAAAACGAAACAACCGGCAACAAATTTAAAGAAGCAAAGACCAGCATCGATATGGATTCAACGGCAATATCGCAATCGGTTGAGTGAAGGTACGAAGAAACAAAGACAGGACCATTTGTATCGAGTTGAACGTTCTCTAATTTCTCGTTTCAGCGAGCATGATGAATTTTTCTGTTGGTCGGTTATCGGACAGTCGCGAAGTGATAATATCGCTGCTCGTTTCTCTCGAATCCGTTGCTCGTTCCGTGATTATGTGGAATTTTTCCATTTTACTTCGTTCGCGATATTTCGGAAGCAAAAAGAGAAAAAAACCATTACATCCACCATACGACTGAAATCAGATTGTTGATTCCACTCGATCGGAGAATCTTGATTTCCGATTGATTCCTCTGTCCCCCCTTCTTTCGTTTTTTCCCTGCTCTTTCGGCTTCAGGTAGCTTTAAACTATCGTTGCAGTTGCCAATCAACCGGACGAGCATGGATGCAATTTTTGCCCATTATATCACCGGTAATTGGAACATTTTGGATCGATGAGGCCTCGCGAACTGTCGATTATCTTTTTATTCGTTCGTCCTTCGAACGAACGCCGCGTTCAGGAAAATTACTTTTCCAATCGGTCTATATGAAAAGTACGACAGCTCGGCCAGCTTGGAAAAACTTCCATTCTCCGCAGATTTTCACTCGTTTTCCGTCGGGAATTCTACATCGTGGTCGTAAATTCGTGGCGTAAGTCAGGCGGATTTCTATGATTCCAAATAAGTGGGAAATAAAGAATAATAAAATTACGTGGAAGGCTTGGTTCTCGAGAAAATCGAGTTTGAAAACTCGTCAAATACACGCGAATTTGCTTAATTCCCAGCTAGGATAGGAATAGATAATCGATAGGAGATTTCTGTACGCGCGAGACTAAGTCGAAAACGTGGAATGAAATTTTTCCGTCTGAATCCACGTTTCCGAGGAAATCAAGTTTGAAAATTTGCCCGGTAAACATACTAACGTATTCGAACTCCATTTTCTCGAAACCGAGGCCTTAAGCGACAAAATTTTATTCTACGTTTCCAAATTATTTTTCACTGTAGTCGGCAATTCGTCACATTTCTCAGATTCCTCAAATATTCAAACTCGATGGAACATTCGGCGCAATTTCGCTACTTTTCACTTTTACCTTACTTCGAGCTACAGAATGCAGTACGGCGAATTTTCGGCCATCGTGTACCAACACAGTTACGCGAAACGAATAATGAGACTAATGAAAGCCCGATTACGCGCCGCGAAATGTTTTCTACGTTGCGTTGTCTCGGTCAACCTTTTGCTTCTCCGTTCTCATAGCCACTCATAGGTCTTTAGCTCCCTTTCACCACCTGTGCACACTATGGCACGAGCGAATCGTCTCATTAGCCGAGCCCATATACGGTGTTCAATTAAAATTTTTGCCGCCGCCGCCGCCGCCGCAACCATCGGGTAGGTAAATCGCGGTAACGACCACCGTGGTATTTCGAAGGAAAGTGCGGCGATTTTACACGTTTACGCGGGAAAAGTAAAAGGTGAATCGAGCAGAGTGTCAGTTTGCCAGCGATCAATCGACGGTTTAATTTATCGCGAGAGACCGAAATTTCCTTTTGGAAATTTTTTCGATATCTTTAAACGAGAGAACTTCCAGACAAACGGTCGAGGAATTTTCTGGGAAAAGAATTATTACTTAACTTTCTCCGGTTCTCAAGCAAATACTACACGTATACTGTTTGAAGAATTTGAGACGAGATTGACGACACTGTACCATCTATTTAATCGCCTCGTGATTGCGTTCTCGATAAACTCGTCATCCCTTTTAGTACTTTACGAATTCTTTCAAGCTTTTACGAGCTTCTAACGTATTCAGTTTCTGCATTAGAACCTTTTTATAGAGACCGAAATAAACGATATTCAAATGATTCAGTTTCCTAATTTAACGTCAGTCTAACATCGATTGATTAAAAAATAACTTCAATCTTATCGATTATTTCCGAACGTTTCCCTTTAGTGACTGCATTTAATGACCAACTAGGAGCGATATTTATTCGAATCTTGCATCACATCGTAATTAATCGTACTCTATTGCAATCAAATATAAAACGGGACTTAATATCGATAATTGCATAATACCGTACAAGTTTCTCGAACGATCCGATATGATAATCGATATTTTAACGAAGGAATCTTGAATCGCGTCTTTTTTTTCTTTTCTTTTCTTTTCTTTAACAATTTCAAAAAAAAAAAAAGATATTTCGATCGATCTCGTTCCGCTTTCGTTCCGCTTTCATCTCGCGTCGTTACACGACGTCACTTTCGAATAGAATCGAACCATGTGCCAAGCACGAAGCCGTTTCTGCTCGTAGAATCGATTTATTTGCATTGTCCACGGATATCGGCGGTGATTGCCGCGACCGCGGTCAGTGTTCATGATCGACCGTCTATTCGCTGTCAGCGGTTCTGTCCAATTCTAAACTGTCAATTGCCGTTCCTGCTCGGATGCTGCGGCCAATGTAGTGTACTTACATATCACGCGCGTGTACATTGAATTTAAATTGGAGCGCGCGTATGCACATTGTGTCGTTTTGTATTGGATTGTCCGATTCAGGGAAGAAATTTTCTTCTGTCACATTTTGCTGTATATTTCCGGATAGCACGTTCGACCGAGAGGACTATTCAAGACCGTATGGCAGAAGCATAATCAATAGCGCGATAATCAATTAGGAAAAGCTGGTTTAATTAACGTGGAACTAGTTAACGATGTATCGAATTTAAAAATTATTCTCCTATCGAGGACAGACGTAAATGTGTGACTTGTCGTGTCCCTTCTTACAGTCTTTATTTGGTTAATAGAAATCTAAATAGATCGATTAACTTTTTAACATTTTTAACATTTTTCAAGCAGTTTCTTTCTACCAAGGTGCTATAGAAACGTTTCCAAAATGATGGGATAGCCATAGAAAATAATAGACACGGGATTCCTTCTTCGAAAAAGGTCGCGTCCATTTCCGAAGAACTTTTCCAAGTTCAAAAGGTAGAGGATTAGAAGAGAAGTTGCAGCTTGGAAATGTTCAAGGTTCAAAGGGTAACGCGTTTTACGAATCACGAACGAATTCTTCCTTCCTCAGCGATTCGCCTGGCAACTTTGCGAAACGATCGACCGTGGCCAGTTCCTCGCGGCTTGAATATTCATGCGGACAGCTCGTCGACGCGTCGGGGATTTATATTCATGAAAATCCTAAAACGCTTCGCGCAGCATTTTGCGGCTCTAACACGTAACAGACCGAATTTCATCACAAAGAAAGTTTCGCTTAATTCCGGCGATCTTCGTCAGCTTGTCGATGAAAGCTTGCCGATACCATCTTCCGAAGCGCCATGTTCCAGCACAATATTCGCCCTTGCGGTCTCAACTTGTAGAAATTTGAATTAAAGATATAATTGAGAAGTTCTCATCCTCTGTCACTTTCGCTTTCGCTTAGTTCGTACGAGCAATAGACGCTCTCGACTTTTGAAAAATTCGCAAGCTTGAAACGAGATCGGCGAGATCGACGCGAGTTTTCGGTAAAATTAATCACACGAATAAATGACATTTTGAAATTTTTGAGAAACCGAAAGCTTGAAATAGGGCAAGATGGCGGAACGAAGCAAATTTACGCGACGTCCGATTAAAAAAAAAATTCATCGCAAACTGCTCGTTTTTCCGCTTCGATCGACGAAGCTCGGTAAAAGGAATGAATTTTCTTTAATTTGAATGTACGACGGATCCATTCGAGTCTCGAAAAGTTCAGCGACCTAAAATAGAAAACACATTGACGAAACGAAGCGACGACAAGCAAGGCAAATTACCCAGACTTCGGTTTAGTTGCTTGAAAATTAGGGGAACTCGATTTATTCGTCGCGTGCCAGTCGGCTGTTGACAAGCGTGGCATAATTCATCGCGGCAGAAAGGAAACAGGTTGCCGAACACGTTTTCATCATTGGACTCGACGAGTCGCTGTTGCGTGTGGTTATTAATCGAGCGTTCTGAGAAGTCGACGTTGAAGACTCGATCGTTTCCAACTACGAGAAAATCATTGGCGCGATTCGCGTTTCGGTCGATGGGCCGTGTTAACGACTCGCTGGACAAGACTGGAAACTTCCATGGAAGATTTACGCGTCCTGCTGCGAGCATTAACCACGATTTTCCGCGTTTCGAGACGCGGAAGTCGTTAGCGGCGGATGATCGTAATCGAGATCGTCGACATCGTGGGAGGGACGGGCGCTGCTTTCAGGGACGCAAATCTTTGACGACGGCGCTCAATCCTGGCCCTCGTTCGTTACGTTGGAAAGCCTGCGAATTGACAACGCTTAAGAGCGTTTGCTCTCTAAAAACAATTGATTTTCAATGGATTAAATTGCGAACGTATGAAATTTCCCATCTTTGATCCATCGATGAAGGAATAATTTGTCATAATGTTACAAGCACTCGTCCATCGATGAAACGGATAATTATCAGTATGAACTGTAGAGAAGTTCAACTGATCCAAGCTATCTGTGTAAACTAATTGTTTAATTTTTTTTTTTTTTTTTTTTTTAATGAAACTCCGATCGACTACTCTGATACCAAATACCGTGATAAAAGTTTCTAAAAACTATCGTAACCGATCCCGTTGGCTCGTAACGATAAATAAATCATACGATCTGTCCGGCGAGATACCGCAATTTGTTTATGAATAGAACGAAAATCATGTTGTCGTTAGGAAAAACGAAAATAGATAGGTATGGTTGTCGTATAAATTGAACTATTTCTACAATTCTCTTCTTCATTTTGTATTCCTTTTCCATGCAGTACGTGTTCGTGGTGATGCTGGTGTTCGTGCTGGAAGCGGGAGTCGGTGCTCTAGCGCGGCTCTACGAGGAACAAGTCGGCCCTGAATTGAAGATGAACCTTAATCGTACGTTCCTCGAGAACTACTCTATGAGGAGCAGGGAAACTTCGGCGATCGACCAAATGCAGATAGAGGTAAGTTACCGGTGACATACGGGCTGTCGAGAGCGATCGGAAAGAGGCATCGATCGTACGGAAGTTTGGCGTCAACGTGACGCTTCCACCTGTTATTCGCGTTTGTTTATAGAAATTTGACAATTTTAAGAGGCACAAAACACGAGGAGATCCCAGGAATATTCCCAAACAAGAAGCGTCACGTAAAAGTTCTTCCCATAAGAGGAACAAAATCTACGTGTAAAGATTCGTTTCTTTGTAGAATCATGTACGCGTAGGATGATATCCGCTGAAAATATAATTAGTTGCCATTGTGAGATCACCGTCGTAAATGACCTAAGCATTTTGCGCGCTACTGCAAATCTCTACAGACCATCTACACACTGAATCCTCGCTCGCTGCGAAGAGATACCGCGAAACTCAACCTTTAGATCACCGGTATTCCGAATGTATTAAGTACTTGACAAAGATATCTGTTTATGGTACGGTTAGTTTCCTAAAGCGATTTTTCTCCTCCCTTTGCCTTTCTTTTCGTCTTTCTTCCTCGCTATCTCTTAACGCAACGTAGAAAAGATGTCGTTAAGTTTCGTTGTACGCGAGATGGCTAAGGGCTGCCTTACGTGGCCGCGATATCGCCTAGCCATTTTTCTCTATACCCTGACTACCGGTGCCACTGCTACTCCGCTACGTTTACGACTGCAAATCATCGTTATCGTGTGGCGAAATGGCCTCGAGTTCGTCCTCTGCGAATCTATTAATGCGGCTCCTTTCATCGATCCGATTTTCTTCTCTCCCATCGTCGCTGCCCCGCGAGAGAAGACTCCACGTTCGCCTTAAGATCGACTGAACCGTTGTTCTTAATGTTCGTGCTTCTTACTTTCGACCGTGGAAAAGAAATACTCTTCCAATGGAATGTTCTCTCGTTTAACAGTCACTCGGTGGAGGCTTCTTAACGTTACACGTTCAAAGATTTCGAAGATAATTGTGACACGCGATTTTGAGTTTCGAGAATTCGTTTTTAACATTACAGCTCTGAAAGGTATCGTATCTTTAATTTTATAATTAGTCAAATTGTAAATTCATTCTTCGGATATTCGTGGCTTCGATAGAAGATCTTCGTGGCTTGAAAAGGTATAATAAGCTTGTTGCAACAGTAGGTAAAAGACGCTATTTTACGCAAAATAGCAGCGGTGTGATTTACACCGTTGTAATCCGCGCCCCGGCATGTTTGCCTGAAAATTTGAAAGAGTTAATTATTAAGCGACGCGAAGGTGTTAAAAAGTGCACGTAATTCAAAGTTGATAATCCGTATTACCCGCTGGAACTTTGTTAAAAATAACATTTTTTCCTTTCCGCTGTGTAGGATAACTCAATTAATTTAAAAAATAAATTCACTCGTATAACTTAATAGAATGATAGTAAGTAAACAGAAATTACGAAGCGTAACAGACGTGAAACGTCTATATGCGAGTCAGAATTGACCTAGTGTTCGTCGTCTGAGTTTAACCAAGGATTAAACTTGAAAATACTGGTAAATGGGAACAAGTTTAATGTTCTTTTCGCGATAAATACGAAGTGGTATTTACATTTACGGTTACTTTGTTTGTAAATCGTTGTTCCAGTTCAAATGCTGCGGAGCCCTGAGATTCGAGGATTGGCTGGAGAGCGAATGGCACAAAGGCGAGGATGTTCTCAAGGACGGAAGCCTCGTCCCAGATAGCTGTTGCAAGACACCGACCCACCTTTGTGGAAGGAGGGATCATCCGTCGAACATCCATTACACGGTACCAATCGATTTCCAGTCGAATCCAATTGTCCCTTCCGTGTTGAAGCGCACGCTTTTTCAGCCCAGCTTCAGTCTTCAAGAGCTACGAAGATACGAGCTGTAACACGTTGAACGCCTGCTATAAATCGAATATGTGTCGAGTTCATAGAAAGAAATCTTCCAACATTCTCCGAGTGTAAAAGATTAAACGACAAAGTTGAAACTATTATTCGTTGTTATTAGTTGTTGCAATTGGAAACTCGACTCTTGCGAATTATTTGCAAAACTTTACTTACGTGAATGAAGGAAACTCGTCGCTCGTAAATACGCACAACGTTCAACGTGTAAAGACAGTACATCGTTATCGTAATTTCTTGAATACCATACTTCGTTGCACAATAATATAAAAATCGGATCGTCACGCAGCAACTCATCGCAAATCATCGAATCTGAAAATTCTGTTCAGGGTTGTATCTACAAATTTCTGGAGACGACGAAGGATCACCTGATCATCTTAGGAGCAGTGGGCCTAGGACTATCGGTGCTAGAGCTGTTCGGTATCGTTCTTGGCTCGTGCCTGTATATAAAGCTGAGACACGATTTCGACGACTGAGAATTGCTGCAAATCCGTGAAAGCAACAACAACGGCCGTTCCTGGTGCAGATACATGCAGAACGGTGATGGAGCCGTTTGATCACCGTAGCGGAAAAGAAAGAAGAGGAGCGGTCGTTGAAAGAAAAGAGGAGATCCTTCTTCCGACGTTCGCCATTCAGGATTTCCTCCGTTTCTGGCGCTGAAATCCTCCCAGCCTCTCGAAGAGACGGACTCTTGGAATTTCTGTCCTATTCTATCCCTCTCCCAAGCGGAGATTACGTACAAAGAGACTCGAAAGGGAAAGAGACGAGGAAAAATGGAGTAAACGGTGCGTGGCGTTTGGGTCACCGTGACGGTGTTCCTCGCCACGGAAATCTTCAAAGACGAAACTCTTTCTCTTTCTTTTATGCGTCCCGTGCAACGCGGCATTCAATGGAAAGAAGAGGGATAAAAAGAGGAGCAACACTGAGTTACCGATATTCGATAACGAAACGGTCGCGAAATCTTCGCTTCCATTCGTTGACCGATTCACATCCACGAGGAAATCCTATTTCGATCGAATTAATCGGCCGAGGGGAAGCGGATGAAAAGAAAAACTCTGTCTTTAAAGTTCACCGACTTCCTGCTCGCCCAAATGAATCTCAATTAATTCTCGACTACTGGCCGGGGTCATACCACCGTGCATCTTCCATTTGAAAGAACCATGACAATTTTAGAAAAAATGTTTTAACGAATCCCTATTTCGAAGCGTGTTTGTTCCGCGTCGTGAGCAACTCGTGCGCTCGAATCCGAAGCTTTTTGTACGCCGTTTCTCTTTCTCGAGGAAGAACGGGGAGGCGTTCTTCTTTTTGTAACGGGACAGCATCGATCACGATGCCCCGTTCACTCGCGACAAGTGATCTCTGGCTACGTCGAACGTACTTGGTTTCACTGTCGGCGAACGTTCTTCCGCTCGTACAAATCACGCTGTCTCTTCGAATACTGCCGTAACGAATCCGCACAAATGTTTCTAAAGGTATATACACAAGTTACACATACGAGAACGGAGTTTAGCGTTCTTTAGCTAGTAAAAAGTCACAACGACGTGTTCCAGTGGTCGCGATCGAAACACGGCGCTGTTCCTCGGGGCCAAAGCGAGTCCCCCCCCGTTTGTCGATTAACCGGACCATTCAATCGTCCTGCTTTTTCACCAAAAATAAAAACAGAAAAAAAAGGGTACCGAGAAACGAGAGAAAAGAGAGAACCGATTGTTCGAGCGATCGCGAAACGATCGTCCTCCTCCTATTCTATGAAAGTCGACTGCGTTCCTCGAGTTTTCTTATAACGTAAAAACCATTTTGTCCCCTTAATTTATTCGACGAAGCACCTTCAGGATCGTTTACCTCAGCGGAAAGATGGAGGACGTGTAAGTATCGACCATTTCGAACGAGGGAACGACGTGAAATTCAGCGAATCCATAAGCTCGGACAGAACTGTAAACAGTGCCTTGACGAGTTAGCGTTTAAGTTCAGAGATATTTTAAATTATCGCCGATGTAAATTCGTGCAGAGAAAACCGATAACGATTTGTAAATGTACGTACAGTATTTATTCATATATCATATATATATATATATTATATTGCATTATTATATATATATATATATATGTGTGTATATTTATCTGTTGCTTCGCAAATCAATACGAGCCTTCGCACATTATTTATAGCAAAGTTTGTCGTACAAGGAGAGCACGCGTTATATCGACGATTGTATGCGAGAATATTCTCTCCTTGTCTTTTTAAACAAATTGCATTGCACTTTGCGCGCGTAATTTACCCCTTTTTGATACCTCCTCCTATTCCCTCGTTATTTTATTTATTTAACAGCTTGTAAAATTGATTTGCGCAATCGTTGATTCGACTTAGTGCCGCGCTCAAGACAAGATCTAAGAACATATTTTACTATTACGATACGATCGCGCCATATGTTATTTTATTCTCAATGTTATTGTCTTCATTGGTATTTACATGTACGTGTACTGTCTGTTAGAATTTAGAACTTTATAAATATTGTACATATCAGACCCTATTCTGTTACGAATAAACATTGAAATCGTACACGTCACGGTTCCTCAGCCATCTATGATATCCCAAATTAAGAAAAGTTTCTTCTTTTCCGAAGAAACTTTGATCCGTTTACCGTCTAGAGGACTCGATATCGTCCGCGTACTTCTCCATCGATTGTAGGTACGTCAGGAACGAATCATCCTTAGTACCAAGGGAAGCTAACAACCAGGCGAACACCGCAAGTAAATCTTTCGACATGGATATCCTCTGCCAACTGTTTAAGTCGTCCAGAAGAGACTGAACGTTGGTGAACTAAAATAAAATTTATTTAACGTGAAAATAAATTTTTTGCGTGCTCTGTAGGTAAACGTGTAATCTTCTGCTTACGTTTTGCCATACGGTATGATTGGAATTGTAATAACGTATCAAATTCAATTGATCGTCGGTTCCTGCGCCGATTTGATGAAGACAGAAAACGACGAGATACAAAGGAACCGCGATCACAGCTTTGTTATAGTCGAAATAAAGCTCACGCAGATGCTCCACGTCGAATCGTGCCAAATCAAACCTAACGATTATGACAGTTTAAAAATTCTGCAAGAATATTCGACGATTTTTAACTATTTAATACAAAGTAAACGTACTTATCGAACGTTGAAACGACGCACATGGCAATAAGGAATGAAAAGATGTTTGTATAAATCTCGCAAAATGTTGAGTATTTCGCGATGAATTCTATAGAATTATTAAAAAATACGTGCAACTGAAAAAAAAAAAGAAAATGTTAAGTAGAAGATAAAACACAATGATGGAAAGATTTCCTTTTATAAAGTAATGGGAACCATACCATGATAAAATGTGTAAGCGCCATACCGCCTAGAAGGCCTTGATACAAAAGACCTGTATTTTTCCAAAATTGTTGAAGCATAATGGCCACCTTTATGGGCGGAGAATTTTCTTCGTCACGAATATCGACGCTACTCGCCCTTTCGCTTTTCTTGTCACCGGGGAAACCTTTCGTTTGATTAATTTTCATCGTACTAAAACCACCCCTGTGCTGTACGTAAACTTTATCCGTGGTTAACACAGGCAGTGGCGCCTGATGCTCGTATTTGGTTCGCGCATTTTCTTGCGACCTCCTTAAGATTTCCGTAATAGGCAATTCATTATCCCCTGCAAAGCAAACCGAAGTCATCTGTCTAATTGAATATTTTCGTATTAAAATTTATTAACATTTTGACTAGGGCGTGAAATTAATCTTAAACGTCGTCATACGTAACACGATTGTTAATATTTATTTCCTACAAAAAGTTGAAGATTTAATTATTTCCCCGCTTCGTCATTTTATCGCGTAATCAAAGAGTTAAAACATTCTCAACATAAGCAATTTTACCTACGAAATCTCGTTTCTTTCGTTTCGATCGTTCCAAGTCGCTTTCGTTATAATTTCTGTCCGATGACTCCGAACTGGATGTTTCCTTTCGTTTTTTATTAGCAGCGTCCTCTGAACGCCTATCGTGTCTTCGTTTATTGCGTCGATCGTGCCCTCCCCCCCTCTGCCTTTCAACGACCCTTTCACGATTGTCTTGATACCTTTTTCGATCAACATGCTCTTTGCGTCTCTGAAACTTTTTCGATCCCTTTTTGTCGGATGATACGTCTTCTGTGTCGTCGATATCTCCTTGTCCTCGTCGAAACCTATTGATCTCTTCGGAATTTGTCCATCTAGGTCTAAGAGGCGTGCTGGTGTTTTGCACATGTGGTGAATACTCGGTGCTCTCGGTAACCGACGAAGATTCCTCGCTGCTGCTCGAGTCGTTTCTACGCGAAACTTCCGGATTGCTCCGTCGTTTCAAAACTCTTTCGTTCGACCGATTCATTTTACCGATTCTCCAATGGCGTAAAAAAGTTCGATCTTCCTGATATCGCGATTAGAATACGTCATATTTAAACGCGTCTGTCTCACTGACAACGAGAACAGTTTCATACCCAGAACTTGATCGGGGAAAGTATCCATAGTAACCGTTTGTTGTGCACTGTGAGAGATACTTGGAAAAAATCGATAATTCGGAACAATATGCGGCGCCCATAACGTGCACGTTAAAAGATCAAAAGATAAATTAAAAGTACGGCACAATTATAGATACGAAATTCAAATTTATTTAGCTTATATCTTTTTTAATATATAAAGAATAACATGCACACTACGTGTATATAAATAGTATGTAAATAGGATACAGCAAATAGGATACATAGCGCAAGCGTTACTATGAAACATTATTTACATCAGAATGTATATTGTTTATTAGTAGCCGTATTGTACAGAAGCGCTTATAAGATCTCCAGGTCACAGTGTCGAATCTCGGGATGCTTTTTCTACAAGTATTAAAGAAAAATATTAAATCATGATGTCAAGTAGTTAGAAATTGATATGTAAAATGTTCTTAGGATACCTTTAGATTTAGTTCCATTCTGTCTATCTCTCCACCAAGCGTGTCGACAATGGCTTCGCCATGCTTCAACATAAATGCTTCCAATTCTTTTATGTCTGTCATTCCTGTTACTTCCTAAGGAATAGAATAATTTGAAAATTAATGTAATACTTTTTGGACATTAAGCTAGTACCTTTAGCATTTGAACAAGATCGTGCTTCTCCAGGTAAGACCTTGTTAATTCCCTGCCATCAAAGTCTAATTCAGCCTTGTACCGAACTAAGTCGTTACCCATATCGATACCCTTGACATCATAGATTGCTCGAACCTGATTATTTCGAACTCAATTAAGTTAAATAAAAGTATTTATATATATATATATATATATTACGATACAATTATAAAAATATTACCATTATATCTGCTTCTAATTCCGCATTGATTTTATCTAGATCTTCTTGAGATATACTTCTTCCAATTAAAGCAGCTGCATTTGTATGTATTATAAACCCAGCTATAGCGCCAAGCAGACCACCAACTAAAAGAGATCCAATGGCATCAAACATCGGGTTTTCCAAATAGGATGTTAAACCCATACATGCAGCTGCACATACAAGACCAAGCACCTATCATATTCGAAAGAACATCTCGTGTTTAATAACTGCGATTGTTCCTGTCCTTTTTCTTTTTCTTTTTTTCTAATAAATACTTACAGCTGCGAAATCTTCCATAAGTACGACGTTTACTGACGGATCTTGTCCACCTAATACATAGTCCTTAAATGTTTGTCGTTTTTCTCCTGCGCCCCTTTTTATTGATTGTATTGCTACCAATAAGGTTGCTCCTTCGGATACCAAGGAGCCAGCTAGGATAAAATATGCCCAATAAAACGATTCTATTGTCGAAGGATTCAGAAGGCCGTGAATTCCGTGATATATAGATAGACCAGTTCCAACGCAAAAGATACCAACCCCAGATATTAAAGAAGATACGTATCTCATATTCGTATAGCCATATGGATGATCAGGATTAGGAGTCTAAAATATTTAAAATGTATATAGAGATATAAAGACAAGATTTATCTTAATTTCATGTGACATAATTTTATGCATACTTGTACTGATTTATGTATACCATATGCTAATATCAATTGATTACAAGTATCTGCAGCGGAGTGAATACACTCTGAAAACATACTATGCGAACCAGTATACAACCACGCACACAGCTTACATAAAAAATTACAGCCATTGCTAAAAGAAAGATAGATAAATGTAGTATACTAATAATGAAGTATTTCTTAATAAAAATAAAAAGATAAGGACTTACATTACAATAGCAGTTAAAACTACTTTGCCAGATCTTCCAAAAAGACCTTCTTGATCTATGGCTTGTGTTTTACTACCCATTTCTCGTCTATAATCCCTTAATCTTCGTTTAACAGTAAATATATCTATGAAATTATAAAAAATTTAAATTAAAAGATTTATATCAGTTCTACAAAAAGAATATGTTAACAAAAGTAGTGACAATGATCCTGTAAAATGGAAGAATGTCCAGAAGAAAATGAAACTAATCAACTTATCAAATAAAATGTTTTCTAACTCTATTTTAAATATATATAGAGAAAATCATTTTAAATTATGTGTAGATAAAGCAGAGAATATTATCCCTACTTTGCTGATACGCTTTCTGTTGAAGTTCCTTCTTAAGAAGTTCTTTTGCTAAGATTTCCCGTGATCCCCAGACTTCTATTGCTCTACAAATAAACACAGTAAGTTAAATATTACCATCTATTTTTTACTGTAATAATCGTCTCATCGGATTTCATAATTAAAATGTATAATATTACTTTGCTTCCACATCTTTTCTCCAATAAACAGTAATTGGTGGTTCAAACTCATAAGGTGATCTTCTTTTTGTCTTTGGTAAGTTTTCGAGATCAGATGGTTTCAATAAAAAATCTGACATAGCTCTAACTGGTGTAATGAAATTACGTTCTAACGATGATACCCTTTTATCCATTTTCTTCTTTTTAGCTGTAAATAAGAAACATGTGAATATAGAAAACAATAACAATGATGAAAATTAATGAAAATAAAAAACAGCATTAAAAATCAATAAAAAAGCTTTTTATTATACTTTTCTGACTATATTTCCTTTTGTACCTTCAGTCTTCAAATTTTGTTGCCCTTCTTTAGTTTGGCTATCATCAGGCTTAACATCTAAGTTCCTCTCTTTTAATTGTCCTAAATTTTCTTCTTTTAATTCTATAATTTTTTGTACATTGTTTGGTGTACTTTTGCTCAAATCTCCTGTTTCTTCTTTTTGTACTTTTGCTATGACAGATATTGGCTTGGAAACTGTAATAAGGATCCATCTCCATTCTTGCAGATGTTTTACATTATTTGCAGTAAAAATCTTTTGAGGATTCCCAACAATTTGCACCTTGTATCTGGTGTTGTAATTACATGTTATCAAAGTACTAATGTGTCTCCTCGCATATCCTACTTGAAACATGTATAAACATTCTTTATTGTAATGGCTAATATTATGAAGAACTTTCAGAAGATTAGGCACACGTTGCAACATGTTTTTATTATTGGATCAGTGATAAGTATTGCAGAACAAGCTGAGCCGCCTAACCTATACAAAAATAAATAACACTTAGGTGGTATTTAGGTATTTCCATAAATAGCGATTCTTTTTATAAATATTCTATTTTAAAAAATGATTTTCTTTTATAAAACGTAGAAATAGAAATATTATAATTAGAATACATCTAAAAAAGTTATACGCGCTTAAAAAACAAAACATATTTGAATATATCTTTACCTTCTTTCACATTCACTTATTTTATACAATGGAATACATTGTTAGTAATATTGATAGATATTGTGCGGTATCAAACTGAACTTAACAGAACGTTATCCCTTTCGAACTGTCAAAACGGTAATCAATTATTGTCTAATTCAGCAGGGATAATAGAATACCTATACAACCGATGATTATGACAAGAAATATCGTATTTTTACGTAATTATTCATGTTTATAGTTGACAAACTTTTTAAATCTATTTCAATGTATAAATTCTTGCACAACAATAACATTAATTGCATTAAAATTTAAAATTGAATCCAATACAAATATATCCCTATATGTAACTATTTTAAGGCAAATACATCACGAGAGTATTAATCATTCTATTAATTTATTCACAGTTGCTTTAATTATAAAATTAATTTTTTTTTGTTTGTTTTAATTATAAAAAAGATTATTGTTATCTTATATATATTATATTAATAAAAATTGTATGTGATTTACAATTATATAAACTCATATACGTATAATTTATATGCGTTTTTATCAACATCTGAACATGTTATCTATCTTTTATCTAATGACATCTATTATGGAAAATGAAATTATTCAAAAATATACTAGTAAATGTTTATTGATAACATCAAATAACGAGAAGAATCAAATAAAGAGATGTACACATATATGTATGTGCATATATATTCCCCTTTACAATATCAGAGATGTGTTGAGAGATCGCCAATGAGTATGGGAAAAATTCAGAAACAGATCCGCTCCACGAATTACCGCCTCTAGTGGTGAAACAACTAAACCATTCACATTTCTGCTTCAGATGCTTTTGGTAGGAGAAACGTGCATATGCATGAGGAGAGGGGAAATGTGCCTTCGGACCGAACCGTACGTAGCCGAAAGCAGCCCTTTATAATTAGTGGCGATTCGAAAACTTCGACAAACTGTTGCGCTGTACCATAAGCACTTATAAGATTTTGATCCTCATTTTCGCATTAAAAGATTTGTTGTACTTCTATTGGTAGAGCCACGAAATCAAATTATTATAAAATTACACAATTACACGAATAATTATACAGAAATTGATGAACTCGTAAAATTGTACAATTATTGTAAAATGGCAAATTGAATTGAAGAAAACAATTTTATTTTCCAAATCAACAAAGCGTTTAGTTATTTAAAATCCTTCCAACATCCTCAATCCTCAAATCCTTTACAGTTCCCAGGTAGGGAACTGGTTAAAGAATAAGTTATAAAAAATGACAAGAGACTCCGACAAAACTGGTAAGTTAACTAGGTAAGTATTGGTAAGTATTAAGAACATAAAATAGCATAAGAGATATTCGAAATCCTGGGAAAATTATTTTACCTACTGTTATAGAAAACACGCTGTTATCGCGCCGATACGAATCCACATTTCCCCTCTCTCCGTGCAAATTTCTCCCGCCAAGAAAACTGGAGAAGAAATATGCGTGTGGTTCGTCTGTTGGCCGCTAGAGACCACTATTCTTCGTGCGCACTTTTTGGTTGATTTATTTAACATTGCATCGACGATCTTCCTACGTACTTGTCTCTGGCAATGTCTACGCGTCACTCCTGTCAAACGAATAGACAAAAGTGCAAAATAAACAGCTATGGATGGAAGTCAATCTAAAACAAGTGATTCACAGTTCATTTCGTTTCAGGATTTTCCTTCGATAAATCATGAAGGAAATATTGGTCAAGCACAACTGGATGTCAATACTTCCAGTCATCAAGGTTTTAATAACCTCTCAAACGATCCTACGGGAATCGGTATTATCGAAGATCTTCAAGGAATGCCCGATAAAAGTGATGGTTTATACTTTTGCGATCTTTTATTTAGCTTCAAATAACTTTATAACGATTGTTGTTATTCCTATGATAAACAAGAATATTATAATTTAAGATATTACGTTACATCTGTTACATCAATTTCAGTCTATGCACTTCTTTAAAACACTGTATCGTTTCGCTTCTAGCCGCATCGCATAGCTTTTGGACAATAGAGTATTACCAGAAATTCTTCAATGTAAAGACAGATGACGTGGTAGAAAGAATCAAAAGGTCTATGTTTCCACATGGCAGCGATAATTATTTGATATCTCATATTAGACCAAACCCAGATCTTTATGGTCCATTTTGGATATGTGTTACACTAATATTTTCTATAGCCATTAGTGGAAATCTGGCTGATTACTTGCATACAGCTAATTCAAGCAAATACCATTGGAGATACGAATTTCATATTGTGTCTTACGCTGCCACCTGTATATTTTTGTACGCATGGCTATTACCACTCACGTTATGGGGTGCACTGAAGTGGACCACTAGTACAAGAAATACAGAGGAGGAATTAATCGAGGTTTGAATTTGCCCATTTATCTTTCCTAAAAGACACTACGTAATAATAACATTCAAGGGATATCTTTATTTTAGTCTTACGCAACACCTGGCCTTTTGGAACTTTTATGTCTTTACGGCTACTCTTTAGCTATTTACATTCCAGTAGCTTTTCTATGGACAATTCAAATTGAATGGTTACAGTGGAGTTTAGTCGCACTAGCGACTTTTTTATCAGGAGGAGTGTTATTGAGATCTCTACTCCCCCTAATATCAGGTATTACATATAAAAACATACACATTCTTAAAATCATAAGAATATTAGATAAAGTAAATTAACTTTCAGGAAGGTATAGGATAATGTATATTGTGATAATCCTTGGGATGCATCTTTTACTGGCAGCAGGATTTATGCGATATTTTTTTCATGCACCATCAAAGTCGTTTCCCATAGAACACATGGAAACGACTATACACACGATAGCAATCGGGAATAATTCACGTAATAATTCTGGTTAATGATGTTGCCATTTATTTGATTATAATGGATTTGGATGCATCTATATTTTAAAATGAACTATCGACGTTATACTTATTTGTTCCAGTAAATACTGACTGATAGAATGGAGCGGTACAATTCGAATATGTTTGTTGAACGTTAATTCCGTCTTCGTGCAAGTAGATGTAGTATTTATACCATAACTATGAACGAAAAATAAATGAAAATAACTAAAATTTGTCACATTTGAGGCACTAGTGTTTATTAAAAACATTTCAGTCGACTCATATCAAGTATATATAATATTCCTGTGTGTCAGGGCAATATAGAAGGCCAACAAAGTGTCTGGTTGATTTATTTTCACAGCCCCCATTTTAACATAGGGACGCGTTACATATCAACGCAACACATATCATTTACAATCATACGAACCTCCATGTGTACATAGCAATTGTTATTAGTACTCATAATACAATAGATAGTATTTATAGTTATTAGTCGTTAATACAATTGTATGTAATTCATTAAGTTTTTTCTCCTTTGTTACGATTAACCAATGTGATAAAAGGCAACATTCACTTTGTAGTAGTATAGTTACATTATTATCATCGGTCTATCAATATATTTCGTGACAGTAGTAATTTGCTTGCCGTTTAACGTTATTACACAAACAATGCAACATCGACGTATTGACGAATAACTTTCCAATTGTTTATCGGGACTTTGATAGATTTCGACTTTTTTCTTCACCACACGAAGACGGTTTACGTGATCTTCGCTAGTGTCATTATCGAAACGAAACGAGAAGTGTGTTGAAAAGCTACTTTCGCTAAGAATGTTCATTTTCTCTAAGAACGGTAGGTCGTAATTTCGCGTTTCAATCTAATTGTAAGTTAAAAGTGTTCTTCTTTATCTTTTTTTTTTTTCAACTTTTTCGAAAAGTACCAACACGATAATCTTGTAAAAGTCCATCAAGCGATTCGCAAGAGATAACACGACAGTAAAATTTAGCAAATATTTCGAGGTCTACGAAGTCTTCCGTTTTGCAAGCCTTGTCGATGTGAGCGTGGCGTGTACAAAATACAAAAAAGTTCGAGCAGAGCTTGACTCCTCTTTAGACAGAAGTGAAGCATCTCTCGTAGCTTGTACTCTCGTCTACTTTCGTCCAATTTCCTTTGGTTCTGTTCAATTATTAAAAAATAAAATCGGTGTACGATACTCTGTGACTGTTGACGCGATCGCTAACTGTTTGGTACAAATTAATTCGATATCTAAGCGCAAATATCGTCGCACGAGTTGACGAATTGACGTAACGTGTAGATTCTTTAAAGGAAATTCAAATCTCTGCATACTTTTGCATAGAAAATTAGTATAAGGAACGTAATATTGGATTACGGTGAGATAGGCGCAATAATTACGGTATATGCCGTGCACTTAACGATTTGCTTTAATACTGTAAAACGATAGACACTTTTTATTAAATCGGTTTTCCTCGCTTGGACAATCGGTGTACGCGATACAAGCTACCAGAATTTCTGTTCGAGCGTTTAAACTCAAAGCGTTTCGACGATCACGAAACCGTCGGAACGACGTTCTACAATTTACGGCTAGTGCTCACAACGACTTGGTCCAACGTGTTTACGAGATAATTACAGTCAAAGTTTGCGAATAGGCAGGAGCAATAATAACGAGTAATAAACCTACGACAGTCTACTTAGTTACTTGTTTTTTCTTTTTTTTTTTTTTCTTCTCTCGACTTTTCCTTCGACGTTACACGCAGCGCCGCTTCGTCTCATTTATTTTGTTCACCGTTCTTTCAAACTTTAAAGTATCGCGGATTCTCAACGCGTTTACACGAACGCGGGGCAACGTGTTAAACGAATTGAGAACCGTGTGATTAGTTCTTATTACCATTATTTACAATAAGATGTGTCGCTGGGCATATCTATCGTCATTAATATTAATATTAGTTAGTGTTATATAATATACAGTTTTTTTTTCCTCTTCTATTTCGTAAATGCAAACACGCATATAATTATTACAGAGACATACGGAGCAGCTGTGCGCGGATCGCGCACCAGGCGCTCTTTAAATATTACACATAGATAATAGTTAATGTTTACCCTGGTTTTATCAATTATTACAAGTATACGCATATATATGTAGGTACTTTTATATATATATATATATATGTATATATATATATATATATGTATATATATATATATATACACATACTCATATAACATTGCTCATAAATGTCGTATTCTTTATACAATCGTTGACTATCATCCTCTACAATGTTACGCGATATTGCAATAATTTCAGGTTGATTATTCAGTCGCATGCTTAGATAATACGTAATCCATTTTTTTTCTTCGTTATTTTTTTTATACTGAACTTATCGGCATCTTCGAAACTTTTACTCGCGATAAACGAACATTACACGACACTGTACGTCGATCGAGTTTAATTCGAGATCATGGCTACGTATCCTCGAAAGCTTATTTTTATTCTTCTCAAAAAAAAAAAAAAAAAAAAAGAAAACTGCATATAGTCTACTTTGACGAGAGATATTATATCAGGCTGAAAACGAACGATATTTTTACGACACGGGAAAACACGTTAGTATTCGTATATACATTTTTCCTTTTTCCTTACATTCTTCTTTCGTTCTTTATCTCGTAGTTACTGTATTTTAGAGCTTCCTGCACTTCTTACATTTCTGCGTACGCTCTTCTCGTGTCTAAGATTCTGTTTTCGCGTCGAACCAATATTATCGTAACAGAAACGCGTATTTGAAAAATCTGATAAATATCGCCAGTCGGCCGAATTAATTCAATTTACTCGATTCGTTCAACTAACACCTACTGCGATTTGTAACTTGGCTACTTCGGTTAATTAGGATGCGCGCTTCGTAATTAAACAGTTCCGCATCTCGGCACGTCTGCAAGGAACTTCTACTTTTTATTGTACTATCTAGGTGAACGGTACGTTTTTCCGAAAAATTAAAAACCGATAGAAAACAGGAGAAAAATATGACCGTTTAACCGTCTATTTTTAGAAACTTTTAAAAAAGAGAATATCAGATTTTTCGCATCGACGACCGTGATATTGATATGTTCTTTCCCTTAGTTCCTTTTTGTTTTTTTCTTAAGGAAGAAGCTACGTAGTTCAACCCGATAAGCAATTAGCTCTACGTTCCGTTTTGAGAATTGCTAACGCAAAGTTTGATCTTTTCTTTTTCTTTTTAAGAGTCGCGAATCTTTTTGCCATTATTAACGTGTAAAGAATTTAGTCTGACTTTAGAAGAGTTACAGATATTCGAACCATTTTCAAGCCGTACAGAATTTAATACGAGATAGAATCGCGAGTACGAGTTCACGTTCGACCATATTCGCGTCTCTTCTCGAATATATCTTCGGCGAAATATAGTTTGAACCTCACAATCGCCTTACCAATAGCTTTCCGGAAGATTACGTTAGTCCGTTTTGGTCGGTTACTTAGAACAGGTAATTAACTTTAGTGACTAACACGATCGAAAAACTACAAGAAAAACTCACGTCCAACAATACGCAGTTATCGTATAGAGTGTATGTACGTGTGTAGACGTGTATCGGTATTTTTGTTCTACAGAATTCTCTTTGCGTTCTATACTTTATCGTATATATTACAATTAGACGCTTTGTAACACGCGTTTCTACGTGTTCCGAGTAAAAATCGACGCTACATATTTTCATCGTGTGTGTGTTTTTGTGTGTATCTGTTTATACCATGTAGACCATGTAGAAAAGTTTTATGTTACAAGCACAATTAGATATAAAGCAAAGAAGAAACACGTCGCAAATAAGACACGCGCTAAGTTACTTATTCCGAGTCCCGAGAAAGAATTCGCGGTTCGCTGAATTTCATGCAAAGATATAAAAAGGGACGTTTAGTTTGCCACTCCTCCACTTCCCCTAACGAGTTTTTCATCTATGGCTTAGCTTACGCGAACGCGAGGCTCTTTTGATCAAATGTTTCGCGTTGACCATTGCGGTCTTTATTTCTTCTTCTTTTTTTTTTTTGTTGTTGTTGTTGTTCTTTTCATATTTTATTTGCGGTTCGATCGAACGGTTGCTTTGATTGCATGCTTAAGTGATAACAGGTACGTGTTGTTGATGAAAGAGATATAGTAAGATCATAAAAAAGACGTTTGACATAAAATTACCGAATGCATCGCGCATATCATTGTGCAAACTCGAGATATCTTTAACGTTAGGAAGATATAATTTGATCAATAATGTCGGAAAGATCACGATGAAAGTAACAACTAATGCGCAGTGTAATCTGAAATTTCTAGACACGCACAGTTCGCTATTTTTCACACGATGCGGATATTATAGAAAAATTTGATACGTCGATTAGCCAATGACTTTCACGGTTTCAGATTCGAAACCCTTCTACGATGTGCATATTGTCACTGAACATAGACACTAGCTACATCAATTTACGCGGCTAATTGTTACATTAGTTTACAACCTCGTTATATCTCTCCCACCTAGTATAATTATACATGTAATGGATTCTACTTTTCTCTTTTCAAAAGCTTTTCTTCGAAGCTGCACGATATTAGAAACGAGTCGGTGCGTACACAATATCACTCATAAGTATCAGGACACTTTTTACTCTATCTACTTGCTAATCTTATTAAAGTATATAAATTAATCCTTTACACTCTACTGTCCGGACATCTGACCGGACAGCGTAAATCTAGCGAACAACTCGGATGTTTCCTCTCTATGGGGACACAAAGAAATGACTGACGATTATATAGCACAAAATTACATCAGCTCCGAGCTTTTTAAAGATACGATCGTTTCCTCGAAGCTTTTAAACATCGCCTCCTTGGAATTTCGCCTTCGCGTTGTGCGTGAAAAGAAATAAAGAAACGAAAAATATGCCGAGTGCAAATTAATAACGAGTTAGAATAGTTAGAAGCAACACTCACTGCCCATTTATGGAGTCACCAGGTGGTAAATTATTCGACTTCGCTGGAAACATTGGATCATAGGAACTCATACGTTCAATATCGTAATAGAAATATTTAACGATCACAAGCGTCAATCATATTACTGCGTATCGACTTCCAGAAATCAATTTAGTCGCTTTATGATACGCTATTGCACGTATATAAAATCATTGTAGCTCGATTCTATAAACTCGTAATTAAAGCATATGGATACTGTGTATTAAAAATAATCAAGCGTCTGAATACTTTTGAGCGGTAGAGTACAGTAGTAGTTTACCAATTTGAACGCCAACCACGGTCAATTTTTCTGAATATATCGTGTTGTACGAAACTGTTTGATTAACGCTATATACATTTACAGATTCGTTCCAACGTCTACCAGTATAATCACGAAAATCGTGTTCTGCTACGACGTTGATGATATTTCAGAATGTTTCCTGTAACACGCGTAATATATTCGTGAAAGGTTTTCTATAAGTGTTCAAATACTTCCGACAGCCGCTGTATTCTTTTCCTCGATTCTCTCGTTCACGAGCTCACTGATCGATCTTGTTACGCTGTTATTATATTTTAACGATCACCTGGTTAAATCTTTTTTTTTTTTTTTTTTTTCTTTTGTAAAACCGACACGACGGAATCGCGATGTCTTCCTGCTGTAACGCGAGACACGCGTAAGTTGCGACAGAAACTAAAGAATGCAGGAAGTTGAGAACCGGTAACCCCGATGCCCACGTACTGACCGACTCTGCGACGTGCTCGCTCTCACGCGTACGGTAAGAACACGGGACGATGGTGTTGTTTCTATTTTCGTATACCGTTCACCGACGAAAGGGTAGAACATATACAAAGGGTAAGTCCATTGATCGTCGATAGAACGTCGACGTTGCAATGGAAGCAGATTCGAGTCGCGGTCGTAGCGCGCGAGAAGCAGAGTAAAACGAAGAAATAAGGGTTCGACACAAAGAACGTTTGACAAAATAATACAGCCGCAAAAGGACAGCGAAAATTCAGTTAAAAAAGTGTCCGGGCGAATACACGGACATCTGCATTTATTAACCATTTAAAACACAGTGATGCTTGTAACGCTGGTGTACTTTTCTCTTTCTTTTTCTGTCGTTTAATCGAAACGTTTTATTATCTTTTTTTTTTATATGTGTGTGTTTCTTTTCGTTTATTCGTTTCTTTTCTTTTTATTACTCTTGCATTTTTTGCTTTTTCGTTTGCTTTCAATCGTTCAGTTTGCATAATTCCTCGATTACACTTACGCGGCTTCGAAGAGCGTCGAAGCTCTTATCGATCACCTTAAGCATTAGTCTTTAGTGTTTGATTATTATACTACAGTAATATACAGAAAATCGTGGTTCTTGCCTCGGCGGCCTGCTCGTCCATCGAATTACGTATTTCGTTTCTCGATGTTCGCCCCTTCTTTCACCGTTATACTGCTCCTCCTATAAATTAGTGACTCTAACGTACCGCTGGACGAGCAGCCCCCGGGGCTTTCAATTAATATTCAATAATTACAATACACTAAATATAATCGGCCCGTGTATATTAAAATATAAATATCAAATAGACTTCTTGCCCCCAGGATGTATGCACCTAAATGCCGATGCGCGACTTAAAAAATTGAGAAACGTTCGTTAAGTAAGTCGTCACCGATTAGTTAAGATCCCTGTTGTCGGAAGAACGCGGAGCTCGCCATTACCAAAACCTCCATAAAAATCGAAATAAACAGAAAAATATCCATCAGTCGATTAATTCTTTTCCTTTTTTCTTTTCTTTCTCGATCGAAAGCAAAATGTTCACGACGACGTATGTATAACAGTTTCTAGTAGTCGCGAGCTACGACGCGATGAGATTAGAATTTCTTTTTTTTTTTTTTTTTGTTTTCGGTTACCTAGATGATATAACGTTCCACGCGCTCCATTACAATATGAAACGTCGTGTCGGTCGACAGTGACGAAGAAGATTTCGAGAATCGTTTGACACGGTGCAATTTAAAGCCTAAGTACTTTTGATTTGTCTGCTGATTGATTCATGGTTGTCGTTCGTTTCCGTCGCCCTCTCCAATGAAGCATTTATTGTCGGACATACGAAAGAGAAGCCAAAGAACGGGACTCGTCGCGGTCGGTCGACGCAACGCTGTAAAACCGTAACGCAGCGGTTCTTTCGCTCTATGCTAAGCTCTGCTTTACTCTTCCGCTCTTTTTTTTTTTTTTCATATTTCCTTGCCTTTTCGTCCTTAGGATTTTTCTTCCTTTTGTTTGTTCGCCAGTGCGTGCAACATTTCTCGTTTCAACTTATTATTTATCAACCAATTTTCTAACATTCGGCGACGACGTTCGACTCGACTCGTATAGTCCGTATTCGTGCACAAACTATTTCCGAGACCAAACTAAACCTACGCTTTGTACTCTGGTCGACCTCTGAAATAATTCATCACACGCGCAAGCAATGGGTATCCCAATTTTTTTTTCTCTGCTTTCTATTATACAATTTGTAATATATACGTACATGTATATATATAATATGCATGTGCACACATGTATATATATATATAGAGTGAGAGAGATAAATGTATATTCATCCATCCATCCATCCATATATATATACATATATATATATAAGAGTGAAATGGTGTTCAGCGTGATACTAGAGTATAAGACACGAGACGATCGAATCTAGGCTACGAAAAACAATTAGTCCGGTCGAAAAACGAAATCTAGAGGAGATCCTGCATGGATCGTCGATATATAAGGCACGCTCTACTAGTAAATAAATTTCACCGTCGACGAATGTTTCCACTCGAGTTTCGACACACCTTGGTTACTTTTCGTCGTTTTACAGGCCACGCGTTGAGCTACGATCGTTCGAAATTATTATCGTTATTCGTATTACGTTGCGAAGAACCACCGATTTCTACGTGTCCTCTGTCGTGTCAAATGGCGAATATATCGCATATCCATCTATTTTACAAACTCTACGGGTCGCACACAGCGAGAACTGTTAGACTCGAATCGTCTCGAGGTTCCTATGCTCAGGTATATCGGTTGAACACCATTCTCGTTCGACGACTCCGCGACCGTGCGGCCGCTATTCCATACGCACGCGGCAAAGACAATCGGCGCAGCCTGAGAGTTTTAATACTTTAAGACAGACTTCCTGCGAAAGCTTAAAAAAACCTTTTCGTTTTCCTCTTCTTTCTTTGCGTGTATGTGTGTGTGTTCCTTTTCTTTTTTTTACTTTTTGTTCGTTTATATTCACCTACGCTAAATACCGCCATTTAGAAACTTTACATTACATTACGCCACGAAGGCGATCGATCGGGGTTACTATGTTGCTGGATGCATGGTCGTATGAAGGATCCACGCGTACTCGAATTCACGAACCTTATCCTTCTTTGTTTCTTCTAAATTTTATCTAATGCCGCGTGTCGGATCTAATTGATATTTGATTCGAGAAAATTGTTGGGAACGATTACGTTAAACGTCGATAAATTCGAGCACACCTGGTGACGATAATTTATACATTTATACAGCTGTATTCGTTACGTATAGGATAAAGAAGTTTGGCAAACAGTAATGTTATTCGACGGCACGAAGGACTTATCCTCTTAACGTGTGTTAAGTTTGTGTCTAATTTACTGTGGTGTATGTATGTATGTATGTATGTATGTGTGTATATATGTATGTGTGTATGTACGTATGTACCTGTACACGTGTATGTGCTCTGATGTTAGTGCAATTATTATACATATCGATGGTACTGGTACCGCGATAAGGCAAGGCATCAAGAAGAAAGGAAAAGAACAGCTGAAATCGACTTATCCTCGAGAATTCTGAAGGTATTTTTGTAGTGGAAGAGAAAATTACGACCACAGAACGAAAAGATACTAAATCGCTATTGTCGTGGAAGATGAAGAAATTTACGCTCTATCTATTTTTCATCGAAATATTTAGTTCCAAAGCTTACTATCAATTTAGATCGAAAACTATCGAGATTAGAAAATGGAACAGGCGTGTATCAGCCCGTGCGATGTGAACAGATGAGATAACACAATTATTTGTAATCATAACGATATTAAATCTGCCCATCAATAATAATAGTACAAATAGTGCTACTACTATCATAGTACAGTTAAAATACACAAAAGGCGCACATTTATAGGCGGTACAAATATATAGTATAGCCATATAGCGAATAGGTTTATTCGTAACATTCCGAATTCGGCTTATTCGTACGATTGTATAAAGTTTCTAAATTATAAGGAGTTTACATAGACCTGTTTTAGCTTCGTTACGATTCGTAATTATCTTTATCAAGCACTTACACCATTTTAACTACTTCAAAGTTACAAAAAGGTTATATAGAGTTAATTAAAAGTACTTTTCCGTACAACTGGAAACTCTTCGAAAAGATTCCTAAACTTTGAAAAATAAAGGAGAAACTTTGAAAAACGACGAAGAATAAGCAACCAGTATCTTTGAAACTATCTATACATATAAAAAGTTTGCTCGTTCGAAAGCTATCTTTACCAAAGAACCGATCTGGTAAATAACCGGTCCAAAGTAGAATGTCCCGTGGCACGAACGAAAACGATGAGAACGGCTGCGCATTGTATACGAACAAGAGAAGACAAAATGTAGTAGAAGAGAACTACGAAAACGAAAAACATTCTAAACCGTACGAACATCGAAACACCAAATTTTCTACTTTCTTCCACAGCGAAGACTATCCAGCTATACCACGGTATGCCCCTCATTATCGATCTGAATCCATCACCCTATTAAAGATGAGAAAAATCGTTAACGATAACAACGTTTTAGCAGCAGTGATGTGTTTACACGAGAGTGTTTTCCCCCATATTTCTTTTTTTTTTTCTTTTAAAAACTATGATTAATCCTTACTCGTATAATATTATGCATAAGTCTGACAAACGTATAATACAAGTACTACCGTTAATAATTATTTGCAATATTACCATAGTATAATAGTGAACATTAAGAACATCGAAGAACAGTCAGATGTGAATCATCGATTCTAGCCTAATTTGCCCGCATGATCTATCGTTTACTTCTTGCTTCCCTAATCGGACTTCATTTACTCGCTGGCTGGCTTGAGAAAAAAAAAAAAAAAAAAAAAAACGGTGAAATACCTTTATCATGTGTGTCTTGGTGGTTCGTCTCTCAATATCGAATCGTTCAGAGAAGTCGAGGTACGAATTAAATACTACAGACTATTGTGATTTCTCTTGCACGAATATAATCTACGAGATCGCGCGCGCACGTACCGAAGAGTTACGTACGCATGGATCGTGAGCAAAATTCTAGTAACACATCGCGACAAACCGAAATTTAGAACAAGTATCGTATATACGTAAGATATACGCGTCGATAAAGTTGTTCGAGTCGTTTTTCTTTCTTTCGTTTTTGCTTCTAATAATTCTCGTTTCTACATGTAAATGTGGTCCGATCGTGATGAGCAGTTCGACGATTAAAGACCAAGAACGTAAGAAGACAAACGTTTAAGAACTCACAGAGCACAATACAATATCAATCCTCTAGTAGTATAACTCCAAAAATATGTTATTCTCTCCTATACTTATTGTAACTACGCTATCTATTCCTCGCAAAAAGTCAGTTACTTTGTTTTACAATGATAATATATATAATATATATATATTTATATAATTTCATACGAACTATCCATACAACGCGATGAACATTCAATTCTAAGTCCACAAAGAAACGTAATTTTTATACGTGGATGTACCTTTGATTCCATTTTTTCTCTTTCATTCATTCTTTCGCTCCCCCCCCCCCTTTTTTTTAATTCATTTCTGGCCATTTCAACGCGAGTATCCGTCTATTAACAGTGCTAGACTCGTTCGTCGAACGCTATCCGTTTCGCGACTCCGAGCTCTTGTACGGAAAAAATATATCAGCCTCGAAAAATGCTTCCTTCTTCGTCGAATCATCGTGTTTTCTAATTTTACGGTCAAATATGCTGGAATTAAATTCGCGTTCCTCTTACAAGCACTCGGAATCGATCGTTAGAAATTCCACACTAAATAAATTTTCTATTGGACACAATCTCATTAACATTTTAGGCACTACACCTAGACACTAAGAAATCACTCCGCTCCCCTCTGCCCTGATGCGATAAGAAATGTATTTACAAATTTAAAAATGATTAAAATAATTGTATCTCTATAGCTTCGAGTGTATATGTATAAGTGTGCGCTCGAACGCGCACGTTATATATGATCCGTGTGTTATGTAGGTGTATTTTGTACATGTGTTCTTTTTTCCTTTTATTATGTTTATGTATCATCGTGTCACCCGAAAGGAAGAGGTAACTGTTACGCTCGCGCCCAACAATGTTGTGAAACATCGCGATCTACGTTAAAAAGATCGTATTCTATTAACGCAATTCTCCCCTTTAAAACGGCAAAGAAGTATGGAAGAAAAAATCTATCACAAACATGGTCTGATGTGTCGTATCACTCGAAGCGAAATCCGTGAAAAACAAGGAAAGCCCATGAAGAAGAATGGCGTGAAAGAATTGGAGCAAGTTAGACGATGAGCAGCTAAGGTAACGTGTCGTATCGCCCTATCGGAAGTGACAATCATATGACGATAATCTTCCTGGATTGTTAACGACAAAAAACACTATAGCATCTTTTCTATGCGTTACACATATATCGCGTCATGCACGTGTTGGCCTTCTGAAAAGCCTGACCAAAATAATGTCGCGTACACAAACCCTATATTAATAAAATATCACAACTAGAACCATCGTCACTGTTACGGTATGTTTTCAAAAGAAGAAAACAATCGTTTTTCTTTTTTGTCCTTTCGTACAGTTTCCATGGTAGCCTACGATTAATTAGATACTCGTTCAATGACGTGCTTACTTATCTACTCGTACACTACTTAAAAACGTGCTACTTAAAGTAACAATGACTGCGCTAACGTGACTCTGAGCTCGTACTGACTGACGACCTACGCCTAAAAAGTGAGAAACTAACATAGGACCATTGTGTAGTTTGCGTATACATTCTAAACCCAAAGCTGTTAATTAGTAATAAACATCGACAACGATAATTCTATCTGTTAGACAATAACCGACATCCGATTCCACAAAGCTGACCATCTAAAATCTACTACCCAAATACTTTTGCATATTCGACGCTAATAACAACGTGAACATAATAAAATAACGTACTTATACGTAGGATATTATCAGTGATTAATTCGAACGATCAAATTCACGATCGACAATTACAGTCTTATGCTAAACGTTACGAATATTGCATCGTCAGTCAAAACTTGCTCTTTGGATGCAAAAAAAAAAAAGAAAAAAAAAAAGAAAAAAACAAGAAACAGAAACCTGACTGAAGTTCCATTTGCTTATCTAGTGACACAGGTATCTAAATACGTTCGAATGTACAGAGGCAAAAAAGAATGAAGCACGGTGATGGTATGACTATGATGCGTAGAACTGTCGCGTGTACATCTCCTACGTGTGTGTTTGTGCATGTATCGATTCCTGCGACAAAAGAAAAAGACATATTTCTATAGATACACACGCGCAACAACAGTTTTTCCATTTTTCTTCTCTACGTAGAATGCGAAAAATCTAAGGATATGACTTTTGTTTTTTCACGACTTAAGAGAAGAAACGGCATGTTTTCTCCTACGTGATACAATTTCTACGGTTTATATGGAAGCATACATATATACATGTAGGCGCGCAAACGTGTTTGTATAATTATAATTGTATATTCGTACCGTGTGTGGTCGATATAATACGTAACACTTATAAGCTGATTGTAACTTTTCTTTGTTTTCCGTTTTACTGCAACTTTCGCTATACACGTTTTTTTATGAGTTTACTCGTTTGCAGTAAATATAAATGTAAATATGATTAATTATTAAACAGGCACATCGACTTGGTTACACGATTCTTTTTCTCTTTAATTTTTATATCGTATAATGCGCGTAAAGAAATATATCGACGAAGCCAATTCGCGCAATTAATAAACGTGCTGCTTAAATTTGGAAAATTAATAAAAAAAAAAAAAAGAAAAAAAGAAAAACGAATGTTTAAACAGACGTTCCGAGAATAAAACAGGAAATTAGCCAGGTTTTTATCATAGGTGCCTTTTGACATAAATAGTATTAAGTAATATCTAAAAATACTTGTCCACCGAAATTAATGCATTAGCAGCTTCACGTTATATTCATCTTTCAAGATATTGAAAAATGTTATTTTATGATATCGGTAACGTATCCAAAGTGTCATTTTATTATTCTCTCTAACACTGTTCTCTCGCTCTCTTCCTCTCCCTATCAATCACGCAAATCACGTTTACTCATTTCGACTTGCTCACTCGCATTCTCGCTCTAAGTGCAAAATACTTCTAATTAAACTCTGGACATGGTTTCACTCTAATCAACATACCACAACTAATATCCCGTACGTTATCATACAGCTATGTATATAAAATAATTAGCAAAACAATGCCTAAGCGTCATTCCATTAAAAACCACGATATACACGTCAGCACGCAGAAAAATGTTTTTGAAACTGTTTCGCGAGTTGTAAATTGTGTGCAAATCCATTCTTACACCTGTTCGAACGTTGAAATGTAGGAAGAGAACCATTCACGACAATTATACGTACAAATCGACATATAGGCATGCACAAGTACATCGAATGCAGTTTACTTAAGGAATTGCAATCATACATATTATATGTATATATGATATATAGTTTTCCTCGTTTCATGAGATATTAGAAATTGCTTTCTTTATACTGACGTGGAAAAATGTGAGAAGGAAGAACATGATTCGACGAGGGAGAAAAAACGAATGGGGATTGCTAATAACTTGCACCATTGACGCTCTCATCGAAACAAAAAGAATCGAATGTACGTTGAAGAAAACATGTGTGCAATACGACATTGTAACAGATATTTGCAACGAAGGCTTCTTTTTCGACGAAAGCGATTGAACTAAAAAATCTCGCGAAAATTGAATATATGTATATTTCGTTTAGTTCCTTTTTCTTCAAACGCAAATACGCGTTATTACAGTACACAGATTCCTTTGTTGTTGTTCATGCTAATCGTTGTGTACCGCAGATTTGTGCAATATATATACTCGATACATACATTTTAAAACTACAATCCTCGGTGAAATGCAAAACATTGAAACGCAACAGATGAAATGAAAAAGTTAATGTTAACGTGTTGTATGACGATCGTTCAATGCTGAAGAATGTTGCAGAGGGAAAAATCTCATTTCAAACGAATCTAACGCAATTCTATCGCGAGTGTGGTATCTACAAAAAAAAGACTACGAACTGCTACTGCAATTATCTTAAAGTCGGTGATGCCTATTTGCAATTAATAATAGTAGTAGTAATGGTAATAGTAATAGTAATCATTATGATGAGAAGAATAAGACTAATTACGTAGTAAAAATAAATAGTGAGGCTGCTGCGAAAAAGCACAGCTTTTGTCAAATACAAGTTTAACCGTGCAATCAAATATACCCATAATGTGTTCGAATCAAAACAGAAGAATTCGATTCTAAACTCAGGCACACTCTGCTTTCGTATAGCAACGTCATTCGAAAGGAGTGTTTGGAATTACACCAGCATACCTATAAGACAGCTTGAAATAAATCTAGCGATAAAATCCGAAACACATTTTACAACAAATCAATGTGTCATGCTATGATTGTGTGTATGCGTGTAATTGATTAACTCGCTTTCAATTATTAGATACAAGAACGGGAATCTTCATCAACGTCGATGACCCGTTTAAAAGAGAACGCTTAGAATACATTAAAGCGTTGTCACGCTCGATAACAAAAATCTCGAGTCTGACGAAAATTCCATCGGTTAATAACCGTGGATTATACCGCGCTAAGATTAGCTTTGTTAACGAGTACTAAAATCATAATGTATATGATATATATCATACCATAAAGAAATGCAAATTTATTCCCGTTAACACTGAACTTCAATAAAAGATAACTTCTTAACTGTTGCACCGTAGAACAGTTTTGCCAAAACACCGACAAATCCACCATCTTTCTCTTTATCTGCTTAAACTTCGCGTAATTTCAAATAATGCAGATTCAAACTTTACGATAAAATAGTCTGGTCTCCTCTTCTTTTTTCCTTCGTATAACCTCGTAAAATTTTTTTTTCTTTTTTTTTTGATGCGGCAACATTATTTCTCCAGAATCATACAAAACATGTCAATTATATTATATACTTCCACGTATATAACATATGCGCCATCTAAGTCGGACAAAATTGTACATCAATTGTCAAATAATATTTGGAAAAATAATACAAATACAAATCATCAAAGCAATGGTTCACTGAGGAAACGATTGCGCAGCGAGAAGCATCAAAAAGCTTCTTTTCTATATCGTTCTGCTTTTTTTTTTCTTCTTCGTTCGTTACTTTCACTTGCTTGTTCGTTTTGAATACGATGTTCACCTCGTTTAACAAAAGGAAAAAGACAACACGTTTCACGATGTGCATGTGATAAATACGCTAATGAAATCATTAAGATACGACGCAAACGCGATCAGTCTATCGACGTTCGAAGCCATATTATTTACTTCCTTTTCGATCGAAATCATGCGTAGAACTTTGATAATCTTTTTCGCAATAGCACAGACAGGCAGTTTGAAGGGGGCGATCGCTTTTTAAGGACGGATTGTCAAAAAGTTGAGTTGAAGAACGACTTCGGTCTTGTCTTGAGACTCCGTCGACTCTTTCCAGTCGTGATTTCTTTATTCCTTTCATAACGATACAAGCCTAGCTTTTTACTCTGAGTTTTCAATGGCTGATAATAGTATCGCGAAAAAACCCCTTCGTTCGCTAGTAAAAAAACACGTTCGCGAGGAATGAATACGATAAGGATGATGGGTTCTCTTTTTCCTTTCGTACGGTTGTCTTTGATGCGATCGACTATTTCTCGACCTTGTAAAATTTCGTTAAAAAAAAGAAGCGGCGAAAACCAGTGCTCGCACGCCGTTTGATTTTTCTTCTGAAACCAGACAGAGGAATAATTTACTCGGTGAACCACAAACCAGAAGGTTGATATTGATGTTTGGCCGGTGAAAGTGGGGCCAATCCATAAACGGCTGTTGGCTGCATATGTGCAGGCAGTGGATGCGCTGCATGACTTGCCAGCAACGGTCTGGCCGAGCTGTGATGAGCTGGTGGTGGCAACGCTCGACTAGAATCATACAACGTTAATGGAGACGAGCTGTAAAAAACGGGATAATGAACGTTAGAAAGTCTCCGTAATGCTCTAAAAAGGGAAATGAAACATTTGTTTTATAAAGATCATTTCTTCGTTCCACACGCATACGGTTTTATAAGTAAATAACATTATATATACGTATATATCATACATTTAAGATAATCGAGTAATCGAAAAATTTCTTTTTTTTTCCTCTTTCTTTTTTTTTTCTTTACATAAAATACATCGTTCGTTAATGCTTACGAAACGTTTCTTTATCTTTGTGCAATTGTCTAAGCAAGCAATCAATGGTCTACTTTGTACAAAATAAGTGTACAATCAAGCGAAAAATATGTATTGTATAAGTATTATCTATTACATTTTGATAAGAAAAAAGGTAACAGTACTAATAAAAAATGAAAAATAAAACATGAAAACAAAGTTTAGATCATTTTTAGAGAAGAATATCGATTATCCGACTGAATTATATAAATACATTACACGATCTTTTACAACGTTACATGCCATTGAGAACGAGATAAAACGGTTGCACGGGAACGCACTATATTGCAATAATAACTACTACAGTACGATCACAAATATAACAACATACGATGAACTATCACTAAAACGAAAATATAATAAATGGTACACACATGCATGCATCAACTAGGTGTCTAGGTACCCACCCGGGTGTGAATCCCTGATAGGTGGGCACTTGTTGCTGCTGGATAGCAGTGGGAGCCTGAGAAGGCGCGGCGGTTACGTATACCGGGGGTGGCACGGCATGGGCTCTTGAACGCACATGGGCGTACTCCTGGTACAGGGGCTGTCCCAGATGCTGGGCACTTCCTATTACAGGCCCCCCTGCAGGACTTCTGCCGCCGCCACCGCCCCCAGGACTGAGGTGGGCCGGATGCCCATGGTGACTGTGGGTATGACCCGGATGGGCTGCCGAACCCACCACCTGGCTCTGCCTACAAAACCCAAAACAAAATCCATCCCTTCGTTATGCAATTTCCATGCGCTCTTTACTTACTGTAAGAAGTCTCTCTAAGAGGACAGAGACCAAACCGACAGAGAATCAAGAGATCGATTCATTCCGAGATCCTTTCAGATTCGCTTTTACTCTCGATCTTTTACTTTCCGGTAATAACATAGAAATTCATGCTGTTTACTTGCCCGACCATGATATTCAGCCCGTCTCGACAACGTATACACGAGCTGCCTGTCATCGGTTTGGTCATTTCTCATTCAAAGAGAAAACCTACATGCATTCAATAACTGCGTGCATATAAATCTCGCTTAACTCTGTATTTGCCTGCTAGATTCTTCTAAATCTATGTGTGTATGATGTATTACATGCCTCGAGTGTCGTGTAAATCAAACGTTGTAACATGCGGCGCGATGCTTACCTATACTGGTGCACAGTATTCGCTACCGCCCATTTCTGATGGTCTCTGGAATGAGCAGCCGGTGGTTGAACGTACTCGTGTTTGTATTCAGCTCTCTTTCCAGGCCATGATACCCGCTTGTCCGTGCCGGTCGTATACACAATGTGCTGCTCTTGAAGGTGCGGATGCGCGCTACTCGTGGTCACATACTGCAAGAAGTAGTCATGCATGTCATAGGCATCATCCTAGAAAAACATTTCCAAAAGAAAGATTACTAAGACAGGGGAAGGGGGTATCCCAGTGAATGCAGATCAGGATCGTCGTGCTTGTTCCTCGATACTCCCAGAAATTTTCGGTTGGAAATTTAAAGCAATTATAAAAAAAAAGGACAGCAAAGAAGAAAAAAATGAAATAAAAATTATACAAAATAGAATAACATAGAAAACGGAGAGAAAAGATCGAGAAACGAAAGAAAAGATAGTAATTTGAATTAAAATTTAACCTGATAGGTCGGTGGCTCTTTACAGGCTGGCGCGTGACACGGATGTGGTGCAAGGTACTCAACGCCGGGCTCTGGTTTTGTCGCAACATTCACCATATTGCATTCGGATTGTACTTTGGCCAATAAACGTTTCTTTTGCGATTGAGACGAATATCCAGAACTGCTACTGCAATTAACAACGCATTGGCGTCATACACAACTGTCTCCAATGATATTATAAATTTTGATCGTTGATGTGATTACCTGCTGACGTGATGTTGCTGTTGGGGTTCGTGTTTAATTAACTGCGTAGTTTGTTGATGCTGAGGATGTTGCGGTAAATGTTGGTATAGATGATTATGCGCTCGACCTGGACTAGCTTCGCCATCGCTGTCACCGACAGTTACACAACTGATAATATTTTTCCGTTGCGATCTTTGAGACGTACTATGCGCTGTTACGTGGCCGTTAGTATGCGACTGACTACTTGAATGGGTCTGCTGTATTGGTTGAACCACGCGTGGTGTTGACTGCGTACTGGAAGTAAAAAACATACGCGATAAGTTACACATGAAACAGTCAGGGAGAACAGATATCCCCGTACAATTTAAAATACGTTAACACTCAGCATGAAAAAATGGCATTAAACGCTAGAGCAGTAAATCGGAGCGTCGTTAGTCCGTCGAGACAATTGACACTACAAGCGCTACAACCGTGTTTCTAGATTGCCTTTATTATGTACAATTTTTAGTCCTGCAATTTATATATTTGCATGGGTGCAGTAACACGAAATGCGTTAATTGTTTTACAAGATTAATTTCTCAGTGTGTTATGAAGCTTTGTGTTATGCCATATTCTTAGCGATTATTAACCATTAGTTGATGCTATGGTGTGTGATTGCGTGATACTACGTTACATTCATATACCTTCGAATGACTTCCTCGCGGACTGGACGTCCATCGCCAGACAGGCGAGTTGCCAAATTTTGACAGGCTCCACATTGCCGATCTCCACAGCTGTCAATGATATTCATGCATGATTCCACTACTTTCTATTCTAATAAATTACTAATAAATATGTTTTACGGTGGAAACATCTATGATTGGAAGTTATCGACAAAACTCGGTAAACACAATACAAAACAACATTACAAAACCATAGACACTTGTAAACGAGACACTGGATAATCATATTTTTAAATTCAAAGAGCTACAAAAAAAAAACTTTTAACGAAGCAAGATAATAACAAAGTAATAAAAATAATAAAAATTCAAAATGGCTGTAACATTTTTGATACAGTACCCACAAAACGGCAGTTCTCTTCTAACTTTATAATTGCGAACAATAATTTCTAGCTACTTTCTAATATTCTACGAAAATAATTAAATTAACTTACCACTTGCCCGGTGTTTCGTCTTCGCTATCACTGATCGTGATAACAGAAACTGCTGGTGATGGTGTATCGTGAATTGTAATAGTTTGCTGCCGACCAGATGTAACTTGATGGTGTTCTACATTATGACTACTGCTGTGTTTGCTGCTGTGATGGTGTTGCTGCATGGGTTGCTGTTGCCAATGACCACTGGAAGGTGAATGCCGTCTCATGTTGCTCGGTGGTGTGCTTTCTTTTACCCTCTTTTTCACTGGACTTAACTGCTGCGTTTCCTTTTTATGCTCGTGCCTATGTTGAGACTGCTGAGGTACAGTCACATGATGTTGGTGATGTTTCGTAACACTACGCTTGCCCCAACCTTGAGGAGGATGCTCGACAAGGGCACCAGTATTGTATACTTCCGTGACAGGAAATACTGGCCTCTGATCCTTCCCCAAAACAAGGGAGATTAGTTACAAACCTGTCCGATCGACTCATAAAAGTAATAGTCAGGTAAGGCGATAACGTTTACCTGCAGAATAGCAGAACTATCGACGATAAGAGGTCTTCCCCAATCTCCAGCATCACTCAGTAATGGCTGCTGTATGGCTGCATGTTGCGGTGGCAATTGCTGCCAAGATGGTACGATAGCGGCCATTTGACGACTTCCAGCAGGCCAAGAGGTTTGTACAGCATTCTGTGATTCAAGGATAAAGGTATAATTGGCCACTTATAATTTATAAATGTTTTAACATTTGTTCGTTTCAAGAATACTTACGGTTAGTAACATTTGTCGTCCAGTTTCCACCATAGATACGGGAACCGCATACTGTTGTTGGGCAGCTGCAGCTGCAGCAGCAACAGCCTGCTGCGATATAATCGATGGTTGGATTTGTAGCGGACCTTGTTGCGCTTGTGGAGGCTGTAGAACGTACAAAGCGCAATTAAACGATGACGAATATATAAAAACATTTGATTGTATACAATATGATTATATGTAACTAAACTAAAATAAAAAGTGTCTCATTTACTTGGGCGACAACTACGTGTTTTGCAGGACTTGGCATCGTCTGATAACTGGGTGGATGACAAAGTAGACCAGGCACCAATTGATGTGGAAAGTCGTGCACTCCACTTCGTCCGCTATTTGATCCACTAGACGAGCTACTGTACTGAGTCGCACGACGACTACTGTTACTGTATATTTGATACTAAAAGAAAGAATACACCATGATAGAAGATAAACTCTATATATAAAATATATAATATGAAGGAACATAAACAGTGGACAATGAAACTAACATGCGAAAACAAAAGGTCAAAACTGAATTTTCAATTAAAACGATATTAAACATCGCATCGATTAAGGGTAAAGAGAAAATTTATGAACAAACCAGATTATCATATCCTGTTTGCGCAGTCCGATGTTCCCTAACCAATCGCTGTACTTGATTGGTCAACTGGTTGTTGAAGGTGAAAGTTACGGCACTACCATTTGTCGTCGGCACGAAATTAGCTACCAATGATGTTGGTGGAGGTGGTTGAGGTGCTGGAGGAGCTTGATGATGCGCTGGACTTGCAGTGAAGTCACCGGCTCGTCGGCAAACCTCCATCATTTGGACGGAAGCCTTAACATTGTTACAATGTGCATAATCGACTAAATGGGCCAGCGTAACAAAGGCATGGTTCAGAGCCTCCCCAGGTGTTATGCGGCGCTCCTACAAATAATAAGGATACGCGATGGATAAGGAATGACTCTCGCCTATTCTAGAAATTATCCATTGTCTTTCGATCGCTGCATGGAATCAAAGCATGAACTAGATATTACTACCTGGTCCATTGTGAGCATCTTCTTCAAGAGGTCAATGAACTCTCTTCTATCTGCTTTTTCTGCCAAAAGTTGACCACCCTCCAAATCAGTCGGGACATTAACTTGACCAATATCATCGAGACAATTAAAAATATACTTCCTCGCTTCCTTGGATTTGATACCAGTTTCAGCCTCATGTTCTTCAGGTGTTTTTAATCGCCAAAATGGATATGTACCTGCAATTCATTTAACGTTATCTATACCTGTTCTTCGAGAGTATAAATTTCGAGATGGTTATGAAGTACAATACTTACTGTCCATATCTCTGTAAAAGAATTTTGTTGTTTTGCTGGCATTGTTTAACATGTGTTCCGTTGGTAGGCCTTGCGTCTGACTTATGTATCGTATCTGATCGTATTCTGAACTACCAGGGTATAGAGGCCATCCTAAAAACAATTCCGCAACCACACAGCCGAGCGACCACATATCTATCGCTTCACAATATGGAAGTCCAAGTATAATTTCAGGTGCACGGTAGTATCGCGATTGTAAATACGTGTTGCAGACAGCTTTAGATACATGGGAAGCTGACCCAAAATCAATAACTTTTACACGATAAGGCTGACGAACTGGATCCACTAACATAATGTTTTCCGGCTTAAGGTCTGCGTGAATTAACCCCAATTGCTAAAAAAACATATCCATAAGGTTATTTGATGAATCATAACAAAATTAGCACGAAATTGTCACAGCATGTAAGTACATAAACGCGGTTCACCTTAAGTTTCAAAAGAGCGGTGAGTACTTGTTGGAGAATTGGTCTGATATATTTGAGGGGTAGGGGTGAAAATTTATTCTGTTTCAGGAAATCATACAGATTCTGTTCTAGCATCTCAAAGACCAAGCAGGTATGGGATTTGTGCTGAAAGCACTCATAAGCGCGCACAAAGTTGAACTCATCCGCATTTTCCTGACTGAGTCGAGACAGGATGGAGACCTATTCAGGATAAAAGTTGCATTTAGTCATGGCTTAAGAATAAAACTGACTAATTCATATCCTGACTCACCTCAATCTGCCCTTGGCGCGCATACGATGGATGGTTCTTCAGAATTTTGATGGCTACTATTTCGTTGGTTCCCTTTTTCCAACATTTTACGACCTAGGGACAAAACAAAGGTGAAATGTCGTTTAGTTTCTCTCAACAGGTAGAAATAGCACAGTTTGTATGGGAGAGACTATTATATAGAAGACTTTAAGAAAAAATATGAAGGCTTTTACCTGTCCAAAAGTACCTCTGCCCAAAAACTCGAGGACTTCATATTGATTAGTCATAGAATAGAGAACCTCGTGCTGTACCAACTGGTAATCTCCGTCTCCTTGGGGGTTGCTGCCACCGCCTCCATTGGCAGCGTTCGTTACTTGTTTACTATGTGCCGTCATGCCTGTCTGCTTGTGTTGTTGTTGTTGTTGTTGCTGCTGTTGTTGTTGCAGCTGTTGTTGCTGTTGATTATGGTGTTGCGACACTACAGTACTACCCACTGCGTTCGTCGCGTTGGCGGAGTGGACTGCCAGGCCGTCACCATTACCCTCCCTCGACCAAGTTTTTCTCTGTAGGAGGAATATACCTTATACAAAAATTTTTGGACGTTAAGAGATCGTAGGTAGTTTTTGATAGCTTTAGATGGGTAGGGACGATAACGACGAACACACGCAGGACGAAACTTTGATGAATCCAAGCCGAGGCAACACAAATCCAAAACACAATCCATCAGAATCGATGTAACATGAATAACATGACTCTCGTCTGTTAAATGAATACACACATACATATACACAGACATTCACGCGTTGTTAAAAATTAGTTTCAAACACGTACGGAATGTGTAGTCAGTAAAATATGATGGAAAATTTAGTTATTAACGTTCTTCGTAATGCTTTGCATACACATCGATTGACGTCGTTTCGATGATGATCTTCGACATTGAGATTTAGCAAGCATTAAGAAACTTCGCCGCTATAGCGGAAATACATCACGATGGCCGGTCATGAAATATGAAATGAAAGCCTTGACGGCAATCGATATCTAACTACGCCACATGGAAAAATTTCTGAGAAACGCTCGTATATCTGTACTTGCTCACAATACCTCCGCGACCCAAGGATCAACGAAAATCATTTATATCCCTAATTATCCGTCAGAATAGCGTCGTATCGATTTGCGAAGCATTTAATACGATAGATACGCAAAGACAAAAAACGCTTACGGCTCTTTATGTCCGTGCGGAACGAAGCTACCTTTATGAAAGTTGGCTCATGAGAGATATTAGACGATATTAATCCGTAGTTGTCGAACGCCGACGATTATCATTCCGCGGATACTACGTTCTCTCTCTCTCTCTCTCTCTCTCTCTCTCTCTCTCTCTCTCTCTCAGTAAGACTCTCTCAGCTCCCTTTTTTCTGTTGCCGAACGACTCGACGAATCGCTGTCGTCGAAAGCCGCTGCTTACTGCTGCGAAACAGCCAACGTAGCTAGATGACAAAGTCGATTTTCGAACGATCATGAAGAAAAAATGGCGAACATGATGACCGTTCGCTCGCGAAAGGAAAGAAAGCGCCACTATTTTTAGCGATCGTAGCGAGTTGTATCATGAACGATTGCGGAAACCAGCATGGTGAAAAAATAAGCGGAGACAAATACCGCTGGTAGACGCAAGTTTTCTTATCAGACAAAACCAACTGGATGACGAAATAAAGTATATACACGGATAAAGAACGGATTAACTCTGTCGCTAGCTGGTAGTAGAAATCGCTGCTTCGAACCAAGCTGGACGAGACACGACGCGATGTGGAGGAGACGAGAAACACCTGGAAGGATACGTCCCTAGGATTTCAGGATGTCGACATGCCCCTTGAACGATGTGGCAAACGCTTGAAATAAAACCGAGGCTATTTTATTTCACGATAACATTCATAAATAACACGCCTAAAGGCTGTGTTTCCTATCGGGACACGTCCCATCGCACGATTGCGCGTTACAAAATCGTGGAAGAAAGTCTTCCTCGGGTTGTTTTTAGGTGAGGAGAATGGCTTCACCGTTAATACTTATTTATAGCGTTTTCAAGCGGTAAGCGGCGTCTCATCGAGCGTATCAATAGCAAGGAAGAATAAAATATAGGAAAAGAAGCGAGGGATTCGATAGATATAGAGTTTAAACAACGAGAATTCTCGAATACGCTATTCTCGATTGTGAATTTGTGATCTAAGCGTTACGAACGTACGACCAGCGTTCGTCTTCTACGATGATCGAAGCAAGAACGTCAAAGCTGACGAGCAACAAGACCGAGAGAAAGAGGGTTCGAGACGAGGATAAGTCGACTTTCCTCGACGCGATCACGCAGGTCAGAAGAGAATTATCGGTAAGAGAAAATCGCAGGAAGTGGCACCAACCTTCTGGCCACAGCGTTGGTACGTGTCTAAGAGCTTGATCGTCGAGGCTCGTACCAGGGTCTGTTGGTTCGGGCTACTCTTCTGCAGCGCATTATTGTTGTGCAGCGAGCTAAATGCGGTATTAGCACCGTTCACGGAGTACCGTTGTTGCAGACCGGTATTGTCTAATTGGTAGTCGCCGGTCGATTGAACCAATGCGTGTTGGATCACCGGCTGACTCACGTTGTACTCCAACTTGCGTTTCTTGCTGTGGTGGTGAACGGTGTTGTTACTGCTGCTGCTGCTACTGCTGCTGCTGCCGTTGACGCTACTCGTCTGCTGTGTTTGGATGAACATGTCACACATTCCCTGCAATGACAAACGGAAACACGATCGTTACTATTTCACACGATCGTTCTTTGCGCGGCAAAGACGTTATCGAACGTTCGAACGTTTCTCGAATCAGAAAAAGGCTGACAGAGAGCGGTTCTGATCGCTACTTTGATCGAGCGAGATGCGCGAAACTCGTTCCTACGATCTACAATTGTAGTGTCTCTCTAATCGTACAATAAGTCAGCTAACAAGCGATATACCGCTGTTTCCGGTTCGACAGCAAATGATAAATAAAGGAAAAGCATCGGCAAAACTACGAATAAAACGAAAGAAACAAAGCTACGGCAAATGGAGGATAGAGCGTAGAAGAGGATGCAGAACGGCGAGAGTTTCCGTATATTCGTGGATGGATTTTATCCCGGGGCATGTTGTTGCGAGCAGTGGGAGATCGAGCCAGAGAAAAGAGGGGACCCATCGTGCGTCGTTCTGATTTAGGCGAACCGAGAGAGGAACCCACGGCTCGCCATTGCGACAAGGCGACGCGCGATATATAAAAACGTACGCAACTAACAGCCGACCACGACGACTATGAATATTTTAGAATCTCCTTCACGTACATGTGCCTTTGTATGGTTCCACGCTGATTCGGGCCAGCGGCTCTCAAAAGGCATCTACCGAATATCAGGTTTCTGCGCGTTGACACTCCGAGTAGCTGCAACAGGGCAAACATATTGGGTTGGTCTCTCTCGAGCTAACGCTTCTACATGCTCCGTTATTAATCGCAAAATTTTCCTACGTGAAAATCGCATCGGTTTCGCCAGATCCACGTATAGAAATCAAATTTCTCGTAATTTCCAGAAATTCTCCGACATACTTCCAGGAAATAGGGAATATAATGCGATCGATTTCTGGAGCGCTCGTTTCTAGCGCCGGTAAACTTGCGCTTATGAAATTAAGCTTCGGATAAGATAACGCCGGTGCCTTTCTTTCCCCTTATCGATCGCGAAAGAAAGCTTCGGCTGCATCCGCGAGAATCGACGTTACACGTCGGAAAGTAAAACTCGAGACTAGCATACGTAGGTGTATGCCGGTGTGGAAAAGGAAAACGAAACATGACAAAGAAATACCGTGGCTCGGTCGACCGTGTCCCGGATCGATCGGCACGTGACGAATGTTTTGGAAACTTTCGTTAGCTCCGATTCGGTTTTCGCCCCCGCGGCACCTCCACACGCGTTAACACATGTCCACGATCTTCTCTTTCTCTTTCCCTCTTCCTGCTATCCCTCTTCATCCGCGTGCACGACGTGCTCTAATTATAGTGCTACTTGTCAGAAATAGTGTTGCTCCGTATTATGAACGATCTACGGTACCACCAAGTACAGTTACGTTTATGTTAACTGTCTCGTTACTCGGTGAGAGAGAGAGTTCTGTTTAATTGGTGCACCAGAGATAACGCGATATCCAATCGTACTGTATATTGCACACTATAGTCCACAGGTACTTGGGCACCTGAGATTTTCTATTCCAGTCGACTAAATTTAGCGAAATTTTACAAATCGCAAGTTACGATAAATTCGCTTACGCAACAATAACAAATTACTAGAAGGAGTTAAATCTTGCAACTGAATTCTACAAATGATTAGTTATCCGATTAATATACGTAAAGTAGGGTTGCAAAGTTGTAAAAGAGAAGCTTACGACTTGTAACTTGGCAAATTACTAATATTGTCAGCTGGTAAATTATTTTACAGGGAGACCCTGCTGTAATTCGATCAAAGAATTGCTATTTTCGTTGTATTGTCAAAGTTGTGAGCGAGGAAAGTCTCTCTACTATTAGCTCTTGATAATTGTGCCTAATAACCAGGACCAAGCGCTCTGCTAAATTTAAACTGAAATAAACAATATACCAACGTGACTCAAGAAATCCATTACTCTCTATAATAAATAGCTGACACTTCGTAGAATCTATATAAACCTTTAGAATATGGCCAAACACGCGTTCCAGTTGTTCTAAGATCTTAACATTGAACAGAGACGTTTAAAGTCTTCATTCGGATATCTTCGCAGGATCGCTTTTATCGTTTATGTCATTTTTACGACGAATGAATTTATGAAAGTAGATCGCATGGTTTTCGAGAGTCGAACGTTAATAGCGTGGATAGAACTGGATAATGAAATCGAGAATCCGATAAAGAATGAGATTGATAATTTTGCCTATCGAAAGGCCGGCGCGTCAATAGATTACGTGTGATATCGATAGATCGCGAATCTATTCTTCTTTGAAGTCTTCTCGATATATCACGTCTGTCGCGGCGCTTGGCTAAAAATTAATTAGAAGCTATGTACAAAACTACTCGAAAGCTACTACGAATTCGCGACTCGTTCGTCGTGAGCTAAGTTTGAACGCGAATCGCCTCGTCACCGTCGCGTCGTCTTTGTGCCAAACTATTCTCTCGCTGCACGCTCTTCTCGACGATCGTGAAGTTTATAAGATGAAATCAGTGGAGAAGAGTAAGTAGCAGGGCTAGAAAGTTTCGTCTCACGGTACCTCGTCACGCCAGGTAAGAGAAGAACGAAAGAAAGAAGAACGATTGTAAATGTGGGTCGTAGGATAATTCCAGCTGATGGCCGGTTGGCGAGAAGGTGAAAAAAGCCGGTTGTTGGCTCGACAACGATTTTCGGTGGCACACCTTGGGTCGGACGAAAAACAGGGGCTGGTGAAAACGAAGAAAAAGGTGAATAGACGTCCTCTTTGACGAGTGGTATTCGAAGAACGAAACGCCATCCAAAGTACGTCGTAATAAGAGTAGCGACTTTACGTAATAGTTGAACGTAGCAGATAGCGGATCGAAGGAGTTTCAGCTTACTATTCGCGATCGGTCGACCTTTATCATGTCGATTGGTCATTGCAAAGTTCAGCAACGGACCGAACTTTTCAGACAATTACGTAGCCGTCAATTAAAAAGAACGAAGGAAGAAGAAATAAAAGGCAATAGTACATCGTGGCACGTTGAGTCGTGACACCGCGATAAACACGATACATCGAACACAACGGGCGATCTTTGCATTGCAAAGTCGCGTTGTCGAGCGTCGTCGTTCATCTCTCTCGACTTATCTACGAACGACTCGCGTATAATCGTTTCGCAGCGACGGCACACAATAACGAAAAAAAGCGAGTAGGCGCCGACCAGCAAACAACACGATTAGCGTACCTAATCTATCGGGATTTTTCGTGATCGACGGTGGACGAGTGGTTGAGATTTGTGAAACAATCCACTCTCATGGCACAGCCGTGACTCTCCAAACGTGGACAGCTATTGTTTCTATCGCGATATAGACTGGCGACTGGCGATGAGTCACTCTCTCTCTCTCTCTCTCTCTCTCTCTCTCTCTCTCTCTCCGTCGCTCGCTCGCTCTCTTGTCTATCCGTGCAAGTTGCGCGAATCGACGAAACGAAAGTCCGACTTCGCCGAGTTTGCGCTTGCTTGCGATGGTACTCGCACGTTCCAAGCCGCAATGCACGACGCTACCCTTGCATAGGCCACGAATAATCGCGCGCAACGTCTAGGCTACTGTATACAGCCATCGTGGTGACTCAAGCTGATCGCTAGATAAACGGGAAACCCAAAAGACCCGAAACTGACCTAGCTTTCCTAGAAACTTTTGCCGCGGCGTGTGCAGTCGTCACCAATCGAACAATGAACCGTCCGGATGAATCACGAAGAAATTGCGACTTCCCGAACCGGAAAGATAAAGGTCGACTCGTTTCCAGCGCGAATGCAATGAGAATGCGAGACGTTTGACGCGAGCACGTTAGAAACCCATCGAGGCATCAATTCCGTCGGCTATTAATTGACCAATTCTTTGTATCTGACGCGCGAACAACGATCGTTCAAGAGGATTTTCTCAAAGCTGCGACGAATTCAAGGAAACGATCGAAGACGCCATGCACCAGACGCATGCACGTCGTTTCACTACTTTCTCGCTTTAGATAACGGATTGTTGTCGTCGATCAATCGCGGTATTCGTTACTTAGACGACTGATAACGCAAGGAAAATGACTTGGAACAACTTGGATAATCCAAGTTTGTACTCTTCGCTGCAGAATCGCACTTCGAGATACGGATACGCGACGATAAATCGAATCCTACCGGACCGTATACCGAATTGTACCGAGTTGAAACACTGCCCGATTAAGAAGTACGCGCTCGCAAAGTCGCTCGTTGCTTCTCCTCGAAAGAGACAGCGAACAGTTCGAGCTCGTTCGTTGTCGTAAATTAACCGTCTAGTATCGCGATCATAAACGTCTGCTGTTACGTCTTGTATTTATAACCTGCAATCGCGCGCACAAAAGTTCGCCGACAAATTGGATGATCATGCGTTAGACTTCGTTTCTACTCCAGCGAGTTTTCACGCCGCTTCTAACAATCGTTGGAATAGGATAGTGGTAAAGTCGTGTTTGCAAGTAATCCACGAGTATGTACATGGCGTTTGCAGATCGAGTACGAGTCGTTTGCTGCAATTATTACCAAATTGTTATTAAAGCAAGGTTCAATTTTCACTGAAACGAATGTTTCGAAGAGAACGTATTTGAAGAGGTTGTTGCAGTAAGTGCTTTCTCCGGTGTTGCGAGCAAACCAACAAAAACCAACTCAACATCAAATTACCTTTCCAAACGTGTTACAAATTCATAGACGATTAATGTTTGCAATAATAAACTATGACATTTTTGGATATGAAACTTACATCTTTCTTTCTCTCGCGATGAGTTCAATTTAAATATGGGAGCTGCTTGCGTACTGCTGCAAGCTCTTCGTTTTCTTTTCTATGTTTTCGATCTGTTTCCTCGAGAAGGAGCATCACAATTTATTCCTCTACGCAATTTCGTCCTCGGCAACGTTTCGTAACTCGTTATCCTTCGCTCGAAAGCAATTTCCAACGAAAGTCTTGAATCCGAGTCCTCATTTTCTTGTATGCTAAACGAGAGATATTCGCGTTTTTCGAACTCTCTGATTTGGATATAAATCAATAATAGCAAGTGGATATTATCATAACGAAGCATGCAATTATATAATTGAACAACACACAGGAAAAATGTGAGATACTGTATCGTCGTTGATTTTTTATTTCAATGTCACTTGGTGGCTAATATATACAACTGAACATCACAGGAAGAACACATGATAACTAACTACATCTCTGTTGATTATCTAATATTAACGTCGCCTTTGATTAGACAGGAGGATTTTAATACGACAATCGACAGACAAGGTATTGAGACAAAGGAGGAAATAAACGAACGGTTTTGGTAACACACAATTTTTTGAAAATGAACTGGCTTTTAAAATTGGTATCGTAGTCTTCGATTGAAAAGAGAACGTCTTGTCCAAAGACATGTCTCATAAAAATTGGCGGCAAAACTATACAATTTTGTAATAATACATATTTCATTTCGCCAATTATTAAACCAAATTAAAGAGACAATCTTGCTAAGGAATTAAGTAATAAAATAAAATTGGCCATATTGAATTTAAAAATTGCTTATTCCGTTCTTTACCTGCGGTGTTCGATTCTTACGTGAATCAACGTCGCAAGTCGGGAACAAACAAATCGTTGCTCAATATTATGTAAGAGGCCATTTGGGCCGCTTCAGCGGGTACCGTTTTTCGCGGTACCGTAGAAACTTCGTCGGTCGATTGTTAAGATTACTACACAATAAACACATTACACGCCCCTTCTTCCCTTGGAAAATTCCACGCTTTCCTCGCCGACCAGCCGCACGCAAAGATAACGTTCCTTCGACCACGGAATTTTCCGATTAAACTGTTCTATGTCACATTTACACCCTTTCAGGTTTATCTCTCTCGTCCGAAACGTGCGTCCTCCCGCGATACCGGTCCTATGATATTTACGGGTGTAAATCGAGACGCTATTTGTCTGCGACATTCCTTGCTACGCGTCACACCGAAAACCAACTCGGTCATCTTCGAATTTTCTACTGGCGATGTCAGTGCCAAAACTGTACGACCAGCATCGGCTCTTAAGCGCGATTTATTAGAAGTATTTACGAATTTCTATCAAACTACCCAATAAACTTCTAAGAGATCATTTGTTTCGTCAGCTGACTACGACCAGGTGTTTCGAAAATACAGCGCGGAAGCTTAAAACGATAATTCGTTAGAAATTCTAGTTTGATGTCATGCCGAGGAAAGTTCGGAAGGGGAAGATAATAAACCTTTAGGAATTTTGGCTTCATTTTATATGCAAGAAAATCCGAGAGGAAAATTCCTTGGAAATTCTGCTTCAATTCTATGTCTAAGATAATTGGATAGCAAAATTTCTTAGGAATCTTACTCCGATTTCATATGCAGATCGACGTGGAAAAAATAGATAAGTCCATTTTTCTTTCTCTGATTTTTATGTCGGTCGACTAGTAAATAAGTATGTATTTCAAGTATGAAACAATTGACGAAGGGAATAGCCTGATAAATTTGAAAATACTTTGAATATAAATCATAGATCCGCAATGTTTTGTGAAAAGCGAAGAGAATACTAACTTCGTTGCTATTAGTCTGCGTAAATAATGTTGCTAATGTTTTCTAAATGTCCAACGAGATGATACAAAATATTTAATCCTCAAGTCGGATGAAAAGATAGTTCCGATATAGAAATAGTTTATAACGAATTTTGAATCTTAAGATTTCTTTACTATAACTTCCTTAAGAATGTTGATCCTATTTCATATCGGAGAAACGAACGATTTTTCGGCACGAGACACGTGAGAATAAAAGTCGATTGGAGAAGCATCTTTATCCCATTCGTTCGAAGGAACACTGTAACAAGATTCCACAGTGTTTCTATCGATCAAACAGTGTAACAGACGTTTGATGGGTCTTGTGTGTCGCGTCCTATTTGTGTTTGCAAAAACCTACGCTAAACCAAATCGAATTGGAAGCGTGTCAGAGATGGTTTCGAGTGGAATCGTGGTTTACGACCGACGAAATAACCAGATCTACCAGGTAAGCGACGAGTCTCGTGTTCGAGCGGTACGAGGAAAAGGATACCCGAGCTTTCACCAGAAGATGGGAGTATTCAGACCGAGCTTAGTCCTTAAACGAGAGGCCATGAAGCATGGAAAGTTCCGTTGAACGATATAAGCGACCGGAGACCGTTTTATTTCGTCAAAAAACGAAATTTCTTTGTAGAATACAAAAATACGAAAGAAAGATCCATTTTGTTAAAACAAAAAAACATTGAAACGTCTCTTACGATTAAGAATTTAATTGTAAAATTAAAAGTTTAATAAATTAAAAGTTTGAACAGATATCTAGGATAGGAACCTCGACGAAGGTGATTTTGCGATTATTACGCAAAAGTTCACTGTCAAATGAATTTTTCGCTTTACGTATATTCTAACATAACGATATCCAACAGAATCTTTTAAGAGATATTTGGTATAAGGATAGGGCGAGTGGAAGAAAGCTGTGCAACAAATAAACGTTGTTACGTAATTATTACAAGACGATTTAGGAAACTGGAACAAGTCTTATCTCTTTCTCGGATAAAGTAAAAAGAAAATGTTACAGAAAAATGATGAATGGTTGCAAGGAGAACTACGTATATTTCCCGATGATTTTTCTACGCAAGTGCAACGATGCATATGCATTTCGCAGTTGTATTATTTCTTGAAACGAAAATATTTCTTATCGTACACCAAATCAATCGTTTACTCGTTCTACTTAAAAAAGTATTAAGGTAACAACAATAAGGTCGAAAATCGAGTACTTTAAAAGATATTTTAACTTTAATTTTGTAGAATGTATTATTTGAAAGGCAAGGAGAGATATAACGTAGCACTCTTGTGTTTGAATGAAGGATAATTAACAAAATAAAAAAAGGTATTATTCTATGCATTATATTGGTCATTGTATTTAAAAATTAAAATAAAAATCGCTGGAATCTCATAAACTTCATCTTGCTAATCACGATTTGCAATTCTTTAAAGTATCGTTTTTGGAGTATAAAGTGGGAAATCTATCCGAAAACTCTTACACACCACTGTATAAGAAATGAGTATTCTCGAGTATTCGAAGATTTTAAGGGTGAGCTCGGCCACCTATCTTGCTTTTATCGCGCGATATCGAACGTATTCCTCATTTAAGGTTACCTAAAGATCAACAAATGTCCCCGAGCGCTATGGCAAGTTCGTTTAATGTATCGATCGATATTCGGTTTACTACACAAACTTGCTCGTGATCGCCTTGAAATCACGAAACAACCATTTTCGATCAAACTTCCTCATCGCCGTACAATTTCGTGTAATTATACAATATTTCATCATAATGTCTTTAGAAACAATAACTATCGTTGAGAATAGCTGATGTATGTCTCTTACTGTTCCTAATATACAAGGTGATTCCGAAATCATGATTTAAATGTATTGAAGAAAAATTGAGGGTCCTGGAATGAGACAAACATTGACAAAGGTGATTTTTGTTGTGAACCCTCAACATTTTTAGTAGATGTGAGTTTAGCTAATTCTCGACCGGATATGGAAAACCAATCACGACAAAATTACTTTATAAAGATGAGTTAAAATAAGTTTCTCTTCGAAAAAAAACTGATCGCGTTTAGTCGAGAATTAACCTGATAAACGCAGGCTGGACAAAATTTTTAATTTCGATTTTCTTGTAAGAAAACTCCGAATGAAAAATCCTTGCTCTACGATCTCAACTTGTTCTAGCGTTTAGAGTAGTCTCCAGTATATTGTCCACTCCTGTCTAGCTGGGAATCAGGCAGATTCGCATAACCAACCTAACAAGTTTTTCAAACTTCATTTTCTTAAACGCAAATTCGTAATCCTCGATTTCAGTTTCGTTTTGAGTCGCAGAATCTCCCTGACCCCATTATTATCACGAATTACAGTACACCTTGTATGTATATCAAGCAAATGATCAAACTCCGTTTTCTCGGAAACAAAGCATCGTATGAAAAACTCGACACTTCCAACTTATTTTTACACGGGGAATCACGTCCTTTCCGCTTGTGTCACGATATATTACCATAAAACGCGGTTTCGTGCTTTGTCATTCGCCTATCGCGGTGTTAAAAACAAAACGTGGTTTGTAAGAGGAACAGGAAAAGGTAAATGGAATGGCATACGTTGATATATACACGCACGCACGACGAAGAGGAGTTGTAATCGTAAAGTGTGGCAATGTCCTTCTGGGTCGTGTTCGCACGTGTTGAGAGGTGAGCCTCGAAATGCCGAAAGGCCATTCGGAAGGCCACGTTTGAGGAAATCTCGTAGAAACGAGATAAAAAATGCTGGGCGAGCGCACCGTGCCGCCGGTTGCCACTTCCGATTACTCCGTTTGCCTCACGGACTGCCAGACGGCGGTCGATAATTAGAAAACGATAATCAAACGCGACAATATAGAGCACCAATCGATCTGCGGATGAACGCGCAGAACTCTGAGGAACAGGGATACGGATGAAACTAATTGGATTTTCAGTCGGAGTTCCACGGGAAAACGATTCGATGATTATTTTTCCTTCTATCTTGAAATTGCTTTCGCTCGCTATTTCGTTTTTCAAATGGAAAGAGAAATGTAGTTAGCGGCTCGTCTTATTTCGTAAGATTAACGTCTTTCTCTATAATATTCAGCTACGTTTTACACTATCTCAGAAACTAAACCGATCGTGTCTCCACTTTCTGTCGATTTCTCAATTTCGTTACCTTAGTTCCATATCACTCAGTTCCATGAAGTCATCTATCGGGAGAAAGTAACATAAATAATAGCAAATTTAAAGAACAGCACTCGTAACGTCATCATTTTTCTGTACATCTTGGTTTATGGATGTTGACGAATGTGGCTTCCGAATCGCTCGTTTCTGAAGTGAAACAAGAGTCACATAATTGTACCAAAGCTCAATTTTAACCCTGAATTTGTTTCAAAATTACAAGATCATAGATTACTGAATACAACTTCTATCCTTCTCAGTTATAGTATCCTATCTACCATACCGAAGCCGAATAAATTCGAATTCTTATCATATTCATTGCGCTATCTTTATTTCGCCTCGTTCGGTTTAAAGTGTTTGGTCATTATTTCCGAACAACCTGTATAACTTCACTTTAAAAGTAAAAAAACACCGATATAATTTAAATATTTCAGCATATCTTGACAAATGTAAAGACGCTACATAAGACATTTTGACTAACAAGGACAAAATCGTGTGTAGATACATTGTTAAAGTATTAATTAATCCTGACGTATATACTACAAAAAAAAAAAAAAAAAAAAAAAAAAAAAAAAAAAAAAAAAAAAAAAAAAAAAAAAAAAAAAAAACGAAAAAATTATGAGCCAAGGGTTGATATTGACCGACATCGCGAGCAGTTTTCGATCCGTCGCTAAAATATAATTTCAGCCGAGGGCAGAACCATTCGATGGCAACGTAGCACGATTCACAAAACGATACGTGGTATCGATACGAGAGTCTCCCAGCTAGGCGGAAATAAAAAATATCGCTAGTGCCTGTGACAGTAGGTTTTAACGTAAAAAAAAAAAGAGAGAAAAAAAACGAGGACGGTCGCACGTTGGTAAATGATCCAGATACTATATACACTTTGGCACGAAGCAACCGACGGTGTGTTGTGTGGATGGGGAATTTCCACGCGAGCTTACGCGCGTGTTGAACGTTCGACGAAGCAACGAAAAGTGCTAGAATTTCGTTCGTAATGAAACATCGTGTGTGTATATATATATATATATATATATATATATGTATATATATATATATGTACATATATAGGTACGCTATCGACGTACAACTCGGTGACACGTAGAAATCGCGATCCAGTAAACGCTTCTGCGACGCGACTTCCAGCCTACGTGCACGCAGTTGCTTGGTCGACAGATGTTCTTTGCTCGCGTGTTACAATGCAGAAACTTTTCCACTCGGTCGGCACGACTCCGTTTGCGCTGGCATTTCGTCCAATTTCAGGAATACTACGCGTTTCGTGAAATTGCACCCCACTGCGCAACATATTATCGAGATCCACGCTCTAAACGATCGTTACGATTGGAAAAGTTGGGCAAAACGTTACCACGGCAAAAAGTTATTTATCAAGCTCGAAACACGCACGCACACACCTACCGACGATCGCTTTCGTTGATAGAAGCATAAATCGACGGAAATGAAAAACACGGATCCGAACATGTATCTTCTACCTAACGACGACGCATGCAAACCGACATTCTTAGGTTATGTTCGGCGTTCCAAGCTTTCGGCAACAGATGTTTCCGATTCTGCTTCCCGTTTCGCGATCTCCTAGGTGGCTGTCGTGTCGATGTTGCACGAAACCTGGTGCGGAAAAAAAATTTAAACTGTCACGCTGATAACCTGATCAATTTACAACATACGATCGCGCGATCGGCCTACTGGTCTTTTGCAGAAAAGTTTCGTGAAACGAACGCACGGCAATTGACCGAAGTTCGCTAGGGGGAAAACTTTAATTTGTTTACATTTTCCGTGTATCGAACGTACGTATGACCGTGAGAATATACGCGTTCGCAATGCGATAGGCTATACGCGAATCGCTCGACCGAGAGTGGAACGGGTAAGACACGCGAGTCACGGTATCTTCCGGTAACCTGTCAACCGCAAATATCGTCGGTAGAAATATAGAAAAGCGTCATTTCATTGATTCGCAGTACGCAAGGAATGGAAACACACGAGATTAACGGCGTGTCGGAAAGAAAGAGCGAAGGAAGGAACACGTTACGGATCGTCGGCAAAATTAAAGTAGGAGAGAAAAGAAGAAAAAGAGAAACATACCTCTCGGTTCTTGGCCAGTGTCTCTCTGTTCAGGGACGGGCCCGACGATCACGTAGCAGCATGTTCTGTTTATTCCCGGGTTGTCTTTTCCCCGTCTGGTTTGTCGGGCTCTCGTTAGCGACACACAGCCATCTTGCGTAGTGCCTGGCCTGGCTCGGTCGCTTTCGGTACGATGGCCTCCGTGAGCGCGACAGAGAGGATAGTCGCGATGAATAGGGGGGTTCGAGAGAAGGAGAGAATGAGACGTAACAGGAGAGAGAGCGAGAACCACGGCCCCGCCGAAGTGCGTGTCCCACCAATACACACGCGCATATACACCGAAGTAGCACCAGCAACACCACACCGCCGCCACCACCACCACCACCGCCACGACCACCACACCACCAGCACCACTACTACCAATACCGCCACTGCCACCGACGTGGAGGCACTGCACCTCTCTCACAGTTTTCGCCACTTTTTCGCACGGCCCTCGCCCACCTCCGTCACATACATATTCCGTGGAGCAGCCAGCGTTTGCGCGCACCTTCGTTTTCAACACGACGGATCTTCGCCCGGGACAAAACAGGGTAAACGCGACGAACCCGTTATTTACCCGTTTACCGATGTCTCCTGTCAACTTGACCTAACATACTCTCTTCTCCGTTTCGTTCTGTTGTTAGCGCTGCACCACCGCCACCGCCGTCGTGGACGCTACTGCTGCTGCTCCCGTTGCCGCTAATCCACTACTGACTGCCCGTACCCGTACCCGTAGTACCTGTCGTTCCAACGCGCACGACCGCGATCGGGGGATCGCTCGGGCTCGACTGCCGCACGACGGAACCACTTCGGCCATCTTCGGTACGCCTCGGCAATTTACGCTCACTTTCCGCGCAGGGGCGACGATATCGTGGGCGCATCAAGCGCCCCGTCCCCGTTTCCTCTTGGATGACTCATGTGCCACGCTCTGACGTATACGCGCTCCAACTCCAACCGCCACCGTCGCTTTAAGAAACCATCGAGGCCTCTTTATCGCGTGAATCTGCAGGACATATGGATACGTTGCTACGTGAAAATGTTGCAATTTTATTCGATCAAACAGAGACGTATATAATTCCTTCGTCCAATTAAAATTTTCTCCAACCGATCAGTTTGCGTGTCGATTGTTGAAAGCGTACCCGCGTTTCGCGTTTCGCGTTTCACTGTTCCGATCTTCGCCGCAGCGATCGCGTTCAAGGGAAATCGCAATGACGTCGGCGAATGACGCTAGTCGCTAATGGTCTTTCAACATATGTAGATCGATCTGTGTAATTTTGTTTTCGTTAACGAGCGTTCTTATCGAGGATCGGCGTGTACGCAACGCGTGCGCGAAACGTTCGTTTTGTTTGTTAATTTTGCAACGCTGCGTTACATGGAAATAAACGTCTCGTGCAATTATTTTCACCATCGATTTCTTGTTTTGCTATGCGCCACGGTACGCCGGTCTCCAACGGAAAAAAAAAAGACAAGACAACGGTATACGGGTGGTCGAACCAGCTATTTGTAATCATCGTAGTGAGACAAACGGAAACAAGTAAAATTCCAAGCGATCTAAGGACTTTCACGGTCGTACCACCATCGAACAAGATGAACGCGCCCGTACCTCGCGATTAATCGTTAATCTAATCGAACGGCAATGCGCGAAAAAGGTCGAGAGTCTCCTGTTTTTACATCAAATTCATGCAAATCGTTTTTCCATGAAAACGTCGAAGAAGAACTCGCGTGCGACGAGTAAAACAATGCTCCATCGAGGACGCTTTATCGGACTTGAACTTTGTAGTTTGTGAAACGGACGTTTTACTCGTTCATACCGTCGAAACGATTTAGCGTGTATTTGATCGAAGGACACGAGACTCGAAGAACCGAGCGTGTGCCGGAAAGGATGATATCTTTATGACTACTTCGTTCGAATGACGGAGTATTAATAACGCGGCGGTGGTCTTTTCGCAAATTACAAAAATAGCTGCCCGCTTTACGAATTGCCGATCTGATCATATCCGGGAGCTACGCCCATTCCTTGAAACTCGTCTCGAGTACTTTTTAGAGAAACGAAACAGTCGTCCTTGATCCATCGGCCGATAGTCGGTCAATCTAGTCGATAGGTTTGCAAAAGCGGGCGAAAAGTAGTTTGAAATTTCGGCCTCTAGATTAGAAGATAAACCGTTTGCGCCCGAGCCAAATGAAACCGGATCTTTCTACGTCAGAGCCGGCCAGTCTAAAGATACAGTCGCTCTTTTTCTCCTGTAGTACGAAACGCGATCTCGCATCGGGCATAGAAGAATCGTACGATCGAATGGATCGAGCGGAGGGTTGTTTCCGTGGGAAATTCGTGAGAAAATTTGTTCAATCGGAACGGAAGGTTCGGTGATTCGAACGTGGCTGAGCGAAACGTTTACGATCCTATTAGAGACCGGGCTTGTTCTAATCGCGTACCTGGCGACGCGTGACGTCACCTGCCATTAAAGGATAGCAGTTCTCTCGGGCGGGACTCTGAATTTTCCAATCGGAACGTGAAAATCCAACTGGTCTATAATACGTACGCGGTATACTATGCTAGAGGCGCAACGTCGTCGAGGTCTCGGAGCGAATTGGGTCCACGGCACCGACCCAGAGGAGGGTGCAATAAAGAGAGCCAGGCCGTACGTACGACGGTTTACGCCCCTCCCTCGATCCCACTTCGCCACATCGTACCGCACCCCACTCTAACCATCGTGCTTCTGCACCCTACTTTGAAAATCCCTCAACGGTTTCACAGCAAGTGCCTTCGAAAATGGACAAAGAGAAAGAGAGGTTTGGAAGCCTGCAGGCACCCGTTTTTCGTACGAAAATTCACGCGCTCCTTTCTGACCTGAAAACGCAATAAATAGCGTTCGTCCCGTTATTCTCCTTTCTCGGCCGGCTCCGGTAGAGTATATACACCGACAACGTCCATCTGCTTCCTGAGAGAAGTTGCACCGTTCTTCTGTCATTGTACAACGAAAATTATTCGACACGTCGTATTATCGCGTAGAGAAAATTATTTGTCAGATTTCTAAATTGTAAGTTAAACGTCCCCGTTACAAAATAAACGTCCCAAGAAACGAAATAAGCAACGCAAAGCGTAGTGTTAGAATAAATACAGTTCGTAAAAGACACGCGATATCAGCTTTACTTTACGAAGTGATTCTGCTTAATAACTGTGACTTTAGCGTGCGTAAACGGACGATGTGATTTCTACGATTGCCTCTCGGTAACTAAGCTGTCCTTTTTTTTTTTTCTTCTCGTCATCCTCGTTGGCTCCACAGATTGGAAAAAATGTTCCTATCCTTTTAATGGACCGCGCTTGAATTTTCACGACATATCGGCCTGTTCCAACGTTACTCGACGCGTTTTCAATGACGGTAAACTGCTTTTCCTCGTAGAACGCGCCAGGTATGTGTAATACGATCGTAGAGAAAAGCAACGTCGAGGACTCGAATTGCGACTCGCGGATTGGAAAGTCGATGGAGATTAGACGAGAAAGAGATCCGTGTTCGATCGGCTGAGTAGGTGAAAAATTAAAATCGTCGCTATTTGCGTAGTTATCGAGGCATCTCGAGTCGGCCAAGTCACGTGGCTTTTTTTCTTGCCAAAAAGTTAAATTACATGCCACCGTGGCCACTGTCATCGTCGATATTAGCCGGCAAAGTCACCTCGCGAGTTTTCGATGCGACCCACACCGTACACGCGCCGAAGAGATTTTCCACGTGTCACTGGGTCAGTGCACTTGCTGTCCTGCGCGGGAACGTGAATACAGATCGCTCTCTAAATATCAGAGTACCGCGAACCTCCGTATTCGCCCGCGGTCTCTAAAGTTCATCCAGGAACGTGTACGTCTTAACGAAAATACTCGGTGAAGATCGTTGAAAACATTTGGAAGAAAAAGGTCGATAGTTTTTAATCGAACGATCTAGATAATTTAGACTATCGGTTACAGTTACAACGAATCTGTTTTCCGACGAACTGTCCTTCCGACGAACGAGATATACGAATACGATTTAACCAACGAGTATCGTGGCTTACTGACATAATGGATAATCGACTCTGCAAAGTATAGATATACTTGCGATAAATATCTTGCAACTTCTCTATACATATTCAGAGTTGTTTCAAGATGTACCAATACGATCGTGATAATCGTATCTCATTACGATATTAATGCAAAATTAATACATTATGCAACATTTATACGGTGTATCAAGTACCAAGTTTTCACAATGCGTATGTCTACAGGATGTAAATGTTTCGTAACTTGTATATACATTTCCAGATTGGTTTCAAATTCTGCTGCTATCATCACGATACATAATCAGCTTCGATCGTATACGAGTACTAACGAAATTTCAAAAAGTTTTGTCCGACACACGTAACATATTTGTAAAAATATTTTCTTCTTTCGGTCACTGTACGTACTCGTACGTTTGACTGTTCCGACGTATTCGTCGGAACGACACTTCGTCGGAATACGCATCCACTGTAGCCATAGGCTTATGCACCTCGAGCGTCAGTCACCTGAATTGTAGCGAATTGTACAGGTCAAGCCGAGCGCAGTTTGGACGAATGGAAACACGCGGACACGGTGGACGATCGCGAAACCGATGAACGTCAACGGCGGGTTACCGTTCCACTCGAAACGAGCCAAGCAGCTAACATTTTCGTGAGAAGCCTCGCGGCAGCGTCGCGTCGATGCGTCGTTACGAAAAATCATTCTCGTTGAAGGTGGCTTCTGTCTCCGTCTCTGTCCGCCTCCTATCGCTTCCCTGTCGCGCAATACGAAACGAGTTTCCAACACGATTCAATGCCTCGGTCTGCAAATGTGAAAGTACATTACTGCCAGCTCTGAAAGTCGTTTTGCTCGAAGGTTTACCTCTCGAGCGGCCCTGGACCGTTCACCAAGAAAAGAATCGGCCAGTGAGGACGAGGCGTACACCAGGCGAAAAATCATCGAGAGATATATAACGAAACCCTTCTAACGTCGCTTTAACGGCTAACGACAACCAGTCGAGGAAATTTCTGTTTGCGATCCAAATGAAAGCGGACCCCGTATGCGGTGGCATCGTGTACACAGCTCGGTAGAATCCTGCTTTGCTAGGATTAACCTTCGATACGTTAACTGATCGTGACCGTAGCTTTCGATTTCCTTCGTAAAACCCATTTGTCCCTTTTATAACCTTTCCGACAGGTATGAAGAAAAATTTACCGGACTCGGGGAAAAGTTTGCGAAGTTCAAGTAAGAAGACGTTGGACACATGGTTGTATATTTTATCTCTTTGCCGGACAGCCTCTATTCTTACATTTCCCGTTTGGCAACGGTGATTTTGTCGAAAGTTAGCCGTACTTTTTTTTAACAACTCTGCAATTCTGAATAAGACCGATTGGGGTCTTATATTGTGGAGCCTTATGGCCTTTTCAAAGCGATTGGGGAGAAGCGAAAGGGACGGTAGATTCGCTAGCCGAGGAACGTCCCATTTTGCTTTAGAATAGACCGGCATCGATTACACTCTTCGGTGAGACGTTCCGCATCCCTCTAAAATAGGCAATCATTGATTTTGCCCGTGGATAACGGCTCTACGTTTTTCCATTTCAAACGTATGTATCTCTGGAGATCGTGAATTTTGGTCGAAAAACGACAAAATATTCGAAACCTCGACGATGACGTAGCTTTTGAAGAAAAATTACAAAGCAAAGTCAAAAGTCAAGACGCGTTATCGAAGCTGGTATCGACGAGCCTACCCTGAAACAGAAAAAGAAACCAGAATGACGACGAAGAGGGACGAGAAGTGGACGCGATTTAACTTAGCGTCGACCTCTGCGAATCTTTACGACGCCACACTGCGTCACCGTGCACACGGAAAAATACCCGAGCGCAGGAAATATCGGAGGCGAAACGCGCAGTCCGTAAGTCGTGCTCGGGAAATATCGAGAGGAGGATGGTGCTCGAGTTACATTCTTCTGCCCAGCCAGGAAAAATAAAAAAAACAGAGAAAAAAGAAGAAGAAGAAGAAGAAAAAACGACACGCAGCGTATAACGAATATGAAAATTTCGTTCGTATCAAGATTAACGTCGTTCCGGAGATGTTGTGTGACGACGTTTCGTCGAAAAGACCTTCACGACGTTCCTCGTCGTCCTCCAGCACGGAAGATTCAATTAGGAGAGACTCGATCAATCTACAATCTAGCGGACGAAAAGCGTCCTATCAGCAGCAACATGGTCTCGAATGCTCAAACGAATATTAACCCCGCTACATCCTGTGCATCATTTTCTGTCCAATCGATTTTACCATTAGAAACCCTCTCATGCACGATGTTGCATATATATAACATCGTACATACTCTGTTAAGTGGTTAATTAACCGAACGATAAACGTATTTGTCTTTGGCTGAAGGCGATTTCAAGTTTTAGTACATTATTTGTTCTTTACGAGACTATACCAAACTATGTGCTCGTACTATCTATACAGGACGCATTGCGAACTTTAGATACGTATTTAATTATTTCATATACTGTTGTACGCAATAATTATACGTATAGCAGAGCTGACGCCATGGCAGTCGTTAAAAAAAAATATACAAAACGCAAGTAACGATCAAAGTGACACGGATCTTTTAAACGAATAAGGAATCATTGTTACATGGTATTGCCTTGTGTCGATCTTAGTTTTTTAATTTTTTAGTTAACAATCTTTTCGTTTGTCGAGACGAGACGAAGAAGAAATATTCAAGGACCGTAGTTGGATTAAACACCGTCTACGCAAGGATTTGCACATACGCCAGTCCAAACCGGAACGAATAAAATAGTGAAACTTAATCGAACGCGATGAACGTTTTAATGATCGCGGTGAACAACATCGACGAAGCTACGAATAAAAGAATTGTTGGATTACCGGATTCGTTCGCGCATAGAATTGTTGGTTTTCAATCGAACAAGAATTTCTCATTGCACGATGGCTCGGATGCTTCCGGTGTATTGCGTTTTAATGGGTCCTACCAGGATGGCAGGGCGACGATTTGGTGGCGAACGCGCTGCAACGACGAATTATCGCCACAATTGATAACAATTTGTTTCCCCGTGTTCTCCATACGGTACAGGGACGAGGCCAGTGAACCAATCGCACACGATGACGTTGAACTAACGATCAAGCTAGCCAATTTTCTCGACCGACCAAATTTTCTTTTTCGAATCGTACAACTTGCTACGAACGGGGCAAAGAATATCACGACGAGAGAAATCAAATCCATGGCAGAATCAATTTTCACTTCGAAGTCGAGATTGAACGCGCATCCTTGTAAAAATCTCTAATTTTTTTGTTTGTTCGTTACAGCGAATGGAAAAATTCTGTATCGTCGTTAATTAATGCATTCGAAGCGAACAATGATTTTATTTAACAAGGATTTGTTCGTTGTGAATCTCCACCGTAAATAATAAATAATATTTAGGAGATTTAGGATTGGCCGTACTAAATTTACTCATCATCGTATAATTTCTGAATCCGACTCACTAACGTGTGATATTTGCAATTGCCAAATTACGAAGGACGCGTTGTTCTATAATAAAATTTAATCCCCACAGAATTTTCTTTCGCTATCTTAATAAGCACATACGCGCGATTAATGCGAAGTTAAACTCTACGTAGAAAAAGAAAAAGAAAAAAAAAAACTGAAGTTTTATCATTGTTGTTGCGTCGCCTTCGTTTCTCTTCGTACGATTCAAAATATTTATTGATTATTTCGTAACACCTTGTATAATAATATTTTACTTACGGAAGATAAAAGCCACAGAGAACTTCAAATAGTTGGATATATCTTGAAAAATACAAAAGATGCTAGATAAAAGACATTTTAACTACCGCAAGGAGAGCAGCATCGGACGCGACTACACACGATCGATATCCGTTTAATCGCATTACCTAAGCGGCATATAATTTTATTACGGATAAAACTGACGCGAATTCGCTGGCTGGATTCTTCCGGATCGGCCATAGGATTTGCGTAACCACAGGACGCGTGAGTGCAACGGAAACGAGTCTTATCGGTTTCCTCGAGCCATTGATATTCGCGCGTTAATTTCGTTTTGTTAGATGCGCGTAAAACTAAGTTGTTATTACGACTTTGAAACTTTCAGCAACCAACACGTTTTACGTATAATATAAAACGTTTCGTTGAGAATTCCTTCTAATCGAACTGTCTTCGGTGATCGCTGTTACGTATGAACCGGAAGTAGAGACAGTTGGAGAGAGAACAAACCGTCTAATATATTCATGGATCGTATATGTATAATGTTTATCACAAGTATACACGTGCACATCGTTCTTATGTTTTGATGTTAAACATTAAACATACAGTGTTTCATGTTTTTCAACATTTATCACAGAAAATAGAAACTTATCGTAAGAAGCTTGTGCGTATACGTTGCGTGTGAAACGTTTGGAAATTTCATTGGTACTACAACGAGACGGGCTGACTGTCGTGATTATATTGGCAAAATTTGAAATCAAACTGAAAACGTAAGCAGAAATTGCGAGATACTTATAGCAAACATATATTCGTTCAAAAATTAGTATACGAGAGAAATATAAAAACACTTTACACATATAATAAATGTTGAAAATGGTTCCACTTGCTATCGAGACTTGTCAATATAACAGATAATTGGCTGTTTAATAACTTTCATCATTTTCGCGATACAGTTTATTGAATTAAATATCTTGCAGCTTCTGTGTATGAGGTTGCCATCGTTAGATGCACATATAAAACAATAGATGTTGTGCATCTGTTATTTGCTTATAAAACAGAAGAAACTTTTGACAAGCTAATACATTTTCCGATTTTTTTCAAACTCGAGCGCCATCATCGTGATACCTAACCTCAATCTGATCTCATTACGATACTATCTCAACGTATTTCGTGTAACAGCCATAGTATACTCGTTAAAGGATTTCACAAATATTTTCATGAGCCACTGTGTTCGACAAAAACAAACCGACCAGAACGGTCCGTCGAATGGTAAGCGGTAAAACGAACCTAATATTGCGTACCTGAGCCGACTACAAGAAACGATACATATGCAGGAGCCTACGCACACGGTCGTTCGTGTAGGACAGTCGCGGAAGCGGTGACCCTGCTTGACCGAGTCGACCGCGATCTCAAAGTCGGCCGTGTACTCTCCACGTACCATTTATCTGTGTTCTTTTATAACCGGTCACGATAAGCTAGCTTTGCTTACAAGCGTGGCCCGATACCGTTCCTAGATAGAGCTAGCTTAATTCTTCCAAACACGGTATATCTGGCCGTTTAGAAGTCGCTTCACGATTCACGCCTCGGATTTACAAAACATTCGTCCATAGACTATACGAGTTGAGTAAAAAGAACCACCCCACGAAACACGTTCGAACTATACCAGTCATCGACTGGTTGAGTTGAGTCACGAATAACTATATCGTCGATTCTAGCTCGTTATTCTACTACATGTAGACCATGTTTTCCGTTCGAGTACTGAATGAAGATTTATGTGGAGGGCTGAGAATTTTACTATGAGGATAATAACGTAAATAACTTTGGGTTTTATTACCGGTTATTTAGGACGAAGATAAGCGAGGATCGTATTGACAGAGATTTATGCGATTTTCAGTAATTTCAGTTGCTTTAACCTCTCTCGTGGACAAATATCGTGAACTAAAGCCTCTGACGTCCGAGACGACGTACTAAGAAGTTGTCGATTGTGTTGAGACAGGCGAAAAGAAAGTGGATTGAACGCAATTGTCGAATAAAACTGGGAAACTAAGTGACTGGTCTGTCATAAAAGAGCGAAAGGAAACAGATGTCAAAGGGCGAGAGGATTATTCGTGAGGTCGTATAACGTGCGCGTGTAGAATAACTGCGTAGATGACGACACCTGGCGGCCTCGTGTCGAAAAGTGTCGTTCTCGGAAGCGAGAACGGTAAGAATATTATTTCAACGAACCTATTCTAGTATCTTTACGGTCGGATGTGTCTTTTACCTTGGTAAAATTTAAAATTGTAAATAAAATATATTGCAGTACATTCGTTTGAAAATTGTCAAGAAGCTTACTATATGTATAGCTACGTATCTGGAAACTGTGAAAATTTGCATGCTCAGGGAAGGCGATTTTCTACAGACTTATATGCAATTTATCTTCTTCTTTGTGAAAAATTTCATCATTACTTATAGTCCTTTTCTAGGAATTTCATTCATTTGTATAAAAAAATTTCGACTACGATATTCGATGGAAAAATATTAGAGTATGTATGTAGTATAGATTTATACGTATACATGTAACTTATGTATTAACAGTAGTAATTCTTTAAAATCATATTATTCACTGTGCTTATACCTAAGAGCTGATGCAAACAAAAATAAATTGCCTGTACAAAAATAAAACTTTGTAAAATAAAATCTGTATTATGTATTAAATCCGTTGTTAAAAGAGTTAACACGCCCCAAAAGGGTTAAATTGTACTCACGAGAGGAAGCGTTTGGACCCAAATTTTCGCCAGAATAGCACACTGCGTAACTGTATCGAATAGTGATCAGACAGTACGAATATACGGATACGTCGGTTGCATGTATACTCACTATTCACTATGAAACATGTATATACATTATACATATATGTGTACGCGTGTGTACTTCGCAAGAGGCGCACCCGCGGCGTCGATTATCGATTCGGATGTAAATAGACGCAAATGATAAATTTATCGGCGGCAAAGACTACGAGCCACGCCGGCTTGCTCTTACCCGGCTTTCCGTCTTCCTAATTTTCACAGAATTATTCTATCATTTCGTCAAACGAAGCTATCGACGACGATCAACCAAAGTTTTGTGCAAAATCGTCGTTTAAACGTACGATTGATCGAACACGATAGACGAGCGTTAAAATTCCCCTGAACGCGATAAACGAATATATATTGTTATCTGTTTCGTGCGACTGTTTCTTTATTGTGTGCCTTGAATCTTTTTATAAAGTAATCGATACCACGTTGAATCGCCTCGAATGTATTGCTAACTAAACCGAGATCCTTGAAAGGGATTGTTTAAGGGATTATTTCGATTACTTAGAAGAAAATAAAGTCCGATCGTATCGAATAAGATTTTCGTGACACATTCCACCAATTATACTTGTTGCGTTTTAAAGTTCAAAGAGATGAATTATGTCCGTCGATTATGGCGCGTCTCCACGATATAATCATTCTTACGTAAAGTGTTCCTACGTAGTTTAAACAAAATTTATAAACGTAAGCGTTTACCTTCGAATTACGAGAGAAAGAATCATCGATGTAACGTCGTGCCACTGAAAGTATCGTTTAATGGCGGTGATCGTTTACTGCGTTGTTATTGCGAAAGATCAACTCAAGCGCCACCTAGTCAAAATCTTGAAACCTCCGAAGATAACACGACAGTTTAGCCTGAATCGATAACATCGCATTGGACATTTTAGACGTTCATAAAAGAGGAATCTGCTTTACCATCGGACGAATACAATCCTCATCTATCGTCGGTAATATGAAATTACAGACGAATCATATTCATAAACGAAACTAAGTTCGCTTATTAAGAATAAATAATTTCGATACTTTATACGTAACTATAGATAGAGAAGTCCATCGTAGAATTTCAAGCAAACAATGATAAACAATGTAACGTAGCCCAGGCCAAAGCAAGAGCAATATACGATAACTCGAAGGAAAGAATTCCTAAAGAACGTCATTTAAGAAACGCATCAACACTTTTTCTCGGATATGGTGCACACGTGAAAGTACAGAAAAGCACAGGTGAAGCATATGCACAGGGGAGTTCTTCCGCTTTTAGCAATCGTAAAGCGCAGGTGTACGCAGTTGTACAATGAACAATGCTCTCTGGAACGAATACCGTTCTTGTAACGGTCGAACACGGCTTTTTGTCAACAAAAAAAACGCATAAAAATGAGAGCAGGATTGTAGTTACAGCGTACGAGTGTTTTCACGAACTGTTGTTTCGACAAACATGTCAGAACAACCAAACGTATGTACGTGAACGGTGACTCTGGGAAATATTCGAACATTTACCATCGAAAATATTTAGGAATATATACTGCGTGCATCGTACAAAATTTCACGAAATTCCGTTAGTCCTGTAACGTCATCTCATTATCACGACCGTATCGGTAAAACTTGAAACCGATCCGGAGATGTGCATAGAAGTTGCCAAACATTTACTGTAAACATAAACTTTGTAAAAAATCGATTTGTATAAATCATGAACGTCGTATGAAACATTTAAAAATTTCATTAACACCGTAGCGAGACGCGATTATCATAATCGTATTTAGAAATCTTGGAACGAAAATTGCAGACGTATAGAGAAATTACGAGATCGCTTAATGCAACCACTCACTTCGCGTAGATCACCAAAATATTCAAACACCCTATTGTTCTCTATATCAGTAGGCGCCACAATACTTAGCGAGATCATCTTTACCACTAATTACATTACGTTCTATTATTTAAGACCACTAGTCGCGCTGTATACTAATTGATTTACCGAGCGTAGGTTTGCAACGAACGGCTCGTAACTTCTATACGCTACATTTGCGGCTCGGTTTCGAATTTTACGAACACAACCACGATAATCTTCTTTCAGTTACAGCGCCAATAAAAAACATCGAAACGCTTCGCATAACAAAAGTCGATACATTCGTACAAAATTTCTACAATACGCATTCGAATACTTTCACGATCCGCCGCGTACATTCCGATTTTCGGACGTCTCGTTCGTTGCAGCGATAATTCGTTCGAACGCGTTTCCACCTGAACTTGGCATAACGTCGACACGGTGTCATCCACGTCGCACAGGATACACGATCGACAAGAAACGAGTCTCGGATCGGTGCAGATCGATGCATATTTAGCGCCACGGCTTGGTGAACCCATTGCTAATTGCGGTGCGTTGACGATTCGAACGTAGCGCACGTTAAATCGTATGAAACAATGACGGAATATTTGAATACTCGATCGTAGATTCGATCGGAAAGGAATACAAAATAGCCGAGTGTCGGATGCGAACACGAATGGCTACTTCGAGGGGTTGCAGGGGAGAAGGAAAAAAAGTTCGATTCAGGGACACTGTACGGCTAATGTTATTTCCCATGAAGCCAACGAAGCGCGGACGGGCAACTGATCGCGCGTGCAAAGTTTAAATTTCGTGAATTCGATAGCTCGATCGAAGTTGGAGAACGCGTGCATCGACGGTCACGTGAACCATATGGTTCACGTGCCCCCAACATGGAAGTAATGGGCCACGATTACACAAAGAACACCCTGTCGGAGCATATTCGTGTGCCAGACCCGCGTTTCACGACGCGTGGCTCGTAACCTATTAGGAGTTAAACGATACAGTTTGATTGTACAAACACCCCGATTTCTATCAATTTCGCGAAATTCTAGAATCCAGGTGATAACGAAGAAGATGTTAAGGAGCATTTGTTGCAATTCCCTTTCGTAGTTACAACGTCGAGGAGTGGAATTCGACGACGAAAATTGACGGAAAAAGCTTGCAAATGAAACGTCGAGCTTTAACGCTAAACCTACCACTTCTTGTATACTTATTGACCGCTGGCGATAGGCAGGACAGACTACAAATTTTTCTTAGAAAAAGAAAAGCAAACTAGAAATAAATATCGAAGGATATATTTGATGAAAAGTCACAGATTAGCAAGCGATTTGACAAATAAATTAAATATGGTAAAATTTGTGTAGAAATTTGCAAGCGGTCAATCTGACCGCTGTGGTAGGTTTGGTGTTAACGAATTAAGACATTACGTACGCACACGTTCGACAAACATGTTCGCGAAATCTACAAAGATATTTTATTCGCAGGAGTTCGCGACAAACGTGCGATTACCTTCGAATTTGCGGTATAAATTTTATTGATTCGAGGGTGAATAATTGAAAAATTTCTTCAAATCCGGCGGATCTAAAACGCGAAGAAAAAACGTTCGCCGTGCGAAACCTTCTCGCTGACAGGAAAGACACGTGCCCATCGGTCGTCTCTTAATCCGGAAGCAAATACCAAAGGAAATGTCTTCAAGGGATTCGCTCGGTCGTTTCCTACCGGACGGTACCGTATCTCAAAATGCGCGCGCAAAATTACGCGAAATATTTTTCCTAAAAAAAAAGAAACGACTCTGCAAGTAAATATTCGTGTTCCGTTAAAAGCGAATGCGTTAAACGTTGGAACCGCTGTGCTCGGTGGCACGAACAAGAAGGGAGAAGAAGAACGAGGACGAACTGAGAATCGTTGGTCACTTTCACACGCGAGCGTCAAAGGGGAAGGTTCTGCAAGAGTAGTTTGTTTACGGAACATAAAATTCGCGCGTAAAATCGCACCGTCGCGTCGTCGACGACGTCGTTCGTTTCGCGTGTTCGCACCTGTCGCGTGTGAACCAACGAAAAGTTTCGCTCAATTTCCCCGGACCGTGGCGTTTTTTTTTTTTTTTTTTTTACATTCGTATGCTAATCTCACGCGTTACGCTCGTAACCGGGGGAAATTTAGTCAGCGCAGAAGTTAATATCCGCGTAATTGCGAGCGACCGAAGGAAAGCATGCGCTCTCCTCGTCCCACGCCAGATTTCAAATTTATTTCTTCGAATTTATGTGTACGCGTTTCCTCGAGTTTCGCTAAAAAGTGCGCGGTTAATCGAGCCGCGTCTCATCGACAGTTCAACCCCTGATTTCAGCAACCGAAGTAACGACTCGCGTCGACGTAAAGGCGTTTACGGAAAGAAGATCCACAGCGATTTTGCGACATTTCCGTAAAAGCGTAAACAATTATCAAAGGACACGTAAAAATGGGTATTCTGTACTGTCGACACAAGGGTCGTTCGAGAATCACATCTTTTTGTCGCATCGCCCTTGTTCCCCAGTGAAGCGTTGTCTCGCCACGTTTTACGTTCCATGTTCGCGGTATCAAATTTTCGTAGTCGTACGAAAGCGCTGCTGAACGATCCGCTGTGCTTGCAGCAAATCGATTAGCGCGTAAACGTTATGATAATAATAAAACTAATAAATTGACGCGCGAATACTTTTCGCAGGCGTGGGAACCTAGTAACGTAGCAATAACTTAGAAACTTGGTAAACGCGAAACAGCTGTACGAGTCAGAATTGGCGTCGGTCTGTGGAGGCGAACTCTTGCTAGGGTCGGTCTAATTCGGCAAACAAAATTTCAGATAATCGCTGGAGAACGCGCAGGGCGTAAGTACAGAGACCGATACGAATACGTGGCAGCAGGGCAGAAAAATATGCAGTATAATGTAATAGCGTCGTCTGACGCGGCTTTCGTTCCGGTAAATTTCAACGAGCATGCCGCGTCGAGGAAGCGCGCGCGGTAATACGCGGGCGTAGAGCGCTATTACGAATTTGCATATCCGAGATACGCGGGCTGCTTCCCTCCTGCAACAAACTCCGCTCCGTGCGCAGCTCCACTCGTTAATTTAACTTCCTCTCGCGTTACCGTGCGTGGACGATCGCGCGTGCACGTACGTACAGGCGCGCGTGTGCATGCCGAGAGTTAAACGTATCGCGACCTGGAGCAATCGTCGCGATTGAACCATACCTTCTATGATCCTGTTCTTCCTAAAGAAGGAGTCGCGCGTCTACACGCGTTCTCTACGTGTCCGTTACGTAGCGCCGCGTCGTCGACCGACTCGAAGTTGTTGCAAAAACCACTGATCAATGGAGAAATTGTACGAGGTTAGCGTTCGGCGTTTCGGATTCAAAAAGCGTTGACACGTAAGATAATTAGAAACTGCACTGTTACGTGTAAACCTTGTAACGGGAATATTTTCGCAGAATAGGCAGATATCGCTAATGGAATATCTTACGCTACACGTTCGATCAATTCGTCGTTGAAATAAATCGGAGTTTCAATATACGTTACGTTGAAAGAATTGAAAGTGGAAATTCTTGTTCGGGGCTTTTTCGTGTCGTATGTACGCATTGTCGTTTGTTCGAGTTCGAAAGACGTACCCGTGGAACGATAGCCTGATTTCCACCGAGTACTTGAGGAATAACGCTGTTGTTCGCACGTTACATAATCGATATGAAATTGACGTTTGCGGTGCCTCTGAGAAACATACGTTAAGTGCAGACACGTCGATAGAGGAAATTCGTGTCACGCATCGAGCAATCGACGTATCCGTTCGTTCCCTTTGTTCGTGCACCTTTCACGGTGCATTGTGGGCAACCGCTCGTCCGTAAAAGTCCAGCAGAGGTCCAGAAAAGGGTTAGCAACCCTAGAAGAGTGTCTTTGACAGATGGTCGATCGAGTAATATCGATCGATAAGATCGATCCGTTGAAATTTACTGGATGCAACTCCACAGGAAACAACTATCGTGGAGAATGTCGCCAGAGTACCACTAAAATCTCGAACGGATAAATCTCGAACGGATGGCCGTGCCATCGTGCAGATTTCTATCGGTCCGATCTGCGTTCCGTTCTGTGTTTATACTCTCTCTCTCCCTCCCTCTCTCTCTCTGGCGCGATTCTTAATCCTTTTACGCGCATAAAAGAAAGCATGCCGGTATACGCACGTTGAAAATAAAGGAAGAATGCACCATAGCATAGCGATTATACGCAACGTTGACATGTGTCGTGTATTTCAACTCTGATTTCAAGGCACAGGGACGATTAGTAATCCGTGGACGTAACGCTTTGCAGCTTGCAGAAAACACGTGGCGTGCATCTCTGGTTGAATGACTTGAAAATGGTCGGGTCTGAAGGTTGCCTGAGTAACCGGCTCCCCCGCAAAGCGGTGGTTACTCGGCGAATTTGGAAAATCCCCGTGACGGAAATTACGGTCAGCGCACAATGGCCAATGGTCGCGGCCAACGATCGGTTACAAGATCGTTCCTTGCCGCTATTATTAACGAACGAGTCGGGGCCACGTCGTTTACCGATGGACAAACATCTTTGTAAAAAGGGCTTGCCGGTTTCGCTTTCATCGTCGGATGAAAACGAGATCGTTTAGGATCCTAAAAGAGGCAAACAGAGGAACGACTAACATCTGGATCGTTCCAAATTGCCCGTTGCGCATACTGTCGTAAATTCTTGCCAAAGATCGAACGATGACTTTACTTTGCTGGAAACAGAGAGTTACCGGTTTTTTTTTTTTTTTTTTTGGTGCCTGATAAGAAAATGTTACAAACGACGTATACGTAATGTCATTGGATACGTATTAATTTGATTTGATTCGAGCCGATATTTTTCAAGATACAGAGTATCGATTGCGCGTGTGTATAATCGCGTATATACAAATCACTTATTTATGTAAAAATATTAAGTACGCTCGGAAAGCTTCCAGACTAATGCTGTTTACGAGAAAACGTGTACGCGCGGAGAAAATTCTTAGTATTCGCTGTTTAACACCGTCCTTCTTTCTCTCTGCACGCTTACGACAACGTTCGTAATGCCGCTGCGAACATGAGAAAAATTCTTCTTTTTGAAATACCATTTAAAATTTTTATTCTGCTTTTAATTGGTTCCGCTTTCGAAACGAGTATCTTTCATGACTACGTAGCCTCAATTACGAGAGGAGGAAGAAGTTGACCGGAGCCAGTAAGCAATTTGCGCGGCAAAGATGAAATGACGATTATCCAAGTGTAAAACGGCACATTACCTGACTCATCGGATTCATCGTCTATGACAGCTGTTTTAAATGATATTTCCACAGAAGAATTTTCCAGATATTTCCATCCGCTGTATCGCTACACAGACGTAGACGTATATAGAGGAAAGAATTCGAATTGCCTTGAATATCGGAAAGTAAGACTTCTGTGTAAATGATCCAGCGATCTTTTGACTACGCTGCGAGTTAAACGATCGCTGGACAAGATGAACGGAAGATTCATTTTTATTGTTCGTTTGTACGATTATCGGAGTTGGTAACTATGTAATAACGCGATCAACTTGGTACAAGTTGGTGGTTTGCTGGCGAGACGGTGGTCTAGAGAGAAGAGAGGAAAAGAACGAGGGAGAAAGAGGGAGGAAAAAATCAGGCGAAACCGTGAATTAGGCAGCTGCCAGGAACAATAACGGGCAAAAGAGAGCGAAGGGTTGCCTTTGCTTAATACACGGTTAATGCGGATTGTCGTGGGCGCGTGCAACCACATCCTGTCCAATTTTTGTCACGCTTGCCACGTTCTTTTTCAATTTCACTCGCTTCTTACGCCCACGTCGAATACACGAAGGGCGTTCGTCAAAATCGCAACCACCCACGAACTACAAAAATCAGGGGAGAGTTCGAGGCATTATATTGTTCACCGGTGCTTACGGTTAACCACTGTACGTATAAATCGATAGCGAAGGCTTTATCGCGATACAGAAGCGGAAAACCGTGATAAAAGGAACCGGTTGGTATCGGTTGCGACTGATATTCCAAAGATGCACGTACATCGATCGCTTTACCGTTAATTGTTTCCTCTCATTTATTTTAGTTTCTGAATTACTTTCTAGTTTAATTTTATCCAGTTCAGATACCTTGTTATCTACCATTATTGATTTGCTTCTTCGTAGCGGTGGTATGAGAACTATATATATATATAATTATATATACTATATAATTAGATAACTTTTGTCCTAGTTATCGATCGACTAATGTTACGTACAATGAGGTGCAGCGTAAGAAAATTAATCAAATTAATTGAAACGTAAACATGATGAAAGTTCTAGACGAAACTAGGGAGAAGCATGCGATCTAGGTATTGTCCTTGAAGAGACACGTCGCTCTAATGGATTACAAAAATATATTATCGAATGAAAATATCGAATGAAGCATGTATTATCTCGTTCTATCGGGAAACAAACGATAACACTGATACAGGTATGTTTAAGAGTAGGGATAAGCCGATCCCTTTATATTCACTGGCATATACGTTTTCCTTCACTTTTAACGTCTTTACCATAAAATCGAATTACCTCGCGGAATATTTAAAGTTGCGTGTAATTAAAATAATCAGTTTCGAATAAGGGAGTATATAATTGTGAAAGAAATATGAATCGACAACGATTGGAATTATTATTTGTACCTACCTTAATCGTTATCAGTAAGTTCATATAACGTATCTAATGTCGCAAGTGCTTATAATTTTTTTGAGTGTTAAATGTAACAATAATTTTTATTATTAAATTTAAAGCTAACGACATGTATAGAAATGTGTATAAAAGTGGTTTAATGTGTATCACATTATGAAAAGTTTCAGCGTTCTCTCGTAACATTAATGGACAGGAACTAGCGTTGAGATCGGTAAATAAAAATGTGATCGATACTAAGGAAACGAGACTAACGGCAAGCAATTTTTCGTACGTCCTAAACAGCACGATAACAAAAATACCGTGTATTTTAACAAATATGACGATTAGCGTTACGGTCCCGTATACAACGAAGGAAAACAAGGCATGGTCTAAATACAAAATATTTTTTACATTGCGTATAATCGTCAAGCGTAAATCGATATGATACATTAAAATTTTCATTACAGAAGGTTAATAAAACCTTCAGTGTTCCAAACAAAGCTAAAGTCGATGGTCATTGTTCGCCTGTAATATCAAAAATGGAACTAATTTGGAAAGAAGATAACACTGACAAAGAAAACACAATTAAATTTACATTTATCAACGATCACAAAAATTTCTCGCTTTTTTCTGTCGATATTAATCTATACATAATGGAAAATAATTCCGCCAAACCAACGGGTAAAATACAATTTAGTGCTAAATACTTGCTTCTACGCCATATCTTATACTCCATAACTTTTTACAAACGTATACCTTAGGCGAATGGTTTAACGCAACATCAGATGCCGATCTTCGTTTATTCGTTGCATCCGTTACGAATGGAATTCATAAGTGCGAAAAAGAAAAGACAGTGAAAGCTGGTGACGCAGAAATGCGTATACAAAACGTTTCTTTAATCGCATTTTATAAGAACGGCGATATTTCTGCGCGCAAAGGTAAATTATATCTGCGTTATCCTTGTACGATTTGTAATAGATATTACGTGTTATTCTATTAGGACTTAATAATAGAATAATTAAGTAATAATGGAATAGTAATAATCGGAGTATGGAAGAATCGGAAATCTAATAAACATTTATCGTCTTGTAGAAGAGGAATGTTCCCTCAAAGAAGACAAAGCTGCGACGTTTCCTTACGTTTTAAAGGATAAGAAGAACAGCATATGTACATTGGCAAGAATGTCAATTTCTTTGGAGATACCATACAGAACGAACAATTTGCAAGTAAGAATCGAGATACGAAACATCTCTTATGTTGGAATACTTTTATATAAATTAATTACATTTCTTTAGAACGATACCGCGATTATAGAAGTTCCAACCGCAGCTAATTTTACTGGAATGTGTGACGTTTCAAGGGGAATAGCTTCTATGCAGTTAAACTGGAACCCAGAACCGTCGAAAAATGAATCGACATTTGCAAATGAGAAAACAAACAAAATTACATTTGGTTTAGAGAGAAACGCAATGTACAGCCACGTTTATATAATTACTGCTAACATTTTAGTGGATAAGACGCATTTTAAGAACGCTCAGAGTATGCATATAAATTATCGCGTCGTTAAAAATATCTGCTCTTTTATTATTTTTTGCTAAAACGTAATAAATCTGTTAGACACAGGTGAAATCATTCAGATGATTGCGACATTTGATGATCTCTTTTCTGCACCCGTCGGAAATGGAATCCATAGTTGCCCTGAGAAAACATTTACGACGATAGGAGGTATTACCGTAAGCATACGCGATGTTCTCCTAGTTGCATTCAATACCCAACAAGATTTCGCATCGAAACAAGGTAACAATTTTTTACCATCGGCCGAATCAAACCTAGCACGAGGCTTCAAGCGTTTAATTAAAAAATTGGCTACACGCGCATGCAACATGTAATTGGTTACAAAAATAAAACTAAATCTGAATATTTCAGTAACGGACTGTAGAAGTACATATTTTGAACGTGACTTTACGTATATTGTACGAAATAATGCTGGCATAGCTTGCACCTTGGCGACAATGTCGATTAGTGCGAATGCACTGTACAAGAAAGATGATTCGCAAGTAAGTTTTTAAAACATGTGATATGCTTTTGGTCTGCTACTGCTACAGTGTAACATCAACTCATATGTTACATCTTCATCACAGGTTAATAGAACGCTAAACGTCCCACCCACAGCTGTTGTTAGCGGTAATTGCAATAATAAATCTTCCGAAATGACACTAAGCTGGTCAGAATCAGAGAAAAACACTACGATCAATACTATTACGTTTCATATTGGTAGAAATGAGACTAATTTCTACGTTTATCAAATAGCGGCTACTGTGTATTATGATAAAAATGGTATGTTCTGCCACTATGTTTAGGAATCGTTCGCGTATCACTAAACTGCGGATTTTTATGCATCTATGGGAGATTCGAAAATGCAAAATTGCATAGAACGCGCATGGTATGAAAAAATATAAAATATCCAAAATATAATGCTTTCTGTGATACTTGGCAGGTAAAACAATTTTCCAGCGAGGTTCTACTTTCTTAATTACATTCTTATAAACATGAATTTACATAAGAATTCGCAGTCTATACATCACAAAATCCATGCGTTCTTATACTTTTACGTAATCGTATTTCGCATTTAATCGCGTTTCGTATTTAACGCATAGTAATAATAATTTTAGATACAGCAACGGTTATACACGGGGAGTCGTATAATATGCAGGATCTGTTTTCGGCATCTGGGATTAACGGACTTTATAATTGCACAAGTCTTATTCACAAAATAAAGGCCGATGATATCCATTTAAACATAACCAATGTTACACTTATCGCATTCAACACCGAAGAATACCTTAACCCGAAAATTGGTAAATTAATATTAATTCCGCCAAGTTACACCTAAAAAGATTGCAAATTCTTCCAAATACGATAAAAATGCTTTCGTTTTTTAGTCACGGAGTGTTCTACGAATTCAGGCGGAGATGCGACAACTCCGGCACCCGCGACAACGACGACTGAATCACCTAAACCTCCCGTAGTAGGCTATCCTTACGTCGTGACGAATAACGAACAAATTTGCATCGCAGCTAATATGTCGATTTCTATAAAAGTATCTTACACGATGAAAACATCTACAGTACGTATCCTTCGAATCTAAGCTACTTCCATCGCGATGCACGCTTCTTTTCAATAACATAAATAATACTTATGCTTGGTACGAAATTAATCTTGTACACTCTGTAGACGAACCAAACGACTTTGAAACTACCGATTGGAAAGAAAGTAAATGTAAATGGCACGTGCGGGAATACAGAATCTATGATGGAATTAAGTTGGACCGAAGATTCAAAAGCTAATTCCCGGTACAAATACAAAGAAAATAAGGTTACGATTCATTTCGTGAACGACAGTTCAAATTATTTTATTCGGTCTATGAACCTGTCTATTTACTTAGATGAACTTAATTTTCCTAACGGTAAGGTTTCGAAATGTGCTGTAAGAAGTTTTACATTATTACAGTATGTTATGCTAATAGTAGTTTGTTCGTAGCTTCCGGTACATATATGAATGTTTCAACGGAAAGACTCGATATATTCTCCACTCCTCTAAACAATGTGTACAAATGCTCCGATGAAGCTTCGGTGAATGCTCAAAACGTTGTCATAACCATCAGTAACGTTTCCTTGATCGCGTTCAATAACGCGAAGAATATTACTTCGAAATCAGGTAGAACGAACGCCAGTTTTATCGGTTCAATAATAGAAATTCATCATTGCTCTTAAATATTTTTATAACGCCAGGAAGATACTAAAGATATATATGTTTTCAGTGAACTGCGTCAATAATGAGTCAACTGATAGTGATGTTGGAGCCATAGTAGGTGGTGTTATCGGAGGTATTATCCTCGTCGCTATAATTGGATATTTAGGCATGATGTACAGGAGAAAAAGAGGATACGGTGTTTGATAATAAACACGAGTAAACTTTGTACAACTATTATCTATTATATAAATAAGTAGATTTTACATTTATCAAGACGTTGTAAAATATCGATGAACAGTAGGTTCTCATTAGTGATGGGATCAAATGCAGCACGTACAATGTACATATTGGCGAACAGATCCATACGATGTACCAACACGCTTACATATGGCGCTGGGAAACTGCATACTACATTCGTTAATTATCCTACTTTAGGAAACAATTCGATGTTTCGACCACCCTCCACGTTCCGTCACGGTTACGCCCACCCCAATTATCTCGTTTACTTGCCGAACTCCAATATGCGTTACGTCATGCGAACGATCGTGTGAACCGAAAATCGATTTGAATGCAAAATGGTAAAATTGCACGACAATTTTATACGCACGAAAACAAAATTAATTGCAGTAATATGAATTTGTCATTTTTCGTATGTTTCTCGATATACTAAAGAAACTAAATGGGTATCTATGAATAAACGATAGAATACGTCGTTTAACGTAAACCCTAGTAAATATAAGACCGGAAAGAGATCGTATTTCATAGCGATTTCGAGTAAAATAATATCAAATGCTGGACACACCCTCCTTTTACTACCTGGATATCGTACCTTATATAGCAGATGTTGTAATAAAATCCATGATAATCAGCGTTAATTGCTCGTCGAGAATATTTACGATCTTTTTAACTACGTGCGCATCGATCGAAATTTTTTACATCCGTGGGAATCAAGTAACTATTAGACAAAAATTGGTCTAGGTCGTTAAAGATATCCTACGCGAATCAAGCAGTTTTCACCCTCGCAAAAACATCGATCACCGTTTCCGTTTTCCCACGCCGAGCAATTGGTTTTGGGCTATTGGTTCCCTGTAATCTCGGAAATAATTGTTTCGTTTTTCGTTTCGATTACGCTTTTTCTGTCGTTTGTTCAATGATCCGATGAAGCAGGAGAGTCGGTTAGTACAAATTTGGCTGATAAAAATATTTGAATACTTGTACGTATAATATGTATAATATTAATAAAGTTTGAAACAAAATTGAAAACGTACATAGAAGATACAAATATACACTTTGCGCAGATCCCTACAGTGAACAATCAATTCGTGAATTACGCGTCTAAGACGATCATACCGTATATATCAATTTTTTATAAAGCGTATGTTTTCAACAAATGTCTTGCAATTTGTATATACATTTTCGAATCGACTTCAAATCTTATTAGTATAATCGTGATAATCGTGTTTCGTTAAAGTGCTAAAAAAGTAGCAAAAGCTTTTGTTAAATAGACGCGATATATTCATAAGAGTTTTCTATTCTAAGTGTTCAAATACTTTCGTGAAACGTTCTAAACGTATCCAATCTATTCGTAGTTAATAAAAGTCAAACGGTATCTGTACAGTAAGATTGAAATTTTCAACGTTGAAATTGCCTGAAACTTCCTCGGGTACATATCGCGAAATCAAGCAGCTTAACCGTTTTATTTGAAAAGTAACGCTGCTCGTGCACTCGTACGATACAACAGAAAAGATCGAAGGTAGGCGATTTTAAATTTAAAATGAAACGCTCGGAATGAATCACCGATAATTACAAATACGTATGATTTGTGCAATCAAATATTTGCAAAATTGTAACGATTTTTCTCACTTCTTTCCTGAAATTTACCAAGAAGTCCTGCAACACGCTTTTTGACCCCACTCGTGCAAAAGTTTTTTTTAAGACGTTCAGAATTTATCAAACAGCATACTTGGTTACCTTAGAACGCGTCAGCTGTTCAAGGGTCTTCCCTTTAAAGTTTAAAGGTCCTGGAAACCCTATTATGCACCTCGTTCCTCGAGCTGGGATCTCTTCTACGATGTCCTGCGCAAGCTGTGGAAAACACGCATGTAACACCTTTTCCTAAGACAGCAATAACTGGGGAGGGATGATTTTTCGTCCAAGGTCTTTCGTAATCAAGCAAGTGTTCCTTTCATTGTATTGTATCGACATACTACGGTGCGCAAAGTATATGCACAAGTATAACGCATGCGTCAATTATTATGAACAAATCTATCGTAATCTCTAATTAAATAGAAAGTATCTGCTGAATTTTATTGGAACGAAAATTTTAAGCAATCGATAAATATTTCGTGTCGAACAATTTACATAAACATATCGAAGAAGCACGTGTTAACGCTAATTGAACATTAACATATTTTTTCGAAATGCATTCGTTAAAAGTATATTTAAATGTATTGCGTAACTAGTGGGAAAGAAAAGTCAGCTCGTCCGTGTCGATAATGGTCTAATTTGAATTCTTATCCTGTTTCCATTCCTGCCGGTAGACAACATCCCAATATCAATAAATCTTAAAGGCCAAAAGGACCAGGCACGCGTGCCTGAAGGATCAGCCACGTGGCTACAGCTTCCTTCCAAGAAACGACTTGTGTCTTAACCGAAACTGCTCTTCGTCTATGGTCCCTTTCGGCACGAACCACGACCTAACATCTCGAACGTCTAGTTTTCCCACGTCCGCATCCAGAACGGCTGTTTTCGTTGACAAAAAATCATCCGAATTCAAATGCTTCGGAAGGTCTGACACACCGAATCGATCTATCGTTGATCGCTTTGTCTTTCGGATCGTTTCGTAAGTTCATCGACGTTACGTGCGCAAAAATCTTATATGACATAATGCGCGCAGTTCGACGTAAGGAAAGAAAGGTGAAACGCTTCAACCGACTGTTTTGAAGCTTCTACAGGCTTCCTGTTCTTCCTCTTCTTTCTTCGTCTGGAAGAGCAGCATCGGCCACAAGACGTTTTGGAAGTATGAGGGCGCAGATGCGATTGTGTTTAATGAAGTTTGGCTCGAGTTGCACCTGCCACTTTCGAAGCATCTCGGACCGGCGGCCGTTACACTGCCTCGAGCACACTTTAAGAAATTGGCGGGAACCTTGTTCCCAGGTCTCTTGGAGATTCGATCGCGCTTACCGTTTCCAATTATGCGTTTTTCACTTTTAAATCCTTTTCCTCGTCGTTCGTACTAACCTTTTAACGGTGTAACTCGGGAAACCATCGAACAAATACTTTAACGTAATTTTACATTAAATTGAGATGAAAAATGTTTACGATCGTTTAAAGGTAAGTGTTTTACACATTTGTGCAGTTATTACGTTGATCGGCATAATCGTTGCGATAACACACAAGTAGAGTTATATATGTGTTTGCTGTCCTAAAATCAACAATAGGAAAAGTGCATATCAACCAAAAGCTAAATATCTATCCGAATATTTCAGATAAGACGCCTCTTTACATTTTATGTAACAATGAGCGGTGAAAAACTAAAAGATACTCTATCATCGTCATCGTTTAACATTCAACGACTTACATTCGTACGATCGTGCGATGACGAAATAAATTACCGTCCGTAACAGCGAAAGGAAATGGATTATCTGGCCGGAAAAAGAGAATCTAGTCAAACTTCCGAGGATTCGATTTCTTTGTATCGATGAGCGGTCCTTGATGTATCGCCTTTTCTTCCGCCGAACGGACGTGTCCTTCCTGCTTCCTGTTGGACCAAAGAAACACGAGAACCCATCTAATACCAAGATCGACGGATGTTCGGTCAACGATTTAATTGCCACCGACATCTGGCTATAACGTAATATTTAAAGACCACCAAATCCGTTATATCTCCCGTACGTAAAAAATTTATGAATGCCCTTTAAAGACTTATTTACGGAAAAACGAGTTTTTAAGTGATATCAGCAAAAATGCAAGGGACGAAATTCGCATTCGGTGTACAGTTAACGGGCACGGCTTACTTCCCTTATTCGCACGCTGGATGACGTGCAGGACCTGGTTTTCGAAGATGGTAGCTGCCTCGAGGGCTGCCATCCGTCAAGCAACGTGAAAGGTTCTGCTCCTGTTTACGGCGATTTAATTACCCTCGGCATCTGGCAATCCTGCGTTTCCTGGCCCGACTTCTTTCCTTCCCCCCCCCCCCCCTTCTTTCATCCACCCACGAGCTCTAACCGCTAACGTAACCACAAGCGTTTAAAAACTAGTCCACCAGACACGATGACTTTTGGAACGAAGCACCCAACAAATGTTAACTCGCGCCTCCTTCAATTTCACATACTTAAATCGTGACGAGGCGTCGGGTAAAAGCAGCTGCATTTGCGTAGGACGTTTTAAATAGGCCGATGAAACGCGTATGCAGTACGTAGGTGAAAAAATGATGAATCGTTCGAGGAATCGTGGGTGTAAAAACGAGGATTATTAAGAAGTAATGCGGAGAGCGGGGTGAAAGTATCACGCGATTCGTTCGATCGCGAAGGTTCTGTTTCTAAGCGGAACAGCTGTTCCACCACCTCCTGGGCGTCTGTTCGGCAGATCTGCCTGTATTCGTTCTATCTGAAGAAACTATCGTGTGGAGGAGGTTTCGAGAGAGCAACGGTGAAGGTAGGTATATACGAGCAGCTGGATCGGTAAAGACTCGAAAAACTCTCGGTCACGCCTTCTCCCCTTATTGTTCGTATCTAATGCTGTTCTCTTTCGCTGCAGAAAAAAGATCTCCACGACGGAATGTTTCGTTTCGCCGTAACATATTATCTGGTCCTTAATTTTTAATTGCATACGACCGCAGCTACGTTATTTTTCGTCCAGGTAAATCCTTCAGGTTTCGTGATGGTCTTCTGTTTCCGTCAGAAAGAAAACGTTCTTGTTCACCTTGAGTATGAAGCTTGAAAAAATAACTGAAATTACGCCTTTTCTCTGAAATTCCTCTCTCGATCAACCGTTTATGGTTTGAGAAGTATGCACGGATGTACGTTGAACAAAATGTCACGGAACGTTCCCAGTGGACAGAGGCCAGCGATCGTGTAGTTTCTCTTTCCTCTATCCTTTTACTTGATCGCACGAAAGGTTAATGTCGGGAAATGGACGAAACACAACGTTGCACGCACGGGTACAAGGTGGAGAGGAACATCCTGTGTTAAACGCTCCCTCCTCCTTCTCCTCTGTGGTTCGGTTGCATGCACGATTTTTCTGCCACGGATAAACTAGCTCAATTAGTCGTAATCGTTCTCGTAGAACGCATCTACCTGTTTAACGATTGCCGTCTGCGACGAATTTCGTCCCTCTTGGTCAAAATTTCCCATCTAGTATTTTTTAATTTTCCAAGATATATGGAAATATTTGACTTTTTTACCCTTTAAGTAAAGTTACGTTGTACAGGCTGTTACAAAATCAAAAGTAAATATCTTGAAACGAAGAAACGCAAAAGTGGCCAAAGAGCGAAAAGAATTCAGCTTGTTCCGGATTTTTCTTTAAATGCAAGATAGGATATCTTAACTGAAGAATTTTTACGTAATTTCATATTTTCATGAACGTAATTAGAGAAATGGTATTTAATAGAAAGAATCTCTTCTTCCTACGTTTGGCTACAAATCACAACGTCACAAGTCACTGCTCACCGTTCTCGGTTGAATATCTTTCATTCGCGTGTGTCGTTTACGCTTCCCATAGAGATTCTAGGAATTTTAAGAGCATCTGAATGCAGGCAGTTGGCTACATCACCCCCTTCGCCATTTATCCTTTCGGTCTGTGACAAGCGCGATACACAAACGAGACATTTCCATCTGGCAACTGGAAAGAGCAGATTTTAACGGAATCCTCGGCAACAGGACTACGAGATAAACGAATATTTTTCTCAAAAATGTCCCGTCAGTACCACGTGTAGCGAGAAAGGATTACGGTTAAAGAATCAACAGTAGAAATCGAGAAGAACCAAAGCGTTAACTTCACGCGCCATGCAAGGAGGAACAGGAAGGATCACGCGCCTCGTGGAGTTGCGAGCAGATGACCAAACACGTTGAAATATATCGAGTTTCTTTGTAATGGTGCATTTATATACTAGGGCCACGCGAAGGATTCTGTTTGTTTTCGGCTTCCTTGTGGTAAACGTGCACGTGGAAAGCCAGCTTTGTTTTCTTACGCACGCTCCAGGGTACCTGAGTGTACAGGTGATTGCGAACACGTTCTTCTTTGTTCAATCTCTCTTTCCCTCCTCGTACTTCTTCAGCCGCTCCTTTCTACTCTTCCACGTACTTCCCTAAGTTGTTCTGACGCTTGATAAAATTATCCAGCAGCTTCCGCAGATAAGAATCTTCATCGACACGCGAAACAGATTTCTTCAAAGAGAAGTCTCGCTCCCCGGAAGAGATCACGTTTCTGGAATATCAAAACGATTGCTTGGTAATAATCGGATTCTTATCGTTGGCCGAACGTTAGACGATGCTAGCGGCTGTTCCCTTTGATGTTTGTAAAGATACCGGCCGGTGTACGTTACTCCGATGATGTTGGGTGACGTGCCTTGACCAAAGAGAATTTACGAAAAAAGGAAGAGCAACGCTGATCGGGCTGTCCTCCAAAGTGACGTTCTGTTCCTTTCTTTCGTTCGGAGCATATGCTGCCAGCTGCTCGGACTGCGTCGCGCCGGCCAAAGGGTTGAGTCTCGAATTTTCAAATTCCATTCTTCGCGATTTCTTTCCACGCACTTCCTACGTCTTTGTCCGATTCTGACCGTTCGCGAGTCAGCTGTTGATCGTTATTTTTTAAACTCGAGCTCCAACGTTGTCGCTATCTCGAAATTCGAGTGTTCGAAATCGCGAACGAAATCGAGGATCGTTTCGAAACGCAACGTAAGATCCTTCCGTCAGAGAAACGATCGTTCCGCAAGAATCCGGCAAATTGCTCGTCTTATCAAACGTATCGGTTGATCGTTATTTTATCAAATTCGAATGCCAACGTTACAACCTCGAAATTTGAATGTCCAATATTATAAAGAGAATTATTAAGAATCATTCGTAAAATTCGTTCGTTAGGAACCGAACGTTTCGAAAAAATCCGGCAAATTGCTTATCGCTTAAACGTATTATCTATTAGGGTGTGCAGGCGTATGGAAAATGATCGACCCTGTAATCGTCTTGGGTTCGAGTTAAAGTTGCCGGTATTAACTACATCCTGACACAGAACCCCTGCGGATCGGTTTCTCTCTAATTTTCGACGATGCACTGACGTCACCGTGTTCCCCGTGTGTTCCGGTCTGTGTGCTCGGGACCGGAAACAACGAACTCGTTGGGGAGCGCGCAGCGTTCAAACTGAAAATCCCCCACGGATATCGATGTTCCCGCGTTTAAGCGAGGAGGAAGTTGATATTCCCTCGAGGACTCGACGGTTGCCCTTAGAAACGAGACTGAAGTAAAGTCTGAAAAGCATTCGAGGCCTATGACGTTTGTATTACGCGATTTATTGCTTTTCTATGAGAAAGAAGTAAACGATAAAAAAGGCAGAGAATGGTTTTCGTTATAAAGTATGACATGTATAATGCCCGCGATAAATAACGTCTATCACGAGCTTCCTAAAAACCGAACAATCATGAGCCACTAATGATGTTGCTCGGTTATAATGTGGGAATATCGCAAAACATCTTTCAAAGCAATCACAAACCTCGGTAATAATCGTTACGGCGGCTGACCATCGTGGTCACGGTGTTCACCTGTCCATACTTTGGTCACAGTGAAAGCCGCTTTGCACGTATACGAACACACGTAAGCTTGTGTGCCCGCATGATCTACGGTGTATGGTGTTTTTCAACTCGTTTTCTGTAACGGTCGAATTTACCCTCATCGCATGGAAACCGTGATATATGTACAACGAAGCACATTCGTACACATTGCTCGTAATTACGACATTACGTTCGTTAGTTCGCCTACGATTCGCATTAATTGCATACACGGTTGAAACGAAATAGAAAGGGTGTTTCGAGGCGACCGATCCAGTGTGGTATCAAGGATAACACCTTGTACCGAAATGAAATTACGACCTTGAACGAATTGGCTGACATTCACAATGCGCCATGCAAAACGCGAACCCCTATCGTGTTGCGTATCGTGATACAATTCTAGCTTGAAAATTCTACGAACACCGTAATCGGCTATAAAAACGAGATATTTTGTTCAAGGAAAAACTTGCAAACGGTGTAATTAAAATTGGACGATCATCGAGGATTTGCATTTGATCGACATCAGGTTGTATCGTAATCATTGCTGCGAAAAAGAAAAAATAATCGCAATGACGCGATGGTCAATTTTCAACACGAAACTTGTTCCTACATCGGCTCTCCCTCTTTTTCTGCCTGGTCCACCTGCTTTCGAACGATCGTCTTTTTTTCCTTTCATCGCAGAACGCTTCGCTTCCCGCGAAAATACATAGTACGTATTTTTAACAATCGGTCGAATCACCCTTCGAATTCGTAAATTATCAAATAATCGGCATGCTCGGACGCAACTTTTTATTTGTATCGTATAAACCTATTCTTTTTCGTCGTTGCGTAAATTATCGAAACGCACGATTAATCTACGAAGATAAATATCATTTAGTGTAGTTTAGACACTTCTATCAACTATCAATTCTCGATCTTATCGGTTCGAACGATTATATTTTTGGCACTGCCAAAAGTACAAGCTAAGAAATTGGTCAAACAAATGTGGTATCTTTTGTTTCCACGCGCGAAGAATCGCGATAATAAAAAGCCGAGAATGATTTAGAGAGGAGGAACCGCGGCGGCACACGCTCGTATAGGAGAGTATTCCGCGCGATCGTGATCGCTCTATACGTCGTGCTACTTAGAAAAAAATAAAAGGTAGGCTTCGTGGCGCGAGCCTCGTCCCTTCTCTGACCAAAATCGCTTAGCATAATCCGTTGGACGGTTCGAGGGACGAAAGTGCGAGGGAGACGGAGCAACGAGAAGAAAAGCGTGATAGGTAAGTTGGAAAAGACGAGGATACATCGATAAGAGCAGGATGGAAGTATAGCGAGTGCGCGCCATTTTTACTGCGCATCCACGTTGGCGCACCAATCAGATTTGAATCCTGGAAGTGAGTGGAAGGGCACCGGACCTCGTGGCTTCGGCAAACGGTGGGCTCCGAAGAAGCTTCCTCGCCTTGAAGATCCAACCAGAACGAGTCTGACCGTCGAACGGTGAAGACCAGAAGTTGCTTATTCAGTACGGTTCTCTGTGACTTTGCAAGAAAGATCGCGACGAATTTTCGAGAAAACTTGACAGAAAAGTGGAGGGAAACCGATCGAAATATAAAAAGAATAATTCATCGAGGAACGCTGAGCGTATGAAAACGAAGAAAACGGAGCCGCGCACCTTCGAATTTATCTGCAAAATAGGAAATTCGTCGAGACGTTCGAACATCTGAAGCGGAGAGCGGAGGATCAGAAGAAAAGTGTTTCCTTGCAAGTTGATTGCCCCCGATTTATAAAAAAAAAACAGAAGACGTCTTCGAGATGCTGGCAGCTTCGATTTGTCGCGAAGTTCACTTCACAGTGTTGTCCAGTACTACGATGGCCTCGCGCGTACCACGTTGCTTGTTCGGCAAGCCGAATTCAAGGGAAACCGTGGAAATGCTGCACGAGGCGCTCGATGCGGAGAGAAGCAAATTCGCGAAACGATGGGGCGTCGATCCGCGATCCGAAGACAAGGAGAACAACTACCAGAGGAAACACAACGATAAGTACGAACAGTCGCCGAAAAAACGGAGCAGTCCGTACTCCAGACAAACCAGCATGCACGGTGAGTACACAGATTTTTCGATAATTTTCTCTGCTCGAATAACGAAGTAAATGGTTTCTTGGTAGTACGTGATGCATGGAGCATGACTCAGCATTACCTGGAAATTTCATGGAGTTTTATCAGTTTTCTATAAATGGTCACAAGTTCTAACCGAAAACATCCTTTCCCCCCCCCCCCCGATATTTCTGACAGAAACCAACAAATAGTTCGTTTAGAGATGATCGTATAGAGAGAATATCCGTTGTTTTCAATATCAATTAGTTTACCAAGTAATTCGGTAATTATAAGTTTTGCAGCGGAGCAGAATAACGAATCCGAAGTAACGTTTTGTACGTGAAACGTGTACAACGTGATATATTTGGTGGGATGTGCATGAAATAGAAACGAATTTGATAAGCTTGTTAGTATGGTGGTAAGAGCATCGTAGGTTTTTGGCGGGAAAGCGAGAGCGTTTGGCGAGGAAAGGGAAGGTAGAAGCGCAAGCGCAGGCCGGTCGCGTGGCTCCGACCTGTTTTCTTAGTCTAGCCTCGCTCCGCGTCTCTTCCGCCTTCTCTCCCCTCCATCTTCCGATCCTCCCAAGCTTCTGGTTTTACGCGACTATCCAGAAACTTTCGACCCTGTCGGCTAACCACTATCGCTTTCCAAAATTACAAACCCACCAGCGCAGTTGGCCCTCTGCATCTTTTCTTTCTCTCTTGCGCATACATAGAGGCGCGCGCGCGCGCGCGCGCTCATACACGATACCGCCTCCCTATTAACGTATAGCTCGTGCATCTTTTCCTACACCAGAGACGTACCGTCTCGTTCGCCACAATCTTTGCTCGGTTAATTCGCGTTGCGGTTCAATTGGTCGGTGAAACACGTTTCTCGACTGCATTACAAACAACTGACGCAGAAGTTGGAATGACGAATCGTTATAAATACGAAAGCGATGTGCAAGCGGATAGAAGGTCTAGAAAGTGTTCGCATAGGTTGTCGAATGAATCACGCCGATGAGTCACGCATGTTTGAAGGCGGACGAAATACCTGAAGGGTCCCCTGACTCATCGAAGGGCTCCAGTTTTCAAGGAGTATGACGAACTTACGATCGCGTTCCTTGAATTCCTCGGACCTAAGCGCACCTTCGAGTAGTTTTACCATGTACGTGAACGGTTGCTCGCTGCACGATGGATATCATGCTTTATCGGCCAAGTGCATATTCCGTGTGCGACCGTTCGTCAGTCATACTTTTGCTTTAGTTACTGGATGATTAATTTTATTTGCTCGGTTAATTCTTCTCTATTTGCTGTACTTCTTTACAAACGAGATATACAGGGCACGTTCTTAGCCGATTGATACGAGCACGAAGTATTATCTACATGTTGGATATTTTAGAAAAGTACCATCATGCGTGATAACAAGACGCTGTATTATTCTTTGACCCAAAGTATACGAGGAGAACCGTGAAAAGTCAACGGAGCGAAACACTACAACAAACCCTTTCCCACCAACACCTGTTAGCCTCCGCTACACCGCTGCGACGACTTCGGCGTCTTTTCCCACGATTAAATCAGACCCGCGAACACGCGATACCAACGGGACCTTTCGAAGGTCGTATACCACCTGTCGCAATACCCGCCTCCTTACGATCGCATTTGCATTTCCTTTATCCATCCGTTTCTCGTTACGACTATAAAGAGCAGCAGCGCAAGTTAAGATACTCCCTTCCTTCTTCCCTTCCTTCTTCCCTTCCTTCTCCTCATGTACGCGCAGATCGACCTATCAAAAACTTTAAGCATCGTTCATGATCTCCAAGAATTGTGGCACGTTTCGAATAAAGAGAAGGGAGATTTAGGTATGTTCTTTAGAGAATCGAAAGGAAACTGACCTCCTTTTGAAATCCCCTGGTGGAAATTCTTCGTTCGATTGAGAAACTCTGAAGAAGGAAGGAGGGTGTACATCGAGGATCCACGCACAAAGGTAATCCCAATCTTTGTTCCCAAATCTTGCTCGGAACATATGGACAGATAAAGGTTGCCCTTCGCGAAAGACGCAGTTGTAGGATATTTCGTAGATTGGCTAGGCGAGCAAACAGATGTTGACAGGCGAAATTCTCCACGGAATTCAAGCCGGAGGAAAGAAACGAGAGGACGTTAGTTAAGGAAGCTTGGTTTCGCGCGCCATATGGCAAACCAGTGCGAAAAGGGAGGACGAGAGAAAGGATCGTGGTGTCCTCGACACATGGCCGTTCCTCCGATTTACTCCATCTCTTGCACTTGTCATTATCGCATAGAGTCAAGTCCCTATCGGTTTGTACACCGTTAACATCGTTCATAATAATCGTTTCGCTATTGTGTTACCTGATTACTATTCGTTTCCCCGATTACTATCTTTTTCCATGATCGAGTAAAATTACGTTTCTTAATTTTGAGATTGTCGATATCGTTGATAATAGTAGTTCGAACTCGAACCTATTCGATCTTTCAATTCTCCGATTACAATCGTTACTTTCCATCTCGATTCTCCGACAGAATTAAGTACCTTCGTTTTAGGACCCGGTCGATATCCTTGACAATTGTCTCGTTTTTTAGTTTATTCAACCGTTAGTTTACTGTACCATTTTTAATTTCAATTACCGAGTAAAATCAAGTTCGCTAAGTACGTTGCCAAGTTGAATCGATTTTCGTTTCCTTAATCCTGATTGTTTCTCAATTTTGTTAAAAAAGGAAAAGATTACGAAGGAAAAGTACAAAGAAGAAATAGTCAGCGTGACACCATTAACGCGAAATCGTACCTGCTGGGCAAAGAAAAGACAAGAGATTGAGTAAAAAAAGGAAACAGCAAGGGTGCTCAGGTGACTACCTGATCAAAAATAGGGTGTCCACAAGACGTTTTGTTCGTCCGTGGCTTTTGTTGTGGAAATTTTTGTGCTTCTCGCGTGGTGTGTTCCCCATACTACGTTAAACTACGTCGCAATAAACCGAACCCTCCAGCTTTACAAGTGTCTCGTTCTACTCCTCTTCGACGAAACCTTACGACTTATCTTCGAACAAAGATATGGCAACGGTTTTTATTTCAAATTTCTCATTCTTCTTCCTTTTTACGCTAAACTACGAACTAGACTCGCGAAACTACGAACGAATCAATTCCTAAATTTCTTATGCATCGAGCAACGCGTGTATCGTACTTTAAATTTCAATTAATCGGAAAATGTGCGTACTAACCTATAACTTGACCCATTTTGTTTATTGCAGATTATTGGCGAGCTCGGAAGGTGTGCGAGGTGAATAAGAAGCCTCTTGCCTCATCGGTAGACGCTTCGAAGCAACAAAACGAAGCGTCGAAGACGTCGAAGGCGATGAAATCATCGAAAAAGGCGGCACAAAACTGAGAAAGCGAGCTTGTATTTAATTGCAGCTGCTTCATCGTGACGAGAGCGTCGCGGATCCTGTATATTTATTTGTCATCGCTCTTCCGTGATACCGTCGTCATTGTAAATTAACTGATGATAGTCGACGTTGTCCTCGTTAGCGTTAATTGCCAATTGTTAACTATGTTATTTCTGTAAATACTTCGTCGGGTGATATATATGGAGGTTTGGATGAGCTCGCTATAGCAAACGTTTTGACTTGGACGAGATAGAAAAATTCTTTCGTCGTAGTCAAAACACCAGATTATTGTTAACGGAGACTGTCTGTAATGATAAACGTTCCTTAAATCGATCGTAGAGCGAGCCATCGAAAGCCTGATTCGGTTGTTTCTTCGATGAATCAACAATGCAGCGCCTCCAAAGAATAACTGAACACGAAAGCGTGAAAACTCCATGCTGTTTAATCTCGTCTTCCGAGATACTCAAGTCCTATCTATATCTGAATAATTAAGAACATAAAAAAACTCTAGTCATCTAGTCATTTAAGGAAAATTAAATAATAAACGACCGTGCTTTCATACATTTCCGCTCTGTGTATTCATTTATCCCCTTCCTCGTAATTAAATTAGAATTCTAAATGAAACGTCAGTTGATCGTATGTAATTGTTGGGTATTCATCGCACGAGAGTCAAATGGAATCATCGAAAATTAGGCAGCTGAGGCATACGAATGCTATTTTGTAACGAACATTTTGTAACATTCACCTGGATTCTAGCCATGACGGTTCGCCGCGTCGCACGCATACAAGCTAAATTATAGGGTGGCGCAAAATAATGACGACAAACGTTACCAAGTAGAATTTACAATTTTCATAAAAATAAGCTATAATTCCTACGCGTAAAATACGAACAACTTTGTCTAGATTATTACCAATCGTATTGGACGTGATGAAAATATAAGACAAAAAACGATCAAACAGAAGAATCACGATTACCGCTCGATTTTTTTGGTAGACCCTGTGTAGGTGCGTGTCGGAGCATTTACTTATCTTTGACGTGGTATGAACATGGGGGGGTGGCGGAACACGGTATACATATATATGGTTAATTATAATGCGTGATGCACCATAGGGTCTTCTACCATGGGGGAACCCTACGAAGGGAAGCAGCTGGTTCGTGCTTTTAATGGCTGTCATCCTAGCTGGTCATTTCGATAATGGTAACTAATACGGCTAGTTCCTGAGGTCTGTGCGTACAATCCTGTTAAATCGAATATCGACCAAAAGCTCGGGTCGATCTAATGATTTCCGAACCGCAACGACGTCCAACGAACACTGCCAACGTCTAATAACTTCCTACTTTCCACGTTTAGTATATTTCCATGAATACGCGATATTGTTTATGGTTAGCGTTAAATATGCTTGATATTAAGGGAGACGAAGCGCTAGAATCTTGCATCGAAGCTTTCGAGTATAATTGGAAACCTAAAACAGGACGTGACCTCATCGGGTTATTGTATCCAAGATCGTTAAGGACCCGGTCGTTGCGATATCCAATTACTCGAGAAAAGAGAGAAGAAGTTCTGAGTGTAAAGTAAAAGAAAAAAAGAAGAGAGACAGAGAGGAGAGGAAAAGAACAAAGACGCGTTATGGTAGGGGTAAATTATAGGAAAAAAGAGAAGGCAAGGGCGAGGACGACCGCGACATCGTAGATCATATTTTTGCTTTACAGAATTCTCATCGATGCTGATGAATCCAGGTGTGCACCGCTGTACGTACGATTACCGAGCATTTATCGTCGATACACGTGTAACGTAGGATCCACCGCAGGCTTAATTGGCTGAATTAGTCGTGGAATCAGCTTATATCGAAGTTACACCTGACCCCGACAAAGTTACGACGGATCGATTTTGATGGATCGTTGGTTCTTCCTCGATCGATCAAGCTCCTTTTCTTTTCTTTTCTTTTTTTTTTTTTAATCGAAACTAAGGTTAATCGATCACTTTTTACATGCCACCGGGTTCATTAGCTGTCGTTTGATGTAGGCTTGCTGTTCTTTTTTCTCGTCTACTTCTGTGCGATAGATAATCGAGCGTTTTCGTTTCTGGCATGCTAAAAATATTTCTTAACAAATTGACGGCCTCTGTCACGTAAACGTGATTTCACTCGACGATCTGTTGTCGGCCGCCATCGTGTTTACGTGACTTCAGTTTCTTTTTTCCGTTTAATTTCATTGGCACTTGCGCGCGAGACACACGATTCCTGTAGTTGATAGCGTTCTATTGCGAGTCTAACGATTCAGCGAAAGTGAATGATCAGCAAATGATGATAATCCCGATCTCTGTAACTGTACGGGACAATCAAGGAATAAATAAATAAATTTATATAATACACAGATGTATAATACAAATTAAGCTAATACGATAAAGATTCAATAATGATGATGGATTCAATGCGATTTTCTCCAAAAATCTATGATAATTATACAATAGTAGACCGAGTGGAAAGTGCCGCGACGATTGGCGGTAAGATCTACGCCGAAATGTGCGACTGTCAAAGCGTTAACGTTTTTTCGGCGTAGAAAATTAGAAATAAGTTAAAGATTCAAACGATTTGCGACAAATGGAATGCAGATTGGAGGACAATTTTGAATTTATGCGGTGATAAATCACGCAGTCTAAGAAAAAGACTAGTCTCGCGGGACATTTCGAAACTTTTACCTGCGTGCCTGTCTGACAAAAATTTAACGTGCAATGAAATTAAAGATTCCAACGATTTCAAACGAAATTTCAAACGAAAGCCTGTTGCGTGCAAACTAGAAGTTAATTTTAAATTTATGCAGCGATAAATTATGTTAAACGTCTGAAGACGACGAGTTTCTTGAAAAACTGTTACCGTACTTGTCTTGATTGACAAAAATACATACAAAGGACAAATACGTAACAGCTGGACGATCAGGTAAAAAAAGGACATAAATAAAAGGATGATATATTACGAACATTCCAACGAATCGAAGAATAGCAAGTGAGAAGGGTAATGTCCGATCAAAATCCTCCAAATGATGACCACAATAGCGTAACGAACTTGCAGAGTGGCATTTCACTTTCTAACGGTAGCACGCGCCTCGTGTTTTCCTTTCTCCACAGAGTCCGCTGCTCCCTCCATTAACTAATACCCTGTAAACACGCGTGTTGCGAGGGGAGTAACCAACTGCTCTAATTAAAGGACATTCATATCGAGTGGACCAACCATCGAACCCTTTCCATTCGTGTTCGCGGAAACTGGTCCGGATGACCGTTTGCTCCAACATGTGAGGACCATTTGCCATTTCGTTTCACTCTAGGTTTTTACGTTATTCCATTAATCATTCCGAGACGTCAAGGTTTTGAATCGTAATGGTCTGGAATGCAAATACGTAACTTTGCAAGTTCACTGCATAATTTATAGGTAAAAATATATTCGAGTATTTTAAATAGTTATGTGAACGAGTTGGTTATTTATTTTCAATCTTTTCGTCGGTTATCCTTTTTACTTGTCCTGACGAGATCGGTTTTCTCTTTTTTTTTTTTTTTTTTTTTTTTTTTTAATAAATCAAAGGCTGGAGGATATTTAACGTATACAAGGGAAGGTATGCTTCGGTGGAGACAAAACAAGAGTTAAACCGAGTCGGGAACGCTCGCAAGAAAGTGCACGTGTCGATGCTTGGAAAGGAAGTGGGAATTATAAGAAAAAAGGAGGAAAAAACTAAGCTGTTTCTTGTACGTGTCGATACTGAATGTCTGTACCGTGACGTCCACATGCTGTACCAAGCGAACTGCACTCAAAGTACGTCTTAACGATTGATAGTAATTCTGTCGACGCTCCATGCAACGAGCACGTTGGACGCCACATAAATCCCTCGATTGCATGAGAGTTCAAATGGTACTCGAGAATTAAACAAGTACGATGCGAAAAATCGCATCTTTAAATGGACGCAGATGGCCGCGTATTATACGCATATACGGTATTTAATTATTAGGTCGCTTTATAAATTTTATCGAAATTCTTATAAAAAATTTCAACGAATTATTGCGAATTCAACGAACAACATACTCTGCCTCGCTTTCTTTTTTGTTGCCATCCCTAATTCATGAAATCTCTGTGATTTAGAATTTGACCAAATTTCCCTTTCACGACACTGTCGTTTCATTTCCTTTACAATGTTAGTAAAATATACAGTACCTACCGCAAAAGCTTTTAATTTGGGCACTCGATTGCTATTCTTTCACCATTCTGCTAACCTTCTTCAAACTACCACCAGACGTAATTAAATACTAATTAAGGAGACAAGCGAGAAACAATCTGATTTTGATAAACGATAAGAACGGTACCTTATTACAAAAAGAAAACGAAGAAACCTAGAACTTACGCATTAAAGAATGATCTAGTATAATCCAAAGTTATTCGTAGATGTTGGATAATTTTCAACGAACAGGTAAATACGATACCAAGTAAACGAATAAACGTGGAACGTATGGTGGTGAATCACAATGATGCAAGAGGGAAGAAGGGTGAACGAGAGGGAAGCAGAAAAATCCTTCGGAGAGGCAACCACTTCTGGTCCCGATGAAATTTCAACCGGGCCACTTTTCCCCCACCCACGAAGTTTCGATGGATCGATTCGCCCGGTAAGTTATAGTTACGAGATGCAAGTACGTTTGTAGCGTGTTGTTCGACGGCAGATGTCCCACGGGCACCTCGGCACCGAGTTCTCTGTTCGGCGGACCAAGACTCACCGCAAAAACTGATCGACCGTATTGAACCGAGCGAGGTTATGTCTACCGACGAACGATCGAATCATCGTCCTTCGTCCTATCTCTCACGGTAGTCTCTCTGGGAGAATAGCTGTTGCGAATTCGATCAGAGCAGCGACCACAGAATCCTCGAAATCCTCGTTTTCTCATGGCACGTCCATGCCACCTTACCATCTCGTGATTACTAGTCGCAAGGAATCCATCTAACTGTCGAACGACAAATGCAAAATGCGTTTCCAAGAAATGGCAGAGAAGAAGAAAATGCGGCGAGTAGTAGAAAGAAATAGACATGACTGTGGTTAACGCCTTGCTAGGAGGTGAGGTTTCCGAGGCAGGATGCCTCGCCTAGATCCTGTCTGGAGGCCGAAGGGAGGTCCTTCGAAGCGTGAAATCACTTCCAGTCTGAATATAAAGAGCGAAAAAACGAGTGTCCGTTTGTGTTTCGGTCGTTCCGTTCCACCGCCTTCGGAACTGCCTTGAAAATCGTTAAGCGCCTACTAGCCTTCTTCCTTTCGTGCGCGGAAGCCACGGATCGTACATCGTTCAAGGCTCACGAAAGTGATTCCTCCTTAAGCGATTCAAGTAATCGTTGCTTGGCACTCGGAATCTCGCTAACAATAAGTCATACGGGGTGTTCTCGCATTTTAAGAATACCGGATATACGTACTGTTACTATGGTATTCGACGGTGCATTGTTAGATACGAATGTCGAGGAAGCTGAGAGCAGAACGGAACTTACGATACATTGTAACGACTTACACTTAAAATTCCATGTCCCAGCAGTTCGACCACTGTGAGGTCCGCGTTATCATGCGAAAGGCAAGACAGGCTTCGGACAGTTTTCGATCGCTCGCTCGAAAGTGCATCCACTCTCAGATAAGTGGTAGCGGAACGGCGCGGCGTGATGACTACGAGATTCAGGCGTTTTAAATTTATCGCGAAACGGCGAGACGTCCTTCCGCCAGTCCCGCTAATGTACCTCGCAAACTCTTAGCACGAGATACGCGTTTTACATCCAGCGCGCTAAAGAGATCACGTTGTACACGGACAATTTCAATTAAAAGCCACGAAACGATCGCCTTTCTGTTTTATCGAGAGAAACCAAGCCAAAAATAATCCTCCAAGCACCGGACCCTTCCGATTATCTCGCGTCTGCAACCGAATTATTTTTAACCGAAGTCTAATCCATAAACGACTTTTTCGTCCTCGATGGTACTGCAGACCGGGTGCTTCTTCACATTTCGAGGTACTGCCTTTTTTCCGGAAATAGACTTCCTTTCTCCGAGTTAAAAGCGCACACACCGCATCATCGTAGCACGTGTACACAAGGTTCTGCGTATACGTCACGTATAACCCGTGTGTACATATGGCGGTGGTGTATCGAAGAGCAGAGGGCCACACGCTCTTTCACTTATAAATAGACATACGTAGATGGATTAAGCGTATGGAATGCAGTTCGATGCACGAGGGGTTTTAAAACGTGGAAGCGCTGCAAGCGCGTTCTGCACCTCATAAAGGAGCCAAAGCTTCAGTTACTGCGTGAAACGCTGCGCAGAACGGTTCTATCGCGAAACGCCTCCAGGATCCGAATCTTTCGTCAACATGCTGGCTGCGAGACACAGGTGAGGCCATAGCGGTACGCGATATCGCGAATGCTTGTAACGCTTTGCTAACTCCCGTGCCCTAGTGAAAACTGGGACAGCGCACGATCGCGTTTAGAACGACTACGTCGCTTTGACTTTCGATTTTATCATCTTTCTCTCATTAACCACGAGTAAACTCGCCATTCCAACGAGAACAATTGCAAATTTGACGTTTAACGATAAATCGACGTACGCTCGTTTCGATCGAACGTAGTATCGCGGTACGCATAGGTACCACCCAGTTTTCACGTTCATAGATGGAAATCGGACATCGCGTGACGGTTTTCCCTAGCGATAAGACACATCCCTCCGGCGACCAGAGATCCTGTCATATTGCGGTCGTTCCTGCATCCGGTAACTCACGAGAAGAGAGTACTGGTGACTAACGTTTCATACGGGATTTAACAGTGTAACGTTACATCGTTGGTTTGGTCTTTCCTGTGCTCCTCGAGTTCACAAGGCGAGTCTTGGATTTCTCTGCGTACGAAAGGAGAGGTTATTGTGCGAGGGTTTTAAATTCCGAACAGGTTGAATGCACCCACAGCAACCAGGAGACACCTTTCTCTTTACTTTAACTATCTCGGTGAAAACAGTATCCAGCGGGGTGTGTCATTGTCGATAGAACAATACGAAGAGAATCTATACGCTGAAGCATAGAATTGCTTAACGGAACAGCACAGATGAGACGCGTCGTTAAAAATTCCAAGACGATGGATAATATAGCAATAGAAGATTCGAAATTCCATAAAGATCGTTCGGAAGCCTAGTAGGTCAGGAGACGGAGAGTATATGTACGCGGCCTTTTCACTTTCTTATCTCTTGTTTGGCACCAGGCTCGCATTTACGAACCCCGTAGCGGAAGAAGTAAAAGGAAATTGGATTCGACGAATGAGAAACGCGAGTTCCATTCTATCAATGAGAATCAAACGAACGATGATACCAAAGTTGGGTGGTACAGGCAGGTAGGATAGCTAGAACAGAGTCGAATGTTTCGATTGGATTTATTGACGAAACGAAACACACGTTTGGAAATCTGTGGGCGTAGTGGTAAAAAGCTGTAAGAGGCCGTCTCGCGGCAAAGGGTGGTCGTAAAATTCATCGAGTCCACGCGACGCGTCACTTTCGAATGCTTGTATTTCTGCAATGGAAAGTCGGGGAAGAGTGTCATTTGTTAGGCGATACGTGGGCTGAGTAACGTCACTGACCTGCCGCAAATGGGCGAACGGTACGCGAACACGAAATAAATGTTAGATAGAAATCCGCAGCTGCGTCCGCGACCTACGTGAATCTATTTTCGTCCATAGAATCGACGGAAAAGCCGAAGAGGCGTCTAGATTCGCGACCAGCAGTGGGTGGTTTAACCTATTTTTAGAACCACTCATTGTCTTCAATTTACAATCGGAACTGTAAAACTTCCTATCGGATAGGAATCGGAAGAGGAAGAGAAACTGTGTCAACTTCCGAATAACGATTCATCGATCGCTGTGTCGATTGATCGTTAAATGTTTGTAACGAACGTGACGCGAACACGCGCTGCGAAAGACGATCCTTGGAGTAGAGTTTTAAATCGATTAACAAGGTGATAGCGAGTCGATAAAGATCATTGAAGTTAGACCGGTAGGGTGCATCTTGTTGCCAGGAATGGTATTTACGTATACGATTCCTAGAATTGTTTTTCGTTATTATATCGTGGCTGGAATGCTCGGTTAATGAACTTTTAATAATTCTTGTTTACGGAACACGCTGCGTATAACTTTCCTATGCGCGTTTCCAAGCCATTATGAAAGCTCTTCCACTAACGAGCATAAGTAATTACACGTATACTTGAATTACAGGTAACTGATAATCTTGTGCCGTTCATTTACAAGCATAACTCAGTCGTTAATCGTGCTGTGGCTAATGTTATTCCTTTAGCAGGTCTGATAATGCGTACATATTTTAAAGCGACTACGCTCAAGCTATCGAATCGTCCGACGTAACAAAAGCGAACACGATTAGCCGATTTGCATAGGATACGTGATCTCAATCTCATCGCTCCAATTAATCTCGACTATTTCAATTCGTTTGAATCGCACCGACTTATCTCTTTTTGCGTGCGTTTCTTGTATCTCGCGTTGTCCGACATCACCGTCTCCCTGTTTCTATAAATGTCTCTGGCCGACGCGACGCAGAGACAGATTGGTCGCACGTGAGTCGTCGTTCGCTTTCCTACCGTAACTTTCCGCCCCTGGAAACACGTCCGTCTCTGGATGAAAACGTCCGACAGGAAACATTCCCGAGGGCGTTCCGAATCGTACGAGACCCTCCGTAACGATCCAAGCCACGTTTAAAGAGGATAAAGCGCATACGTCGGAAGAACGGAATAATTTTTAAGGGTGTCGCCAAGTCGTGCAGTCTGCCCTCTAATGGGTAGGGTTCGTTCTATTTATCTCGCTTCTTTTCATAAAGGTCTCAAGATATCGAAGCACTTTCGGGATCACAGTCGTTTAACGAGATTCTCGAACGCGTACAAAGGACAAGAATATGAGCAAACGCGTTTTGATCGATCGTAAGGTTGTCGAGCGAGAAGGTTAGGGTATTATTCGCAGGAAGTTCGGCATCTGAACCGCCCGTAGTAGAAATGGGACGGAATCGGAAAGACAGGTCCGGCTTCCTTTCTATATAGCAGCACCGCTTTCTTTTTGCACGTTTCATCGTCGAACGAAGCGTGACCGAGGTGATTCCTTTTGGCGGGAATACATTTCAAGGTCCGTGGATACATGCAGGAAGCGACAGTTGGCGAAAAAGATTTTAGCATATGTTGAAATCCGTGGCAAACAACACGTGCATCGATATTGCCAAGCAATGAATGAATATGCATTCCATTCATAAGAACGGCTTGGTATTTGTTGTATGCGACCGTTTGAAGAGGACACGATTTACCGTGAACCGTATGCCATCTCAACGACCGTTTCGATTAAAATGCCGCGTTGCCGGAAGAATGTAAAAACTGCGTGATTCGTGAGCGAACGAGAGACAAGCGATATTTTAGCCAGAACGAGGCTCGCGCGTGTTTGCGGAGAAATTACATGTTACCGATGTTAAATTCTTTTTTATCGTCGAACCTATCTCGTGTTCGCGAATTATGTAAAACAAATTTACCGAGCTCGTACAATTATCGATAAGGGAATCAAAGCCGAACGGCTCCCAGTGCGATGTTTGATCAAGTGATTTCAAGGATGAAAAAGTTCTGCAACAATTGCGTGCGATCGAAAAGAACGGAAAAGAAAGTGCGACGTGTCTCGCCCGATGACCAACACCGTTAGGACAATGACAGTCGTTTCTGCCACTGTAAAACACGATTCTTTATCCGATGTCGGCGACATTCGATCGTTTCGACGATCGAACGCACGATACGAACGAATGGTATCAGGAAAAACTATACGATTTTCGTGATGTTGATAAGAGACCAAGGCAAGGACACTGTCGAACTTAAAGAGTTATCTGGATATCGTTCGTTAACTTTCACTTTGCAATTGTTTGGCGAAATTGCAATTACGTGAGGTGGGAGGGACGCGTTCTCGTAAAAATTACATACGCGAGTTTTGCGTGGAAAAAAGATCGTTTACGTCAAAATACACTATTCACTTGGAATTAATTCGAACGGGAGTTTGGATGTTCCGTAAAAAAATGCGTTTACAGTTGTGCTTCTTTTTTGGTCTGTAACGGTCCGCTTCTCTAGCGTTAATATTAATCAGACACGCTCATCAACTGGACATGTTCATGCTGGTCACACGCGCAAAACGTTCAAGCTGATTGTGAACACTGCAAACTTTAACCTGGACGCTTTCCAATAATCAATTTCCCGTGCCGCTAGATCAAGAATGTTTCTACTCCTAATCCAACGATCTATACTATAGCGATCACCTTGACTGGATAATTATCTATTATTACCGATGCGATCCACAAACGTTAAGAATGCAAATGAACTGCAGCGTATCGAACATCGGAGCGACCACAGAACGTTTCCTCGATGAAAGATTTCTTTCAGCCATCCAGCAAAAAGTCATTTGTCAGTACAATTCAAGCGGAATAATTAACAACATAGCTAGCGAACATAGATAGCAGCACACTTGGTTCGTTCTTCGCTATTTCGCATTCGTTTAGATGGAATTAAGCGAATTCTGCGAAGAACGTGTTACATTTGCTTTTATCTTAATGGTTCCGTTTTATGGCTTTCGATTATAGCGACACGAGCCATTAATCTTATGTCTTATTCAACGGTGATTTTAGGCTTATTAATGATTTTATTTTTACTACGATTGCTCGTTGCAGAAACGTATCAAATACAAGTTAAAGTTAAACTAACGACGATTAGAAAGATACGAAAGAAGAACACGAGTCTGCATCTGGCTATCCTTTAACATCGATACGTCTTTTTTCCTCGCCGATGGGGTTCGTTGAAATTCGAGAGATGGGGTCGAGCGAAAAATTTGAAATATCAGCTGTCGTTGGGTACGCAAAATATTGATGGCACCGTTTAAAAGCGCTCCTGCTGGTCGAAGCGTTTCGAAAGGCGTGCTCGTCGCCGATGATCGACAGCTGCGTGGGTTGCTAGGGAAGAAACGAGTCGACAAACCGCGAGAACGCGGTTTAAACAAGAGTCGTGATACGCGATATAGATACAAGAGATACGTGAAAAGACTTTTTACTAAATACTCTTTATAGGAACTGATCACCTATAAGGTGTCGTAAGTCAGTCTTCTCGCGAATGATCAAGATACGTGGCAGATATTTGTAAGATCGATTCTAGATAGCAGAACGGCGGAAAAAGTTTACGTACGAGCTTCGCGAAAATTTTGACCAACCTTGTTCAAACGTCTTTTTCACGTGTCTAGCTGGTTGCTACAGAGTCACGAGAAAGAACAGAAAAAAAGGCAGGAGGCAAAATTATGCACGATCTAGTTGCAGCAATTTCCTCGGAAGTTACGACGCGGAACACCGGCCCGGAACGGTATGGTAAGCGACGGTTGCTCTGGAGCCGTTCAGAGAGGTCGAATCACCGAAGGAAGTGTAAAAGGCGAAGGAAAACGAGAAAAGAAGATGTTCGACGATCGAGCTGCTAGGAGGTTGCTCTCTCAGCTGCCGCTTTTTTACAACCTTCGAAGAATTCTCCGGAGAATACGAGTATCTATATGTGAGAATTTCCTACCGTTCTACTTCCCGCCATTCTACCAACTATACTCTCACGGAAACGTTTCAGTTTTTCTCCTTGGCAACGCGAACAGCAAACCTCTTTCCTTGCTCCAAACAACTCGCCCTCGTCGTTCGTTCGATTTTATTCCAGCTCGCAAATATTGATCGATTGCTTTCGAACGATCAGTTTACCGCTCGAGAATAACAATTCGATACTCTATCCCGGTGACATCGATATAACTTCCGATCGGGCATACGATCCAACGAGAAAAACTATTCGTCGAACGATCATCCCCTTTCACGTTGTCACGTTCGTCGATTCCTCGAAGATAGATATTATTCGTTGGAAGGTCGATAATTTTCGTCATCACGAAGGCGCTAGAGTTTCTTCCTAATGGATCATATCGATTCGAGAATAAATGGATTATTTCGTATTACTTCTGTGTGTATATATTACATTTTTATATACAGAATATCCTGTGTAACCAGACAAATTGTAGCTCTGAAATAGAAGATAGAAAAGAAAAACCTAACGCACTGTGTACTCTTGCGTTTATGTATTTCTTGTCTCTCGTACGATAAGTTCTACAAAATTGAAATTAAAATATCTTGCAAAGTAATCGTTTCTCGGCCTGAGCGCCATAATACCTTTTTGTAGAGGATAAAAAGATACGTCGATTAATGTGTAAAAAAAAAAGTTGAAAGTTCCACTTAAAAAGATAATGGCGACCATAAAATCGTCAAAAGAAAATCTTCGTCTTCGTTCGAAAACATTGCCTAACGAAATTTTGTTTTAGATAAAGGTCCAGGTCTATACCGCGAGTCACTTCGTATATTATAGATTATTATGTATCATCTTTTTCATCAATTGCACCATTTAGTATTATTGCGCACCATGCGGACAATCATTCAGTTAATGGGTATTAGCGCAGGCGTCTGTTGCACTACATAAGTAATAGTCTGCAAGAAGAATCTAGGCTACTCAGCTGCACCTGGGATACAAGTAACTATTCCGACTTTCCGTCAGTCGCAGTGTAAGCTTTGCACCAGCTGCATCGTCTCTGTTCCTCGCGTGCAATTCTAATCGTTCCTCTTTGTGTACTTATCGAGCTCTCAGCGTGGTCACTTTAATGTCAGTAGTGCCCCTCAAAGCCGATGGATATGAAGTCAAAATCCGATTCGAATTCGGATACGAGCCAGAATATATCCGGAAATCGAGAAGTAACGAGCGAACGATTGAGGTTAGTTTTCAAGGTCGTGTAAAATAATCTCCTTGTTTGCTAATACCGTTAAAAATCGCATCTTCTAACTTGGCCATATGTATACGTAAATGTATTTTCAACGAAAGAAAGAGAAAAGAAGATTCATATACATACGTAACGATCGAACGGTTACCACTGAGCGATCCGGTACAACGATAGACAGATATTATTGCACACAGATGTATGTATATTGGAAGTGTCGCATATCGATATCCGTGCGAATGCGCACTGACAGTATTTCTCGTTGCAATATGCGCGCGCACTAAAATACCCCCTCGTACTTTAGTACCAGTCCACACCCCCAACGAAAACGGAATGGAATTATCGATCGCGTTGCTATTCAACCTAAGAACTTTTCGCTAGCTGACAGTTCAGCGTAGAGACGGACTTTCGAGGAAGGAAAACACGCGTCGTTTCGGTTACAGGATGACACCAGTATTGTATACAGAACTGTATTACGTGTTAACGCGTCTGTGACCTGTGATTTCTGATCTGTGATAAGAGAAATAAATTCGCGCGTTAAATCTACGACAGTTTTCTTTCACGGACAGTGAGTAAATGAAAATCACGGCGAGAACGAATACTAATACTTTGATTAGTGCACAAGACCTTGGAGACGTTCTGCATGAATTGATATTTTCAATGTGAACTTTACCCTTTGTCTTACCAGCCGGTTTTACGTGAACGGATCATGCACGACGTCAATTTTTCTAATTTTGTGGATGAAATTTTAACGATGCGAGTGATATAATTAGCCGCGTTTATAGAGATCCTCGTCACGAATAAATTCATTTCTAACATAAAATATCATTACCATAAGCAGTAAATTTAAAGGTCGAACAGGTGCATGCTTGTCGGCACGGATTCTCTGATTTACCGAGGGTGTTTTCGTTCCGTCACCCATTGCATGATTTATGCCACACGTTTATTCTTAGATTTATTCCATAGTAAGTTTTACGCGTTACTGATTAACGTTGAATAATCGTGAAAAAATATTGATTTGCATGCTTTAAACTTGCAAGCATTCGTTATTTACAATGGGCAATCCGATAATGAATAGGAATAAAACGAACGTGTTTTTTTGTAGCTTGACAACTTTTGCAGTTTGTGATTAACGACGTATACGAACAATTAATCTTACAAAAATTGACTAACGCAGTCAAGCGAAATTGAATTGACTGTAATTTGCTACACACGTTTATTCCTTTTCTTGTGTGTACAATCTTACCAAAGAAAAAAAGAACAATTGCCTTGATACAATGTTGTATCCTTTGCTCGTATTCAACTCTCGTTCTGGGATACTAAATTCAACTAGATGTCTAATATTAGTGGTTGCTTGTCTCGTAAGTATTTCAAGTTGATTGGGAAGCAAGAGGTTCGTTAGATATTAGCGAAAGTTCCGATACAAAACCAGTTTATGATCGAGCAAATAAACAAAACGTTAATATAGTAATGCCTGTTTTCACGTGATGGCAGTGTAGAGGATTAACGTTGATAGCGACTATTCGTATCGTTTTTTTTTTTTTTTTTTTTTTTTTTTTGTAGAGAAGATTCGAAGAAACAGTCGTGTTTAGAGAAGAAATTACATTGCCAATATTCGTCTGAGAAACTGTAATTGATCGAAGATTTGACGTTATACGTAAAAGTTTATCTCGTTTATAAGTTGAATAACATCTATTATCCCGTATGCAATCTTACGTTCGTACAGGAAGTGATATGCATTCCAATACATCCGTTCAACGGCACATTGACCGAGAGTGCTATAGATTTCTCTTCTGTTCTTTCTTTCTCGTTTGCCAACACACGTGCGCAGGCTTGCATACTCTGCAACGCGGCAAGTCACGATACAATCACATTGTTTACACACTACAAAGAACTATTATCTATGCTAAATCGTGCGTAGCATTAGTAACTAAAGTTGTCATATACTCTTGAGAATTTCCTTATCCCTGTTTATGCATAGCATGTCACTTTCGTTTCTCTGCAAAACATTTTAGTCTTCTATCATATATTTGTCGTAGCTTTCTTTAATTTATTACGAGTTGCTTGACTCGAACGAATCGTTTCTCTTTCTTCCATTTTTTCATTTTAACGTAAACTTAATCTGAATGTGTGAAGGGCTCGAATCATGATGCAATATCCAAACATCGATATACAAGAGGGAAGAAGACTCCGTAGCGTGCGAAGAAGACTTTTTCAAGACGACGACGACGATAACGAAACGGAATCGGTACGAGATTCTGCTGTCGAGGATAACGTTGCCAACTGTTTTTTCGAAGAGATACGAAAAAATCGAGAAAACGTGCGTAGTAAATCAGACATAATTCATCTTGATCGGGAGTGATTAATTGAATTTTCGTTGCATTGTATTTTCTTTTTGGAAACAGGCTAAGGAAAGGTGGAATTTCGACTTCGAGAAAGAAGAACCTCTGCCTGGTCGTTATGTATGGATGAAACTTGACCAGCACGGAAATGAAATCTGTAATCCGTTGGAGACAAAAAATCGAATAGAAAATTTACGAACGATGCAAGAAGAAGACACACAAGACGATGACGTTACGATGCAGGACCACATGGAAGGCAAAGATGACGACAAAATGACTGATAGTACGTGAACATACGTAATTACGAAATACTTTGCTCATGCTGGCTTTTTTGCTGATACAAAAAGTTCCTTTTGTCAATGGAACTGGAAAACAAGTTTTGTACTATGAAGTTGACTAAATTGGAGTAGGTAAAGTTCGGATAGATATTGCGAAGTTGTTGATCGCAAGAAACACTGATTCGACTTCTAGTCAGAATAGACACGCTTTAGTGTCTGAGGAGCTAGTAAACCAAAGTTAATCCTTTTATTTAAATTATTAAAAATTCTCACTCGTAATGATAATTCGACGATCGGATGTTCGAGATCATTTGTCGTGATATTTGTTATTGTATTATTTATCTTGATTTTATTCAATTTTACACGATTATTTAATATTGTTATACATGTGATTAGTAAACGAATGATATTATAATGTGAATAAATTATACAGATGACCTTGTACTTTTTATAAATAGGTGAGATAATATATTATATTTATCTATAACTTTATAATCCTGTGTGTAATTTCCAAATACTTTTCATTTCTCCTACGTTTTAATAAAACAAAGCAACAGCGACACGAGATTCATACAGACGGATGCTTGGAAGCACATGGTGTATGACTTATGTGTGACCTGAATCTTAGGCACGAGAATAAGATGACACATCTGCTGTACGTATCTACCGATGAAATAATACCGACGAATGAAGTGTTCCTCTGCTATAGAATGACGTCGTAAAAGTGTAACGATTACTAATGCCGGCGCTAGTTACACTTGATTCCACGAGTATCACGATTCCTTAAAATTAATCTCGAGTTCTCGTGAGAAGGCAGCGTGTGCACCTGGCATCGTTTCTTAAGAATCGTTTCTTTTTTCCACTTTGCTCGCGCTATGGAAGCTGGCCACGATGATGGCGGTGTACCCATTGCCAGAAATTGCACTTCCGTTCCGCGAATTCCCACGGAAGTGGGTACAATCGCGAGTACGACAAAAGATATTTGCGTATAACGTGCACCATCTTCATTGTTCGCCCCCTCAACCATTCAATACTTCTATGCTGAACAACCAAACGTTAGTATATGTACTAACGGCTATCGCTAATGAAGTGTCAATGAGTGATCCTTACAAAGAACTTTCTATTGGATAAAATGAACAGCCATTCTATTAGAAAAAAAAAAAAAAAAAAAATTCGTTTATTCTTGTTCTCATCCTTAGTCTCAACCCACCACCTTAATCTCGAATCAGATGATTTATCACGGTTACATTTTCACTCTATGGCGGCGTGCACGCGACGAGATAACATACATATACCGACGATAAACTTGGATTTGATAGCGAAATACTTTTACTGATGGAACAGGTGACTCTTTTGGTAGTAAACACAGTGATGCAGACGCAGCCACGCGTCTTCCGGTCGTCTATTCAGGATGTATAACACAAGGCTTCCTTGAGAAGTAATCTAGAATAGACCTAAGCTCATCGTTCGAGAGATGAACGTAGAAGACGTTATAAGAGGAAACGGTACATATTTATTTTCCATCCTTCGTTTACGACAAACCATGAGAAAACACCTGTGCAACGGAATACCTTGCTAAACGGGTACCCCACCTAACCGCAGATGAAAGAGAGACGGTAGTCTTTGCGAAACGCAAAAAGGATTGTTTTACGCGACTCATTCGCTCGTTCTCCCCTCATTGAGATGCATCCGGTGCCACCCTCACCACTTCCTGGATGTTGCGTGGGATTTTCATTTTCAACAACACGCTTTGCAGTCCTCTCATGAGAATCTGCTCCGCTGTCGAATACATCTCTCACACTTTTTTATGTTTTTCATCTTTGCTCATCTTCGATAAAGTAGTCATCCGTAACATACAGTATAAAGAATATATCTTAAGGACAAAGAAATAATTGGATAGTAACGGTAAAATATTACAGATGAAAAAATATTCCCAAGTCGAGCAAAAGGAGATTTTTCTTTGAGTCCCTTTAAATGTATATGTAATAAAGAAGATGTGATCGATATATCATAAGAATGATATGTACGAAGTTACTCTTCGAATTTTATTAGGTTCGAACATTTGAAACTTCCCGCGAATGTACAGTAGCGCCAGTTGGTCAGCCATATTCTACCAGACGGATATACACTAACACTATTCAACGTTACTTGGCACACGGGTTCCCTGATTGGTTGCGGCGATCGTCTATCTACGGTTCGTTCAACGCGAGTTGCTTCGTTCGCGACAGAAAACTATTTCCCCATTGCCTTCCATACGAGGCACGATTCAGGCCACGAGAACAGCAACGAGGTAAATTGACAATTATCATTGAAAAGTGTCGATTCACCTCGTTTATTTCGTATCTTCTCTTACTAGCGCGGCAATAAACATCTGTTGCTTAAGAACCATCAACTGTCACATATATAAAACTTAATGAGTAAATACGAATTCACTTTTTACATTTACATAATATTAATGAATCAACAATTCATTCCTCTATAAAGATATAAATATTTACATCGATCATTGAAATATTTAAATTCATAGTTGTTATTTAAATGCAAACAATTCGCCGAATCAATAAATTCAAATATGTAAGAAGTCAGACTTACGATTAGTAGATAGGGATACTGCTTACCAGACTCATTTTTGCTTCGTCGAGAACATTAATACCGGACAAGATTTTATTTTTACATCTTGCAAAACATATTCTGGTTCTCACCATAGTGCCTAGAGACAGTAGCCTTATATCAGTTGAAATAAAATGACGATGATAATCTGAACAGTATGCAAATAAATTCACCGTGTGTAACGTACTGCCATGCAAACATGGAAATCCGCCGAATAAACGTACGCACGAGTGTCCGTGATAAGATTACAGCCGTTGTTTTGAAAGCTGGACTTGTTTATTTTTCGTTTCTTTGTCAACATACAATGCGCTTAATTTTTTTCTTCCAATCACTCATACATTTTTCATACGCACGTATATCATAAATTTATCAAACACACGTCGAAAAATTTTATCTCGAAGTTGATTAAACGCGGCAACTATTCATTGCAAGAAGTCATTGTTTCCGAAATTCAAAGATTGCTTTTTATAATTCCTAACGTTTAAGTTATCGTATTTTACTTTGAATCAAACACAGATTCGATCGTCCATTGAACGCAGTCGCGTGTGGTGAAAATGGGAGTGGTAAAGAAGACAACAGTGACCTATTACTTATCCCAACCTTCTCGGTAGTACAGTCCCCCTGAATGCAGAAAAGTAAAGTTGGGTGGTATTTACCATGGAGGTTGGCATACTGGGACGCATCCGATGGTTACAATCAGCATTCTACTCGTTTATGTTGCCGTGGAAGGGGCCGATAACTGTACAGCCTTCTCGTACGTATTTTCAAAGGCTTGAAATTCTGCGCTCAGGTTGAAGGAACTATATTCTGCAAATGGCGGTTATTTCGTTTCTCCCTGACGCGCGGAGAGGAAAAAGGGGTGACACCGAATGAGCCGAAGATAGCCGAAAACAGCCGATGTATTTAGAGGCTTGGTTACTTGCATTGAGAGGCGCATGCTTCAGTCGCTAGAGAGCGCTTTACACGTGTGGAACGTGTCTTCGCGTAACTCCGTGCATTACAGAGCACGCACGTACCTCGTCAGCGTCAACATAACTGCGCAATCGTATACGACCTTCCGCCGAACTTGGAACCACGCGCGTGCCTTGACAGTCGTGTATTTGGCGGGAAGCGCGGTACTGTTTTCATTTAGAGTTTATGTAGTATCCGAGTCGATTCAGTGGCTCCCCACCATGTCAGCGATGAGCATATTGGTGCTTTCGGGCCGTGTGCAATAACGTTTTACGCAAAATATTCTTTTGCCGAGCGAGAAATCTTGTGTAATATATTTATGTGCTTCACATTACACGGACGTGATAATTGTGAACTCAGAGGACCGATGCACGAGCAGTTTTTAATTTCAACAGTAACGTGGTAACAACCTTCGCGGGAATACGTCGAAACACGCTTGTCGTCTCTTGGATGCTTACGCGCAAGTGCGAGCAACGTTGCCGGTTTGTTCTTCCCGCGGGCTATAGCGACAGATCTGTAAGAAGAGGAGGAAAAAACTTGGAAACGTGTTCGATTGGTGACATCTATTTCGGTTGTTTCGACCGTGGAGTTGTATACCCATCTCTGATAAAATATGAGATAGTTGTTACTGTTTTCCTGTCTTACCTCTCGCTCTTTCATCGTGATACGCAATACTGTGTTTACCGTGTTGCCAAACTTTCCGGTTTCGTCGTACACGCTTCGCATTGTCGATGATACACTCAATTCTTAAATCTAACTTTGAATTCGCGGATGTGCTCCGTGAAAAAATTAACGTTAGAAAGTGTTGGGTGCACCCGCGAGCTAGTCAACGATCAGCGTAGTCGCGAGGCGACGCTGAGCACGGCCATTATTCGAAATTCGGTGTGTCGCGCCACGACAACGTTGCCACATCTTCGCGAGCCGCGAGTATTTCAACGTACTGTGAACAATTCCTGGAAGAAGAATCATCTCCGTAAATGGGACGTATGTATGTAACGCGTAGAAATCAATGCAAAAAAGGTCGACTTCTAAAGTAGCGCTGCGCGTTTATTGAAATCGATCGTGTTGTGCAGATTCAGTAGTGGCGAATCGCGAAGCGAAAACAGTGACGCTGGAAGAGAGAAGGACGGTAGGAGACAGGGAGTGAGAAAAGTAGTGACTGCGTGAAGAGAAACGGAAGCTGTTTATTCGTGAAAACGCTTGGTTATTGGTAACTGCGAGGGAGAACGGCAACGTTGCCGGCGTGAAAGACTAACGAAATATGAGCGCTCGAGTGTTGAATCCGGTGATGATGACGGAAATGAGCAGGAATTTGGGTGGAGGACGAACGGTACCGAGCAGAGCAGCCCTTGCCCGTGTTCGAAGGGATTTATTCGGGCCCGTGGATCACGCCGCAGCTCGTGCATTGGCGGAAAGGGAGCTTCGCGCTCAATCCATACTCGATGCCGAAAGATGGGGATTCGACTTTCACTTGGAGATACCAAAAGCTAACTCGAGGTACGAGTGGGAACTAGTTACACCACAGGATGTGGTGCCTGAACCCTATGCCCTACGAGGTATGCCCTACTTAAGGAAACACGCGCCTAGTACGCCTCGGAAACTACGAGATTCTTCGCCCACCACAAGATTCCTCCGTAAAGATTCTTCGTCTCCAGTAACTCCGATTTTATCGAAATCGGAGAGAACGCCACCACAGGAGCCAAGAGTACCGCAGATCGGCGAAATCACCACCAACGATTTGTTCGACTTCGATTCGGACAAGAAAATATACATCGCTGAACCCACTACCCCTGTTTTATCAACCTCCACAACGAGAAAACAGTCCTCCATAACCGGTAAGCGATAACATAAATTTTGTTAATCTCTTCACTTGCATTGTGTACGATGCGGAGTAGGGTGGCAACGTGCACAAGCACGTGCGCTGTGCGCTTACCATCCTTGCGATACCATTAGAGATAGAGCGTCACGCTGGTTACTATGTTCCGTATTATAAAAACTCTTTCGCTTATTTTTTAATGCAACCTTATTCGAGGAGATTGACTCTTTCTTTAGTGAATGAATAGCATGTTTTGGAATTGGATAGTTACTCGCAGTGATGTCCATAACTCTTAATTATTTGCATACATAGGCTAAAAGTCCAAGATAAATTAAACGTTGCATCGTCGTGCAAAATACTAATTTTTCACATTTTTATTCGTTCTTTCTCGTTCTTTTTGCTTCTCTAACTTTTTGCGTCATAAATTGCATACTCGACACGAGCAAACAAAAAGTAAAATACTTTTAAGATTATGGTTGCACTCGTTAAAAAACAGCGTTCCCCGCGCCGTTTTACCACGCGCCAATCTGTTCGCGAGAAGTTACGTAATTACGTACTCGGGGACACGAGGTTTCCTGAATTATTCCGTTTAATCGACGCACGTTATCGAAGTTAATTTGCTGGCATTATTTATGCGGGAAGTAGCTTATCCTAGGTCAATCTAATTCGTCGGCCGAAAGGTCGTCGTAATTTACGTAATTACGTAAACACCTGATCTAAGAAATGAATTGTATCCAGTCACTGATCCAACGATTACGCGCCTTTTTTCTTACAAAGAAATTGTTTCTGACGAGTTTCTCCGATCGTTGCAAAAGATACCTTATCGTGTCAGTTTATGGTATATCAATCGACGATAAAGTTCAACGTGATCGAACAATGAAATTATTCCTACGAATTGTAAGACAGATAAAAGAATCGGGCTCTCATAGTTATTGATAAGATCGACGGAATAAAATTTACCAGAAATATTTTTTTCTCCCGGATAATTATCGCTTGATAATTCATCGTACGCGAGCGTAAACAAGGATGACATAACGATAAATATTATTCGTAATTTCTCTACCGATCGTCTAGACAACGAGACACAAGTGATGCCATCTGGTTACTCGAGATCGTCTGTTTTCTTCATCGAGAGAGAAAAAAAAAATTAAATGGACGCTGCACCGTCTGGTTCGATATCTCCCGTCGCACATGATTTTCCGCGTTGCGTTTGTATGTTACATACGGCCATCTTGTTTGGACCCGTACCTCACGGTCTAGTTCCCCTTTTTTCGCCTATTTATTATTCAGGCGTGCACACCACCCACGCGACGCGACTATTTCTGGACGTGACTCGTCATATGTCTCGCACGCATGCATCTACACGCGTGTAAACACATTTTGTGCCGCAGCATCGCACGCACTTTTGTTTATACCCCGAGTTCCTTTCGCGAATCTTGGAATCGCCCATCCGATAGTGTTATCCCAAAAAACATTATCTCCAGACATAGCAAGATCGATGGAATCTTCGCAAAATTGTTTTCGTATCTTGTTCGCGACGATTCTTCTTTTTTCTCTCTCCTTTTTTTATCTTTTTTTCTTTTCAAAGTCCAAAGTATAATCTCACGAGCTCGAGACAGACAAATGGCAATTGCAGCACTGAGTCGCGTGTAATTGTATTTACCTGTATCGTGTTGATTCGAAGACTAGACTGAATATGGTCGCGTGCTGCGCGTGACCGTTATTAGTTGACGATAATATCGGTACGATACGCTCGCCATTCGATTAACCGGATCGATACACCAGACGCGTTTTGATCTCTCGATAGGATCCTTTTTGCGATGAGCGAACTCCCTGTTGCCTGTTTTTCAAATATACGGGAGAGCGTGTGCTTTCGTAACGTACACGAGTTCGTTCTGGGATCGTGAGTACGATGGGGGCGCAAAAATGATTTTCCTAACGTACGTTATTAATGAGCCGCACGCGGTCAGCTGTGCAGTCCATATGGGGTTGATAGAAACGCGCACCCCCGTTCCATTCTCTTCCGCACACCCCTCCGTCATCAGCTTTTGTTCGCACGCGCGTTCCGTTTGCGAGCGATACCTCCTGCGTGTTACGCGCATGGGGGTATCAGCTGTGCTCACAATCGTGCATCTCTGACAAACAACCCTCTGGATGGTACTACGCTACGAGGGTCGAACGGTATTTAAAATCAGGATTAGCCGGCACGACGATTGCAACCCGCATGTGCAGTTCCAGCTATTTAAATTGCACGCAGCGATTTTCTTCGTAGATATCGAACGAGGCTACTTTTGCAACGTTTTCGTCCGTAAATCTAGCACGTAACACGTATAATGTACGTAAAATATATTTGCGATTTTTAGATGTATGTAGAAAAAGCGAGAAAGAATTATGGGGTCAGAAAGTATCGAAGCTACAGGAATGTTTAAGGCGTAAAAATGTCTCGTAATAGCAACGTGTAATACGTCATCTTCCAAGTTATTAATTTTTATGTGCTCGATTCATAACGCAACGATCGGTAGAGGGGTAGGTAGACTGCATCACAGCTGTCCCTGAAACGTGCTTAATTTGTGTCGCGTGGCAATGTGATTGGATTTAGATGCAGAGGGTTAGTGAGGGAAATCGAACAGATGCGTCGAATTTTCCCATGGAAATTCGCCAAATGTTGCTTGGAGAAAGGGCAGGCAGAGGTTTTGCGTTTGGTACGTGCTGAAAGCAATGCGATATGACTCACGATTACGAGTATCAACCTAGCGCAGACTGTGTTTTTCTGCAAGCTTCCTATATCATGACTCACGAGAAGTTCGCAAACAAAGCGTATATGGAAGAAATGAAATTGCATGTATCTTGTTCGAAATTCTTTGCTCGCTTTTATCTCTCTTTGTCCCGCTGTGTTGCGCCGTATCGGCATGCTTTAACGCTTTAACGAATATTACGAAGACTTGCTCGTATCTTATCAGTCGCCGATATAATTAATAAGCATGTGAGTCGGTACTGTACTGTATTCGTAAGGTTATCGCGAATGCGATTTGACGTACGTGCATTGGTCTAGCTAGATCGTGCACGAGATCAAATTTTATATTGCATGCGATTATAAGCATTCCGATTTAAATGCGTTCAGCCTTTTGGTTGATTCCTTTCTTTTTCTGCTGTACGTATCGGTTCAGAAGTACGCGTGTGCGTGCGCGTACACTTGTTATTGTTTTCATCATTGATCATATATCAGGAACACCTGTTATCAGTATCGTTGATGTACGATATTAATGAAACTGAAAATAAATCGTGTAATACATGTCGTATACGTATGTATACATGTTTGGTTTGTTGTGTGTTTCCAGACTTCATGAAGAGTCGTAAACGTAGCCTAAACGGTAGCGCGAAGAGCATGATAGAGCCACCGGAGAAGATCGCTCGCAACGCGGGTCAGATACGCAGCTAAAAGCCTTCCAGCTTCCTCCTTCAGCCTCGCTGTCTTCTTCCATCTCCTTGGAGCGCGAGTGGGACCGGAAACACGAAGCATCACTGCCAGGAGGAACGAGAAAGGCAGAAGCTCTGGCAGGAGGCGCGAGGTCCGTTGGCTGTGCCATTCACGTAGATTTATCCGCCATGAATATAGGCGAAAACGGTGGGAGAAAAAGAAATGGAGTAGTGCCGTTTGTTTCATTGCGTATACTTTCGTAGACATGCCACGGAAAATTACAAGATAGTAGCAACAACGACTTTAATTAGAAGTACCAATACAAGAAGGACCATATTCCACGGTTGTTGCTACCTCCCTTTTTTTTCTTTTTTCTTCTTTTTTTATATGTCATTCGTGTCGTTATGTTCTTTTGCATTAGGCTAGACAGATTAGAATATATATAGCGATAGAAAGAGAGAGAGAGAGAGAGAGAGAGAGAGAGAGAGAGATAGGAAGAGAGAGAAAGTGTGTGTGAGTACGTTAATTTTTCACGAAATTAATTAATGTAATATATTGTCCGTTTAATCTTGAAACGAAGCGAGAGTGGGTTAGTGATGTGGTCGTCGCACACATAGGTATACTTCGATATAAGAATGAGAAGACAAAAAATACATAAATACCTTGTAGAGTAGACGCACATGTTAAGAATAGGTATTAAGTGAAAGTGAATTGCGTTTCTATTGAAATTCACGCAGAAAAGGTTACTCGAGCCTTATCTATGAATTTTGCAAATCGGAGACTGTTTCGATCGACACTCTGTGAGTCTTCATCGACCGTTTCATTCAATGGGGACCCACAGATGTTTCAACATACATATTAACGTATAAATAATAACGAAGCTGGATCCATCGGACGAATTTCGCGACAGTTTCGACTGTGTCCTTGAAACGGTCGCGAAATCATACGACATTAGATTTTTTTTTTTTTTTTCTTTTACGTATAACGTACAAAAATACAAGAGACGAAATTTGAACCATGATTTTTACACGTTTGAGAATACAAAAGGAACGCAATCATATTTTTGTAGCCGAAAAGAGACCAATCTCGAGGACAATTAACGGGGAGAAAGATATGATCTAGATTGTAGTTGGTTACCCACGTTTAAGCATTGATCTCCTGTACGACTTTAAGAAAGTACAGCCGATGCCAAATCACACCCCCACGACTTTTTTCTTACCTTATACCTTCGAAGAAGGAACCCTTGTCACATTTGGCTTTCCCATTCTCATTTACCACATTCACTTCATCACCATAAATCCCGTTAAGTGTTAGATTGTTACGTTTAAAAATTGAAAGCTTCGTGAAGATTGTAATCTTTTTGGATATTTTTTCTATAAGAAAGAAAGCAACCATTGATCGAATTGCGTTACTTACGTATTTCATCGACTATGACAATCAAATTTATAACTGTTCTATAAATATAACACGCAATCTTCGTTTGGCTTTTTAAATGAATTCTTTACTTTGCTATCTTCGTTCATCTTTTTTGTACAAATCATCACGAAGAATCTACTCGCATTTTTAATGTTTTACGATCAGACTTTAGGTATTGGTGGTGTAGCGTGATCAAAGCCGTTGAAAGTTCTCCGTAGCCTATATAGAAATCGTACCATTTTTTGTTTCTTCGAGGTGGTAGTAATAGTCTGAAATTTTGCGCAGCTTACACCTAAGAGAATGCGTAGGTTTATCTGGAAATATTTAACGAGTACAAATACAAATCGTAGCTTCTGGAGGTCTTTAAACGGTTCTTGAAATTATGCAAGGATACAACTTGTATTCGAATCGTTTTTTACCGTGTTAACGAAAGTACGAGGTGTTTGACGTACATACTGTTTACAGATTTTGGAACAAACCGAAACTTTCCTTCGTTACTTTCTTCGTCTCGGATGAATTTACACAAAACATAATATTAATGTAAATGTAATTGTATATCTTAAATGGTATATTGATTTTATAATGGTAGCTCTTTATTACAAGTTCTTTTTTTTTTTTTTTGTTTATGATAATTTTGTTAACGCCATCCTGTGAAGTATACCCCTTGAATCGTATCCTGCTGTTCCCGGTGCACACTTTTTCCGTTCACTCTTTTCCCACTTTGAGATTATAATTCAAAAATACGACTGGTGGTTACAAGCTATTTTTTTCGTAGTTCACTCGCGAAGTGCGCTATGAGTGGTAGAACTGATTCGTTGTGGAATTCTAATGGTCGTTTTTCATACCGGTTACTGTGTATTCGACGTTTCAATAGCGCTTTCATGGCTACGATACTCGCACTATGAGAGCATCGCGATAAGAAATGAAATTGAAGTAACAGTTTTGTACGGAGCACGTTTGAAATTTATTCCTCCTCGGCAAAACTTCCAATTCGTTGACTACTCATACGGATAAGCATGTGAAATCATGACGAATTATCGAAACAAGACGATGGCAGACTGTATTGACACGATGGACAAATTAGGTCTTAGTTTCTTTTTTTCTTCTTTTTTTCTAGCTAGCGTGAAAAAGACGCGTCGATCGACTATGGAATCTCGTTAGATCTGAAAGGATCGCGACACAAGGAAGAAGTTAGCCTACCGTCGGGAATGAAACGAAAAAAAATAGTAAAAGAGAATAATCTTATGCCTATGTAACCCTGTGATGTATTAGTATGATCTCAGTAAACATAACTTAGCGTGTACTTCTTATTTGTAATAAGCATAGATGTATATGTGCGTTTTAAACGTGACGTAAAAGTCCCAGTGAAAAGAGTATGAAAGGTTGCACATGTTTGAGCACGCGTGCACGATGTTTGTTTGTGTGGGTGAATGTCAAAATAAAAAGGGTGAGCAGAAATTACCCAGTGCCTCATATTCAGTTGGTATTCGCGTAAGAATTCTATGTGTAACGACAATATATTATATAAACCATAATCGTAAGAGAGTCTAAAAAAAACTAACCTACATAAGTGAATGCCTATGTTTATTAAAAAAAGATTTATCTAAAAATCCTTGGTATCTTTTCTTTACACGCCTGGCGTCCAAACCTGTGTTACACGTATGTCATTTGTAAATTGTTGGGTTCAATCGTATTTTATCTTACTTACACGTGGTGGTAGGAGGAAAAATTGAAATTCACTTTTCGGTATATAATGCCTTGTCTCTTCCTTACCCACACCGATCAAACACCTTTTCATACTCTTCATAGTAATTAGTTTCACTCCTTGATATCCTTTTTCACGTGTATCATTTCCTTGTTACAGCAGAGTACGCTTCCTAGAATCTCCTGAATCCACAATCAGAATCTTCTATACAATCTCCCTACGCTGAATCAGGAGCATAGAAAATTTATTCGTAGTGAAAAAATTGAGACAGGTGCAGGTGTAACGGCGGAAGTTGTACGCAGCAGAATAGTCGAAGCTGACTAAGAAACAGGTGCTGCTGGACCTGCATGTATTCGGCTTTGGTAAGTGACAATTTGATTTGATTTTTTTTTTTCCCCCGTTATAAAGTGAAACATTTTGAGGGACAAATGTAATGTATTAATTAAAAATATATAATAACAAATATATCAAATGTTTACATAGTTATCGCAATCGTTTGTTCATAAATACTACAAAAGGTATAAATCTTGATCGAAAGAAATTTGATTTACATCCAATTAAAAGAGAAAAATAATTTGCTATATTAATTTTAAATTGATGGCTATGAACACGAAATACAAACAACGATCGCCTCGTATGGTCAAATTTGCAAGTAAATTAACACCGAACGGAGGATGTTGATATAAAGTTTGCTCATTTTAAATACAAAATGCATACGCGATATGTATTTTCATAATTGTTCAATTGCCATACGAATCTATGGTCGTTAACGCGATTTCATAATCACGTTTCTCATTATATGATGTCAGATGAAAATAATTGCATCGAACGTTGGCCGGAGCAACGCGTTTAATTTCAATTTGAGTTATTGGATCGTCGCGTGAATATAAAATCGAGGTCAGAGGATTATGCAAGAATTTCTTTCGTGAATCAGACTTTTTCCTTGGGTAGATACAAGCAATCAATGAAACATTAAAAATTTCAATAATAGATACAAATCGACGCGTGTCTTCAATCTCTGTAAACAACGTGGAAAGTTTTAAAATTTTTTTAAAATATTTTTTACTGTTTTTTTTTATACATATAAAGATCTTTGTGGTTATTTTGGACTAAGACGACTATTCTTTAAAATACAGTGCACGTATTTTTCTGCAATCTGTTCTTTTGAATGTTTATCCGTATATACATTCGTCTCGTGCCTTGAGAAGACGCATAAAAATATGTCCTGTTTTTTATCACACATCTTTTTATACACCAATACCGAACAACTTTTTTTTTTGTTTCACACTAGTTAAACATGATATGTTATATATTTTCTACATTTTCTATTCGATTAAAACAAGAAACATCGATATGAAAACTTTTCCCACATGAACGTACTACATATGTAATTTTAAGTATAATGGAATAATTGTTAAATATACAACGAATAGGAAGTTTAATTCGATACGAACCGATTGTTTGTCGAAATTTGAAAAATCGTTTTATAGAAGCGAAGAAGTTTTGTTTGTCAGGCTCCTTTTTCCGTAACTCATGTCCTCGTTGTGCCTCGGCGTATAAACACGCACGTTCACTATAGTTATGCTTCTATGCAATCTCTGTTGCTAGGCGCACCTCGGCCCACCAACAGTATTTTTAGACGATACGCTCACATTTCGACGTTCATTCTTGAATGAGAGTGCTCTGTTCGTAGACCCGTCCACTACGGTTCAAAGAATTCCCCAAATTCCAATGTGGGTTCCTGTAAAAAAAAAAAGAACACGAACACGTGTAGAATAATAATTAATTGGTACAATATTTTCTGTAAAACATACATTGTAGAATACATCGGTGTTTATACGTTTTTTAAACGTTCCTGTTATTTTCTGATATTATAACGTTACTTACGTCGCATTCATTATCGTTTCATGCAAGAATTGCAAAAATATGCAACACATTATAAAATTACGAGAGAAAATATTTTAGATATACATACGTACATTGAAAATTATGTTTATTTTTTGTTAATACACAGACAGTCGTTACACTTATATGTAACTGAAAAGATAGTTTACTACATGAAAAACATTGATCGTTTAATTTTTACACAATTACGTTTCGTACTTAAGGAGGTCTTGGGGATGAAAGCCGGAAGTGACCTCGATTTTGTTATCGACTCACTACCGTGAGAATTTATGTACGCAATGGCAGACAACGTTCCTGCAAATAGCGATAACTTTGCCTTTATCGCAAACTCGACAAAAGACAATTTAAATATTTTTAATTATCTTTGCACGCATAATATACACAAATATGTCATTAATTGTTATTGTAAGAATAATAACATAAACGTAACTTTGTCGAGTAACAATCAAATAACTTGGAAAAGGTAGCAAAGGTATGAGCATTATGCGTTTGAAATTTTAAAGCATATTGTGATAAATAGAAATATTCTTTTGGAATTTTGCGACAGTAGCGACAGATAGTGGTCGAAGTAGGAACTGAAAATGTCGGTAACTAGGCCTATTGACAGAGATGTCGATTCACAACAAATACTGACGCAAATTTACATAAAATTACGCAAACTGGCGTTGATTTCTTCTTGTCTGAAAATTCAAAGTGGTGCCTTTAGATATTATTTTAGATATAAGAGAGAACCGTATAAGTTATACCGATACAACGTAGATCTACATCGATTTTTCTATCGTTACTACTCTCCGAAGATATATGGAATTTTTGGAAGTCAAATTTTCTAATCCTCTACACTTTGCAGTATCAATTAAATTCGTATTAATTTCCAAAGAAGTATATAACGTAACGTAAACATAAGCGAGACCTATATTACACAAAAATATGTTGCAAGATTAATATAAACCAAGATGGTCGTAATCGTTACACGAGTACGGAAAAATGTTACGCCTCTTTACGAAAGAGGCGTCTAGATTCGATCGTGGAAGCTCCAGCTGCCTCACAAACCGGAAGCCGACAACGCTGTGCCATCCTGATACCATTTGCCTCCGATTAGAAACGATAGCCCACTTCCTTGTTAGAGAATTTTAGAAGCGCGTTGAAAAACGAGAAACCATATCGATGCTGTTGTATGAAATTATAGGTAGATTACTTCATCGAGATTCCTGCGTATCTTAACGAACGTTACCGTTTACTTTGCTTCTCGCGATGACTCGCGCTACTATACTCATTTCGAAAGCAATCTTGAGATTTCTATGATTTAGCAGGGAAGAAAAGAAAACAGAACGCAGTAGTAGGAGCGGTGGCCGTTACTCGAAGTAGTCTTTGGCATTATTTTCGGGCGGCTACTTCCTGAAGAAGAGTCTTCTTTGAATTCGCCTCTTACAAATTGCGCCACGGGTGCAACGTACCTGTTGTTTACCACATAGTGGGTTCAAAGCCCGGTCAGTGCAACGGTCCTCCACCTTCCCTGCCTTCCTACCCTGCTCATCTTTCTTGCCCCACCATCGATGAACATCATCCCATCCCCTACCGTCCGCCTCTTCAAGTAAGGACAAAGCGGTAGTTGCCTGTGATTCGAAGTGTTCGAGGATGCGCAAGACGAGGAGCTCGCTTGTGCCTCTTTGTAAGGTACACGCGGCGTCTGTGCTTCGTGCCTTCTGCTTCTGTGTTTGGTCTCTTCCTAACAGGCCATTTTTTTATCGAACTTTTTATCCCTTATAATCGCTCTTCCAATTCTTCTAGACGTCCTAATTATCAACGTGGACGAAGGTCAATTGCATCGTGCTTCGCATCGTGTATATTTCCTCAATGAAACGTTCGTACACGTTTACCGTTCATTCCGACGATAGATATCTAAGACTGGTTGGTATACTGTTTGTAAACATTTTCAGTGATCCGCGAAAGGCACATCAAGGTCACCTAGAACCTCTTCGTAGCATTTTTATGTCTTTTAGGTTAGATTGTTCGTCGTGTACGAAACGGTGCAGGATCAGAAAGTTTGGAAAAATGGTAAGGTTGTTGCTGACGGAGTATGAACGAAAGGGTGGAGACGAAGCAGGGTTGATAGTGTGGTAAACCGAGAAGAGTGGACGAAACGATCTGGAGGGAGGCCGTACTACGGCGTAGTACTCCAGTGGGATCAGGGTTCAAAGCCCGGTCAACACCATGTCCATGGTTCTTTCTCCTACTCCCCTTCTCTTTCTCCGCATAACGCTTCCCCTCCGACTCCAGTTTCTCCCTACTCTGTCTCTCGCGTTCTACCTCGGTTATTTCATGTCCACCACACACACGTGCTAAGCATCACCATGGACCTCTCTCCTTCTTCCGACTGTCTCTTTCTCTGGGCATCGGTGTTGGCCGCGGTGATTCACCATCGGTCGGAGATAAGGGGCCAATGAAAGGAAACTGTAGAGGGCAGCACCGGCGAATAAGCGTATACGTGCTCCACTTGCCGGAGGAAAAGGTGGTATCAGGTAACGAAGATGAAAAATCGCGAATCGGTTCCTGGCTCCTGTTCATCCCGGTTCTCGGTAGTTTACGATCATCCTGTCCAGGGTAGACAGAGAGAAGTAACATTGTTGAGAACTTTGCTTTGACGAGAGAACAATATCGTGGAAAAAAAAAAAATTCGCTGCCGGTTTACGAATCGACACGTAGATTCCGGCTAGTTAAGTTCCAAACGGCATACTTTGCAACTTTATACCGGGTACTCTTACCTTGTTTCTATGAGCTTCGAATATACGTAATATACTTTAGAACGTACACGAGAATGTCAGCGAATACGAGGGGAAGGAAGGTTACAAATCAGATTTATGCGAGCGTAGTTTCTTCCATCGTAAAGGCTTTTAAGAGAGTTGCAGTTCTTTCGGAGAGCAAATACAATAAACACACTTAGTATTTGAACGGATAATTTAAAAATATGCTGCACCAACGGTGAAGCATATTCACGTGGGTTTTATGTACGAAACTGACCAGGGAACCGGTTACACAAACATTCATTAAGAGATCATGGTTCCCTGTTCCAAAATTACGTAGCCATTGACAAACCTGGCATTATTTTGCTTGTGTAAAGCACCCTTAATGATACTACGTCTTCGTTTCGGGACGAATATGAAGTACGAAAAATGTTCGTAACGTACACTGTCATCTCTACGAAGAGACTGATGGAGGTGCTGATGTGATTTGACCGTTCCAGAATGTTCCATTCGACCGAAGCAGAATTATTGCTAGTAGTATTTGCACCGACGTTTGGCGTTCAAACGCCGAGTAGAAATGACAAAAGAACTTATTACCATCGCGTAAGAATTCAGGATATTAATCAGTCGTGATCATCGCACGCTGCAGTATAATTGGTACGTGGCGATGAAACTTATCCTTTAGATACGGATAACCGTTACATGGAGAGGTAAGGCCTCGCTGTTCGGACGACCATTGAATAATGGAGCAATATCGGTCATTAACACTTTTTACAAGACGAGTTTATCGTAACAATCTTTGTCGTTCGTAAGATGTGTAAAGGGCAAAATCGACGTACGTTTTAGCGGATTGTTATTTTGCCAAGGTATTTGATGTAATTCGATATTACTCGAGGAAGCGCCCGGTAAAATGACTCTTGCCTTTTTTCCCTCGTTTCGCGAAATAAAATTTTTACGGAATATTAAAAAAAAATGATTAGTACGTTACCTGGTACTTTTCGTAAGTTATCGTGCATAATTCGTTGCGATGATCGTATCGTCTCATTTGAGTTGCTGCAAAATCAATTGATAATCTGCGATGGTACTCGTAGGAATATTAGAACAGTTGACTGCAAAGGGTAATCGTATGCGCGTACAATGCGTACTATACATACTAACGTCCTTGAGCGTAAGCGATCTGTTTACGAAAGGGACGTCGACCCCTTTAGTGCTCACACCTATTACGGAGTTAGTCGAAGGGGAAAAGAACCTAAACGATATTGCGTGGTATAGCAATTATACATGCATCGTTTTCCCCCGTTCGTCTCCTTTTATTATTTCTTCGATCGATAGATTTATCGTGGCACTTTTTACATTCTTTAATTATTTTCTTTATCAATCTGATTGAATCTCGAAAACACGGCTATTATTAGATTCATTGAAAGCGTAGAAAATCTCGTTTAGTACCTACCTAAAATTTATAACTTCCTCGATCGATAGATTTATCACGGTAGTTTTTACATTCTTCGATTACTTTCTTGATCAAACAATTCCGGTTGGAACGGAAAAATATTGTACCGGATTCGTTGAAAGCGTCGGAGGTCTCTCTCAATGCCTACCTAAAATTGGTCGGCCGTAAGAAGATGGAAAAAGAGGAAGATTATCGGTTCTGAACGCAGGAAGTGCAAAGTGGTGTTGAGAAAAGGAATGGTTTTGCTTTCTCCGAAGCGTTTACTTGGAGTTTTATTAATGCAGAAAGCAAGCATCTCGGTTGGTTGCAGTGGTTGTGCTCGAGCAATTGTAATTTTTTTTCAAGCGTTACTTACTGGATTGTAGATCGCATTCCAAGAAGTAATTTCGGTCCGAAGTCGGACAGTTTTCTTGTTCAATTCGATTTACTCCCGGACGTTCGAACCTTCTTCTTTTTTTCTTTTTTTCTTTTTTTTTTTTTGTTTCTTTTAAACTTCAATTGTAAAACCGAGTTGGGAAGAAGATCATAGGACACGTTACTGAAATTACGTTCAAACGATTGCACTTCGCTTATTCTTAGAACTATTCTTTGATACGCGACCGTCTCTACCGCGTAGAAGATTATTTTAAAACATTGGGTTCTTCGGCCGACCAACGCCATACAACCTTGTCGATTTAAATCAAGTCGAAGGATGGATACCCTTATGTTCTACTATGTTGGGTTCCATGCAACCCGTCCATCTTCGTTTTCGTCAACGGCTTAAAATTGTTCTTTTTCCCCTCATCCTTAGCAACACCGTTTAGTTTCAAAACCGGATTGGAAGAACAACAATACGGAAATTCTTGGATATAAGAACTTCCAGCGAAGTATACCTCCGGAGGATTCTATAAATATCCGACACCAGCGACTCAACCTACTAAAACGTTCACGTTTTTCCTACATTTTTCTTTCACCTTCTGATTTATTAACTTTGCTCGTGTCGCGCAATTTAATTGAGACAACACGTTTATCGAACACGTACCGTGTCTCCCACACTCGCGTCAATCATTTTTCAAGATACGTTGAAACATCTGAAGTTCCTCGTATTATTTATACTGTTGCGAAATAATGATTGGATAAAAACGAAGATGGCCCGAAGAAGATAATGAAACTTCAGTTTGCTGCAGTTTGGAAAAACAAGACATTTCAACCAAGAGATACGGTACAACAGATCATGTTTACGAACATCGATGAATTTCGCGCAACGAACAATATTGTCATTTTCCTTATTTCGCCTTCCAAGGGAACTCTCTGTATTTCAGAATCGTATTCGTAAAGTTTGAACAAAAGTCGACTTTTGTCGCGTTCCCGCTGTTTCACGGCTCTTTTAAACTATGCAGCGGACTAAATTTTATCCGGCTGGTGGGATGTAGGATGTAGAGTCGCTCTGTGGCACGCGGTAACACCCAGCACGAAAAAAGTTTTCGTTGCCTGCAACCCTTCGAGCTGGGTCAGTGGCCGAAAAATGACCTGCATCGACTTCGCGATCGTGGGTACCTAAAGAAGTGAAGTTCGTACACCTACAAATGTTATCGTGTTTTTCTAGGATTTCATCTGCTACCTAGAACGATATACGTAGTGGATGAAATTTGTACTTGGAAGAACACACGAAAGATGTTTCTGTAAGAATTACTGCAAAAACGGAAGCATATCGTGAAAGTGTAACGACGTAATATGCAAGAGATAGCGTAGTTTCTTCGCAATGTTTACGGATAGCAACGGAAGAAACGGCTATTCACGGACGAGCTTCCGGAGGTAGAAACTTCTTCGTCGTTCACATGGGATCATCAGAGATACGGGAAAGAAAGGAGAGCCGAGAGCGGTACCGAAGCCTCGGGTAAGAAACCGTAATTGCCAGGCAGTGACTTTTGTAGCAGAAATTGCTCGTCCGCGATGTGGAAAGCTAACTTTGAAAAGCACGTAGTAATTCGCCAAGTGATTCAAGGGATTCGAGAACAGGCGATTGGCGTACAAGAGGTTGGCATTCGAGCAAGAAATTATGGAACTGACCCCTGAATTGTTCACATACGACAATGGAAATATAATAATTCTTCCGTGCGATGCTCACGTTTCTCGATTGTTTGAACGTGGCTTAATAATCGATTTGAATCTAGGCTAGCATTGTTCGTTAAATTCTTTTGGCTAGAACGCGTTATTACTTACAGAGTCAAAAAACTCGAAGGAGGTCGTTTCGTTATGAGCCCCTCGTTTGTGAAGTATTTGTTTATAGCTGCTACGTTGATTACTCATTATGAGACTCGTGGTTAGCGTAAGCTGTAATAGTTAGGCGTAACGAAGGAAATGGGACGATTCGAAGCAGGTTTCTTACAGCATGACGTTATATCTGTCCCGTAGATAATTAAAATATTCAGAAAAATCAGTTAAAGACCTCGATGTTGTGTTTTTTTCCACGATTCAATAGTAAAACCTCGCCAAGATATAAAGATTTACGTCATAGATAAATCTTTGGAGCTATATGGATTTGGTATCGGATTCTGGTCGCTTATAACGTTCTACAAAACATCCATAATTTCGAGAAGAGATTGCATTGTATTTTTGCACCGCTCGTTAAGCTGTGAAACAGGCAAACCTGTTTACAAAAACCGTTCTGACCTTCGCATGGAACGGATACGCGTATATATAGCAAGTTCATCTCTGCTCTTGTTATTTCAGCGTAAAGTGAAAAATGTTTTTCATGGTAAAGTTAATAACGTATCGGACCTCGGTGCACCTGTGGCGCATGTAGATGCTGTCGAGTTTACAGTGTGCATTAAACGTAAGCGTATATCAGCCTCCGGCAGCCTCTTCCCTGTTCTCTCCATTATCACCAACAATCATGATCATCACGACCTTTATCGTACTCAAATTAATGTCAAAAATTTTACCCTCGATCACACGTTCCTAATATCAGTACACTTTGGATATTTATGCGATTTCATACGAGTATTTGTGAATAAAATTAAAAGAAGCCTACTTACGTAATATCAGCTCACCTACTGAATATTATAGCGAGTCTCTTACTTTTGATACTTTACATATCGCGTGTACGCTACGCTATTTATGTTCCTTTAAATTTAATAAACCGCTATTGCTAAGGAAAAGAATTGCGCGACCCGTGCACGAATCTGACTCATAGACGCGCGATTTGGCTTTAGTCATGTGCCACGTGTCTATCACGTTATTCTGCATAAATGACTAAAAAATGGTAAAAGAACGTGTATACGTAGAGCACGTATGGAATATGAATGAAGAATAAGCGGAAAAAGCAAGCAGTGTCGCGTACATAGCTTTATTGAGAAAATTAAGTTTTAATATTTTAACCCGCTCGGAAAGGAACGATATTCGATAAATTCAACCGTATTGTTCATACAACGAAGTTTGTACGCTACTTATCGTTCGTTATCGTAAAAAAGTATGACTAATGAAATATTCATCATTTTTATCCGTGTTTCGTTCCAGTACAGAGTAGATATTCCATGTTTTTAACCGATGCACCAAATATTTAATGCTATCTCACGGAAACATTTTGAACATTATAATCTTGATTTGATAGTTTCTCAGTGCCAATTCGCATAAACAGAATGTGTTACAAATTGGAACACCACGAAAAATGGATATTTCTCGTTTTTTACATTTGTTATTGCTAACAGCCACGGAACAATCGCAGGAAGCGCCGTATCAATTTTTCTAACGACACACTGAAACGATAGTGTATCGCCATTGAAAGAATAATCTATTCGCGTAATGTCAGATCTGGTCGGATTAAGGTCAGATTTATCTGAATGACCGTGTCGGAGAGGGAAGCTGATCATCCTGCGCGTTTCGATCTGCCTTCGGCTAAAAGCTCGACCTGCATCGCCATTTTTAGTCACGATCTGGAGCTCACCCTCGTCCACTTATTGCACGGGACGCTTCTGCTCTAAGCAAGGTCGCTTTAATAGCGGAGACATTTATCATACGAAACGAAGCAACATTGAATGTCGAATCCAGAGATAAAGACGATTGCATCGAACGATTACGGCGATAAAGACCCGTTTGCAATGTCCCCGTTATCTGTAGCGGTGTTCATTGTTAGAAAAACAAGTTTAGAGAATGAATGCATTTACGGTGAAAGCCCGAAGGCGTCGTTTTTTTTTTTCTCTCGTGCGAAGATACGGGAAAACGACGGATAGAGAAAAACTCATATTACAGGAAACGTAGTTCCTCGTGAATAATTGTCCACGGAGATTGCTGTCTTGCCTCGTGTTCTTCATTTATAACGCTAAAATTTACAACTGGCTCGTAGGTCTGTTATTCCTTGTCGCGTTTGATCACTGCAAAAACACGCGTTCGCCTCTCGCAAAGAGTTTAATCGTAGATCTTCCTGTACGACCAGTCACCTCACTCGGAGACCATGCCGTTTCCTTTAGTAGGATAGCGAGACAAGATGGTACCGGTCTAATAACACCGATCATTAACCACTCGACTAATGTCGCGGCATGCACGACCAAGCTTTTTCTAGCGAATGGGACGAATTTAGAAAAATGTCCGGGCGTGAGATATAAAATACGCGTGAAATAAAAAACACGGTGAACGAATGAGAAAATCGAGCGAGCGAAAGGAAAGTATGAGAAGCAGTTAATCGAGATATTGAATCGACCGACAACGACAGAATCGAGATAAAGTTGAAATTGCATCGTGCTACGACTAGAGATCGTTATCGTCGTTGTGATGTCATTCAACAACTCCTTTGTGCGTCAGGCAACAACTTCTAGGTTTATCTTCAGCGACGCTGTTGTTGCTAGGGGGAATCCGATTACATTTTTCACATAATCGTAATCAGTCCAACAGCCTGACCCAACCTGCGCGTCACGGCGTCGGTATCTCGTTATTTCTATATCTTGCCGTGTATATACGTACTTGCACACATACGCGCATGTGTACCTATGCGATGCATCGGAGGTTTCTTTCGTCCACGCGCGTTTTGCTGGTAGAAAGAGGGATTACAGTTAAACGCGCGGAACGCGTGGTTTCTGGTAAATGTAGCATGAATACAATCGAACCGTACTCCGTGGAATGGATTGAGGCAAAAAACCGCGTAATCGACGGGGATACCGTTTTCTACCGTTCTGCTACAACTGCGGAATACGAACAGTCGTAATACGGCGCGGAATGAATTGGCAGCGATGGCGTGCGAGTCGAATCGATTTTCCATTGGCCCGTTAAAAACCTGAAATTCGTGCCGTGTTTTCGCTCGAAATTGCGTCTTGATAAAGCCAAGAAAAAGCAGCCGAGACGAAGAAGATTCGACAGAGAAAAACGGAAAGAGTGGAAGAAAATATCACGGAACGAAATAAGGACAGGGAGAAAAAGGAGGCACCGGGTGCCGCGCCATTAAAATATCGGAGCAAATTCTCCGGACTTGGACTTCTGTAACGCCATATTTTTATGTATCGCCCGTTCCTCCAGTCGTCTGCTTCGTTTCAATTTGTTCCGTCCTTATTCCGCAACTACTGTTTCATCTGTCATCTTCTTTACGAGATTTCATTTTTTTTTTATTTACTTGTCTCGCTCGTTGCATATATTTTTCATTTCGCATCTCTCTCTCTCTCTCTCTCTCTCTCTCTCTTATTACAAACATGCCGTTATTTATTTCGTACAATCGTTCCTAGCAGACCAAAGCATCTCTGGCTGCGTCGACGAGACATCTGTTCTCTTTGAGTCGCCGTATACCTCTCTTGTCGCACGAGAAATTTATTTTTTTTCTCGGATGTTGAATCGCTGCCAACAGCATTAATGAATCTTAACTGCCTGTCAGCTGTCGGCGAGATTACTAGTCCGTGATAAAAACCCGTTCGAACCTTCCATAAAAATAGGCGCAAGTTCGCCTTTGAATCAAGGATTTCTTTGCGATCATTGCCAATCCCTCGAAACGGCTCTATTACGTGGATAAAGCGAGCGATTTGATTTCCTATTCAAATTAAAAAAAAAAAAAAGAAAAACCTTATTAACCTTCTTCTCCCGCAAAATAACAATACGAGATGGAAGGAAGAAACAATTTCATCGAATTAATAAAATTCAATAATTCGAATGGTAAAGGGAGAGAAGAGTCGGTGCGCCTCTCGAACAATTTCTTCCGATCCCGATGACCTTTCCACAAGGGCATGCACCAATGACGTCATCGCGCCCTTGCACGCTACGTAGAACGCAAACAGGTCGAACAGCATCGACGAGATACGGGTGTGTAGTGTAAGCACACAATCAGTCGCGCTAAATCTGGTCGCGAAGGGACACAGCGTATACGCACGAACAAACCGCATCTTGCTCGTAGCCTTTACGACGTGTAAATCACAAATGTGAGACGCCAAGGATCCCCCCTCGCATACACGGCCGTGCTATTAAAGTGTCTCCGAAGGTTTTACGATGGCTAAAGAATTCTTTCGGAGCTCGGTACATCGAAACGAGCGGGCCGTGGTTCAGTGATTTCGCGAGCCAATTCACAGTTCACGAAATTTTCCTGTCGAATTCGGAACTGCAAGATGCTAAGCGCCGCCGTCCCTCGGTGAAGCCGATCGAACAACGCGAACTTACTTAACGGTGGAAATCGCGATCGTTAGAACGTCGTCCAGGTTGGCGTGTATGGCGCCAAACAAAGAACGGCGATGACCACGGGCCAGAATCTCGATATACCGCGAACGAATGCGAACATCTAAATGCAACGAAACAGTGAATCGATAAGAGACGCAACACGTTACGATGCAAATTCTTTGACATAAAGTTGCCGATTGAATTTAACCCCTCGATCCTCCAACCTCGATACCCACGTATATTCGTTCCCCATACGAACCCCAAGAATCATTTCGATCGTCGAATTTTCGTACGTGTATTCGTTCGCGTATAAATGCCAAAAATTGTCAAAACCTATAATTTGAAATTGGACGAATTACAGTTCGAGGGCAGAAGGTACTTTGTTGGTGTTAAGAAAAAAAAGAAAGTTAGAAGGAAATCGTATGGCGATCAACGTAGTCGTAAAGGTGGTTGTAGTTCCGATGGGCGAGGCCATAAATGGAGGAAGATTCGACGATTTTAATCTGTTCTGATGTATACCTCTTGTAAGCCTCTCGTCCTCTTCGATACACCTCTTTGATCTCTTTTTTTCTTCCCCCTTGATCCGCTTCTCTCTCCCTCTCTCTCTCTCTCTCTCTCTCTCTCTCTCTCTCTCTCTCTCTCTCTCTCTCTCTCTCGTATCCCCGGTATTCTCCTTTTTCTCGTTTCACCGTTCGTTTTGCTCCTGTCTTCCTTCCGAATGCTATTACGCGCACCGGCTACCGCGGGGAATACAACCGCCATCGACTCCACCCAGATGAACGGGACGACGAACTGGAGGAACTTACAATTAGGCAATTTAAATCAACCCGTTTTGATAGGCGAACGATGCTCGCGATCGACGTGCTTCGTATTAATATCGCGAATAACGTAAGAAATTGATTCTGCCTCGCGAAAGTTCGTGTCTTATTTCTTTCTTATTTTGTCTCTTTCGTCTTGCTTTTTCATGTCGATTCGTCGATATATTCGATCGTATTCGTTTCCGATGGAAATTTGTCAGTCGTTCGGTGGTAGCCGGAACACGCTGATAATATAATTAGCGAAGCAATTAAGCAGCAGATCGCGCCGGTTAGAGAGAAAGAGTAACGCCGCGTACAGAGTAAAAGAGTAGTAACCGCGGGTGGTGGCGAGCGATGTTCGATTAACACGAACGTTCGACGAAACGAACATAGGTCGCGCGTTTGTAATTGGCGCGGATCGACGAATACGGGAATCGTTTTTGTGTTGGTCGAAGAAGAAGTTTCGGCTACCGGGGAACGAAGAGAAGGACCTTGACATCGGACGATTATCGGGCTGGCTCGGCAGTGTGTGGCTGGCCGTGGCTGAACCGAACAGGATGATGCCAAAGTGGTACACACGCAGGTACATAGCCGCACACAGGAAGAACCGGTGCACGTTATGCTTCTCGACACACGTGCGGCTATACGCTGAAAAGTCGAATGCGCACGCCGTGGCACTATATCTTGCCGTACTGTACCTTACTACACACACGCGCGCGCGCGCGCACACACGCACGCACGCACGCACGCACGCACACGCGCACACTCTATACGGTAGAGCGGAGGATGAAGAAGGAAGAGAAGGAAGCGGAGGAGGAGAGAAGAGGAGAGGCCGAGAGTGCGCGTGGTTTTGCCCCTTTTGCCAGCTCTGCCTTTTTTCTTCCTCTCTTCTTTCCACTTTCACCTCCTTTATCTCCTCTACCATGGCCCAGGGACGTAGCGACCGAGTATCGGCCGCCGAGAGACGCGTTTTCGTTTGTTTCGGTTCATCGACTCCTCCTCGCGCTTCGAACTTCGCTTCACCGATCGAGATACTTACGCTTTTTCGCTTCGTTGCGTTCTCTTGTTCTGCTCTATCAGCAGCGTCCGGTGAATTGAATTTTTCAGCGATCTCGTGTCCGCCTTCGGCCAGCATCGTGGCTTAGCTTTACGACTTAAGAGTGGGTTAATTGGTCGGAGTAACTGAGTTTTCCTCGGGAGAAAGGTCAGCCTTGAACAGCATCGGCCAGCTGATCGAACGTGTTACTAGGAAGACGCTCGAGGTATTGCGGTTGCGCGACTGGTTGTACACGCGAAACGAGGCACGCGGTTTATCTATTTTTCTATCTAAGAATACAAATGGTTCACCGCGTTGCGTAACCCTCGCTTTTTTCTGGCCAGCTTGACGCTCGTTCGCAACAGGTGCACGAACGAATACACGTAAAATTTTACGGATAAAGTTAACTCGACGATCTTCCTATTTTTTTCTCTGTCAGCCTGAGCAATTTTTTCACGCGTGAATTATCCATAGATCTTACGGATATCCTACCCACACGGAAGACTTATAACTCGAATATTTAGTAGACTCGTTGATGTTTGAAATTTCGTAACAATTACACGGTGTTCGCGCAGTTTCGAATTCGACCAAGCGATCCATCTAATCGTACGAGGCACGAAAGTTTCCACCTTACATCCCTGAGGTCCCCTCGTTCGTTTAGCCGGTCTCTTCTTCTTCTTCTTCTTCTTCTTCTTCTTCTTCTCCTTCTTCTTCTACTTCTTCTTCTTCTTCTTCTTCTTCTTCTTCTTCTTCTTCTTCTTCTTCTTCTTCTTCTTCTTCTTCTGCTTCCTCCCCCCACCCTCTTCGTTCCGCGTTGCCGCGAAGGGCCGCTCTTTTCATCTTTTTCCTCCGCGGCTGTCCGTTTGGTTTGCTCGCTTTGCACGGCATCGCGGCTACTTTTGTTGCGCTTCCCTTTCCTTCTTCTTTTTCCCTCGTTCTCTCCTTCTCCGTTCCACCCTCTATCCCGCTATCTACGGATATTCGGCGTCTTCGTCCGTTGCTTGAACGCACCGCTGACGAACGATTGCTTTGCAACCGCGGAAGAGAGGAGGACAGAAACACGGGGGAAGGAGAAGGCACCTTTCTTTCTTTTTTCCTCCGGTCCTTCCATCCTTTCGTTTCTGCTATCGCTCGCCTTCCTCCAAACCCTTTCTTTCTCTTTTTCTCTCTCGTTTTCTGCCCACACTAGTTGCTCCTTTTGTTTTCACCGAGTAAGTGAGTCAGTGTGCGCGGGCAAGAAGAAGAGGCAGCAGGCGAAAAAACAGAGAGAGCACGATTGGTGCGAGAGGGAGGAAGAGATCTAGAGACGCGAGAGAGGAGAGACAGCGAAGCGTGTCTGGACACGCGAGATGCGAGGATCGAATTCGACCCTCGGATGCGGATCCACGAAACTCTCCATCTCTTGGCTCTTGGATCATTCTCGAGAGAACGTTTCTTCTCCTCCTTTTGTCGATAGATTTGACATTGGAGAAAGATTTCTGGGACCGTAGTCGCCCGTTTCCAGACGCGTCTCTCATATGGAAATTATTCGGCCAGCCTATTATGTAGTGTATGCGTCACTTAGACTTGTAAACGCTTCGAAGATCGGGTCGAAATTAAGTGGTTTTAATAAGAATCGCCATCTAAATGGAACGGATGAATTGATTTCGACACGGTTTGGCGAGCAACGCCACTTGTCTTCCTTCTCTTGTGTTTCGATGGGCCGAAGTGTACGGAGGCAACGCATTCGTATGCTGTAATTTGCATCTCTTCTCGCCCTGTTCCTCGCCCGTATATAAATATTTAATGGAGCGATTTCAGTGTATATCAACCGGCCGTAAGGAGATCGCCTTTACACCGGCTAAGACTATAGGTTACAGTGAATGCACCTTCCGACGAATTAATGTTCTCGGCAATACCACGATACGATCCAATACATAGATTCTTACGAGAGTAGCTACAATCGGTCGCAAAATTTCTCGCACGCTTCATAAATTTCGAACGATTGAAAAAGTCCACGCGTTGTCGATCAATTTCATCCTACCGAAATTGCCTTTCTATTTTTACGGGCAAACGTGAGTTTTTCGTCCTCTTAAAAAATTTTCAAAATATCGCTCGTCTTCGCGATTATACCTCCGACTTCCATAACGCTCCGTCCACTTATCGGCCATTCTTGAAAGAATTACGTCCTTGAACCTGATAGGTCGTTCTCATTTTCAGCCACGTCGTATGAAAATTCCTCCGTATACAATGGCACAGTGCCGTTGAAATAAGAAAGACCAACGAAAATGTACTTATCGCGTTTTTCTCTTGCGATCGTCGCTCGAGATGTTCGGCGAAAGTTAAAACGGGGGAAAAAATGATGCCTAGATCCCGCGTCGATCATGTTGCGACGAAGAGCCAGATAAAGTAACGAATGTCTCTCGCTCGCTAATTACTAATCGGTAGAAATTACAGAAAATTGTTATCGCTATATTACCCTGTTCTCGTGTGACGATCTCGTAAATTCGCACGGTGATTCGGGTGTCCTTAATCGCCTTTTTCACGCAACTCTATCAGCATAAAGCGTCGTGTAAAGCGGGCAGATACGAGGAAGAACTTAATCGACGAGCCGTTACGCTTCGCCGTAGCCACTTACCGCGAAACCGCCCTTTTAATATCAATGTCGGCTCGTGCGAACTCGCCTCGTGCGAACCCGCCTCGATGAAGTCGTATATACTTAAGGTGCTGGATAGACTCGTAGATAGCGTGGTGAAAGAGCACCGACGGAAAAAGGAACAGTCGGAATGTTGGCGAGGGGCCATTTATCGAACGCGTCGCGAACTCGCTGTGGTTTCTGTCGGTTAGATTCTACGCGAATACGCCGTAAGGAGAACGTACTCGTAATTCTATCGAACTGCGTGAAACGTGGTTGGTGCCGGCACGTAACACAGAAGCCACCCATCTTCCGCTATTGCCAACGAAACTTTCAATAAACGATAACCTTCCGGCTGGAGGCTTCTCGAGCGGAACCATTCATTACCGGGATCGGCAGAATCGTTGTATTATAGCGTAATGTAGGTGGCTATACCGCGACAACGGTAGCTCGTGAAAATATCGGAATATTTATGAGAGAACGTTTTTACGAATACGTCGCGTGCGTTGTACGAAAGTTTTCGAAACTTCGTTAACGCTGTAATGGGACACGAGTGTCGTGACTATATTTTCGTACGATTACAGTTACGCACACGATACATATATTCGTAAAATGTTGCTAGAAATGTGGAAAGACTTTCACCAACCGCTATGCACATATATGGACACGATACAGCATTTATAAAATATCTCTCTGAGAATGATTGAATATAATTCCGGATATTCGGAATTCAAACAAGTAAGCGATTATGTCTTTCGGGTTATTACAGTTTCTCGAACGAGAAACTTCCTTTATCCTGGCCCGTTTTTGCGAATTTTTGCGCAACCAGGCAGGCTACTTCTTGCTCCTTTTTGTAAGCGTTAACCTTCATGAGGATTCCGTGCTTGAAAAAAGGGAACATAAATGAAATATTAGTGTCGACGTCTTACCGTGTTGTAGAGTAAATAAGTACGTACTCGGTTCTCGGAGGTAATGTCGGTTATTATAATTCCATCTGTACATGAGAAAAAAAAAAAAAAAAAAAAAAAAAAAAAGAACGAGGATATGCGAATAACTTGTTCCAATGATCGCATTTTCCTCTATCGAAGACTGAATTGAAAATACGATTGCGGCTACGTTTTTTTTTCTCTCGTTGTTTATCGCTTATACCTTGACCGTATCGTAGTTTATGGTTTATTTTCGATCGAAGGTATGTACACTACCGGCTATAAGTATTTTCGGACGTCTACTCTGTTCTTTCTAGTTAAACTCTCCTATTTACCATTTCAAAACATCCGAGAAGATCGAAGTTGAAGTCGTTCCTTCTGTCGTCTTTGTTTCTTTTTTCTCCATTCAACTTGAAGTATTTAGTCACTGCTTTGTAACGACCTTTACGGTATAACTTTGAATGAAATATAAAAAAAAAAGAACACGGACAAGTATTTCAACGTGTCCCGATAAACCTGCAAATATTAGGCTATTTTAACTTACGAAGGACAGAGCTGAATTCGCGTCATGCGTGCTTCGTAACGCAGAATATTAAACAAAGTAGAACTTGTTCGCGCTGTCCAGTAAACGTAACGAGTAGGTTAGATATTCTGATATTTGTAGCGAGCAGCGTACATCTGATTTTGTCTGATTTCTCGAGCGCATTCGTTTCGCGAAGAGCAAACAAAATTCGCGCAATAATGGCAAACGCAACGTCGATCTCGATCAAGGTCTCCCTCGTTCCTTGCCTTTTTACGTTGTTCTCGATTCCGTATAAGCGCTTCTATATCGCGTGCGGATGAAAAATCCCTCGCGATACCTTCGCAGCATAAATTACGTTACCAATTTCGTAGTCAATTTACGCTCCGAACCTGATACTTGCCACTGATTGCCTACGTAAATAACGCACGGCTGTACTATGACGAATGAAGTTTCTAATAAAATTCGTGAAATATCACCGTGTTGTTCTCGTTGGACAGAGGACGCGGCATTCTCGTCGTTCTTCGTCGATCGAAGAAAAGTGGTTCGTGTAATTTAGAAGCCATCACGCGTGGTCATCCTTGCACGCACGTATTACGTATACGACTCGTGTTAGAGAAGTGTACAGTCGCGTGACTAAAAATACAATCCTGTACGTAGAAACGGTTATCTATCGCCGGCATTGTTTCATGGACAATCATCTATCTCGAGCCTCGACCCGTATAGACGTATGATTTCTTTCTTGCCTTACGATACGAATCTTCTACTTGTCATCTTCTCCTTTGTTTCTTCCCTTTCTCCCTGTTTCTCTTTTATCACTTCCTAAGGGATATTAATCCGTCGACGAGTCACTCTATGACCAGCATGATTGCGAAATTAAAAGTTTGTACAGAAAAACCAATTTCGGACAGATCGATCTTAATTCTTGCGGATACGAATACGATACGACTTAGTTGCAGTAGAAACGAAACAGGCCGTTAAAAGATAGATATAAGATCAGGAAATAAAAATCGAGGAATTAACAATCCATAAAAGTGGATAAATCGTTACACGCAAGTGTTTGGGAATTTCGAATGGCCGATCGACTCGTCTTCCCTCGGTTAACAGGTTAAGAGTTACGATTTCACGAATTACCATTGATACGTTGTAACGTGACCGTAGCGACGAGTTTAGACGCGCTCGAAATTCGTTCTCGTTTCTGTCGCTGATTGCATATCGTTTCGAACAAACTGCAGCATGCGAGCGTGACGCAGCGGGGTCAACACTCAATCGGTACAACGGGAGCTGAACGTGCATCTGAGAACACAAAAGAGACGCAAAAAGCAGGGAGAAAGAGAGGCGATACAATAGCGCTACTGGTGCTCCGACAAGCGAGAGGAAAAGGGAGTAGGCAAGAGATAGAAAACGCGGAGGCAAAGTGGGCTGGAGTATCTGTACGGTGCGGCGTAAGAGGAAAAATTGATGGCACGGTTACGAACGGTCCTGCTGCTGTTATCAAATAAAAGCTAGCCCGAATTTCTTTCTTGGCTACGAGTCGCCGAATTGTGACTGCCATTTTTAATAAAACACGTTTCTGTATTTCTAGATTTATCGGTACCTGTTCCAAATCGTCCGGTCATTAACAAGCCGTATCGCGCCACGAACAAGCATACTTTCGCATTCTTCGAGAACAGACTGATTTGTTTATGTCGACGGCTAAAATTCTTTTTACTATTCTAGGCTTTCGAAGTTATTTGCGGTTGAAAAATCACGATTCCAAAGATCACGTGTAAATTAGATGCGGTATAATTTGCATTACAATTCGAAACATGTAAAGAATTATTACTACCATTTCCTAAATATTATTTTCCCCGTCACGATTCACGGATTGAATTTCAAATAGAGCTATGTAACCACAATGGCTCGCTACGAACACTAACCCAATTTCGTGTCACCTGCGAATGTCTAGGTTTTCAATAGATCTATTCACACTCACGGACGCAATAAAATCGTGACCGATGTATTACACGCGGGTCTTACGATCCAGCTGACAATTTCAAAGGCATCTTCCTCGTTACCTTTGCCGTAATTTATGCTAACTCAATTTCCTCCAGAATTACTTATTTAAAGAGCAACGAAATTGTCCTGGCGCGCGTTTGAACAAAGGCGAACGTATCGCGAGATAGTTATTTATTATCTTCGTTTCGAATTTTCTGAGTTCATCATCGGTGGTCCCCGTTTACGTTGTACGAACCGTTCGCAGATCACGTTGACTAACTTCATAAATTTGCGCGTAAGCAGAAGTGGCGATGTTTTACAAACGTTTCTTCTTTTTTATTTTCCATAGAATCTACCGTTATTTATTAACATAAATAGCAAATAACTTTGCTTACGATACACGAGCTTGCGGAACTGCTTTATCTTCGACATCGAACATCAATCGTGTACTTGGATAACGAAATTGGGAAACTTATGAAAGCTGTAGTTGATCGGTCTGGCTTTTCAGAGGCTCGCGTAAGGATTAACGTTCGAGACGATGCGACAAATTCATGGCTCGGACTCGCGTTTAACGTACAGTGGCCTAAATTTCGGAAGGAATTCTAACATTCGTTCAAGATCTTAGAGAATTAAGTTACGGCTGCTAATGCTGTTGATCGGTTTTGGACATCGGTCATTTCGTGTCTGAGGCAAGTACCTTCCTGCCGAGCTTCGGAAATGTCTTATCAGGTCGTATCTTGTATAAACACGTTCCACCTGGTCTCAGGCCGTCACGACCCACGCCATTTTCTACTGTCGCTGCCCACGTTGTTTCGTAACTTTCCACGAGAACACTTTATCACGCACCGTTCGTCTCTCGTATTGTTCTGCTCTGTTGATAGCGGTAGAAAGATCGCAGCATTGATTATACGCATATTTCTTCTAATAGCTTCTCGCTAACGGTGTTAACGATCGTAGTTCAGAAAGTAAAGAACGGTAAGAACAATGTGGTTCAAAAAAATAAACTCTAAAAACGCGTACTTCGATATGCCGATAGGACAGACGCGTACGTTAACCCTTGGATATCGTAACGCGATAACGAAGAGTTCGGAACGAATAAGTTAGAAATTTATTATCCTTTTATCTGGGAAATTTCATGCAATTTTATAAGAGATGAAATGGATATTGATAATTACATCGAAGCGTGCGGAAGAATGAACCGCAGTTGGGGTTAACTTTGGTCGTTGCAGCATCAGCTCGTCCTAAAGTGATTGAAATACGTACATACCTATAATTAGGAATAATCTGTCGGAAGTCTACGACGTAGAGAAATATTACGAAGTAAAATGAAAAATACGAGCGTAAAAATATAATATCCGTATAAGATTCATTTGTATGCCTCGTTATATTTTGCGACTGTAAAGTACAGCTTACGAAGTAACGGCCAAGTATTTTAAATTGGATGGAGATAGACAAAGATGAAAATAACAAGAGCGCGACAAAGTAATAAAAGTTCGGATTTCTCGAATATTTCAAAGTGCTAGGTAATACGTTGTAACTACACCGTTGAAGGCTTAATGGAACGTTAGACGAACATGGCCGACGTAGGTGCCGACGTAGAATAATCAGAAGCAAAACGTAGAATTAGCGAAGGATACAGGCCGTGATTAGCCCGGACCTTTGAAAGGCGATCGAATTAGTTGGCTGCTGCGTGGAATTCCCTGTACGGGACGATTTGTAGCAGTAATCCAGGCTTACGGTTCCCGGTGCTTGGATGCGCTTTAATATGATTTAAACCTACCACCGTGTTGGCTACCGTGTTACGATCGTGAAGCTCTTACTGGCTACATGGGCCTTCCAGAGAGTCCTTGAGGAGAACTCGAGAGAGCGCGATGAAGCGAGACAGTGATACACGCGTGCGTACACGCAAGAAAGTGGCGTAAAATACGTAGGCGAGGTACCGGTTTTTTCCGGACCCACTACCGTTCCTCTTTGAATTTTAAATCTTTCTCGCTACCGAATGCAATTAAGCCGCATTCACCGCCAGACAAAAAATTGAATTCGTACAACGTCCTATACGATTAAATTGCAACGAAAGCGCGTCGGTTCCTTTCAACAGCTAGCTGCTGTATAATAGTTTTATCTATCGGTAAACTTGCTCGCGCGTGCCTTTGTACGTAATTTGCCTCGATGTAGCAGAGCTTCGTTTCGAACATTTCTTCTTCGCCTCGTTCTTCTCCGTTGCTCGACATTATCCCTCGCATAGCGAAGCTATAATATCCGACCAGCGTTTCTCTCTTTCAAGCAACTCGAAATGTAATGGAAAACGGGTTATTCGCACGTGTTTGCCCTTTGCAAATTCAGCCGTTCACGTGCGCCGGCTGAGACAATTTCGTGACGCGAGTCACTCGAACACACCGGTTCGTAACTCGCCTTTGTTTTCTCTGTCTTTAGTCTCACGTGTTTTTCTTCGTCTACTTCTTCTGCACTTCCTTTGCTCGTTCGTTGAGTAAGCGAAGCGAACGCTTTGAGGTAGCCGCCGCGTTGCAGATCGGTCGAGGCGACGCGACCGCGACGCACGAAACGACGTACCGGGCGACGCACCAACGAGATACCTCACTGCGGTCCGTGCCTCGGCAAAAGTGACAAGGCCCCGGTAATTATAACGGGTGGCGCAAAAAAAAACCGACGCTTCTCGTCTACTCGCCGCGGATCTCTCGTTTCGTCCAGTATGCACTCGGACATGCAACTCGATAAGCAACATTAGCCGCAGAGTCTTCCTCCGTGGTACTCTCCTTTTCGTACATTGTTCGCGTCATCTCCACGATCTTGATAAAATATAATCCACGCAGAGTTCGTCGATCGAACCAGTCATCTTTATCGCGCGACGAAAATCGTACGTTGGATTCGCTGGAATTATTGAATTACGCGCAGCTTCGATAAAATCAATGAACGCTATCCAATGAACGCTGAATATTGAATTTTCATCCTCGCCGTCGTCGATCACCAACGGTAAATCAATTACGTAATAAAAATAAATGAAACGCAAAGCTCCAGTTTGCGCATACAATATGGTTGTAGAACCTCTAATTGCAAAATTATATTATCATTCACTTATCCGGCTCGATCAACTTGTTTCCTAGTTTTTGGAAAAGCACGAATTACAGGCAACGATAAATAGTCTTTTAATGGAGAATAATAACTCAACGTTGCTATTGAGAATTACGTATAATTCTTTGTAATTGTGTTCTGAAGATTTAAGATTCAAACGAAATAAGTTGAGAAATTGGCAGTTAAATATCTTTTGACGTAATTGCAGATAGATGTATGTGATATGTCGTTAATTGTTATTGATATTTAACTTATTAATCATTTATTTTTCTGAAAAAAATGATTTACGCTCGTATCGTATATGTAGCGACATCTGTCATCCACGAGTGAAAGGTATAATGTTTCGTTGTCAGCAAGAAGATGGCAGTAAAGTAAGGTAAACGATATCCAATTGCCGGTAACATTTTTTGCATACGTACAAAAAATATAAATGAACTTAAAATAAACACTTAACGAAAGTTTTTTAAGAAATCGGTTAAATGTCGCATTAAGTACACGAATTGTTTCGTGATATTTTAGATCTAAAACGCTGAAGAAAGCTATTCACAATTTATTGTACGAAGATAATCGAACAAGTAATATATATCGTTTCATGGTAAATTTTATTATAAAATATCTTACAATTGTATTTTGTTTTTTTATTGTGATTTTGAGTGAAATTTTAGTGCAAAGGCATTTAAATAATATTTAAATATTTTGTACATTACCCTGAATGCGTAATTATGACAAATACGATCGACTGATTTGGATATTTTTCGCGCCATTTAGGGCTGTAAGCATTTCTGAAGGATCTTTTCGCTTTTTGTATTGCTTCGTTATTTTAGTTTAATTTTATAATTAATAGGATTAATTAAAAGGATTAAGTCCTAACTTTATTACAATGGAACAGTTATTGAAACGTTCAAGAGTCACAAAAGAATCGACTATTTGTGATATTGCATCATCTATCAGTAAGTGAATGTTTTTATAAACGAAGTTAATTATGTGGTAAAATATGTTACATATATCGTTAAATATTTTCTGTGTATAAGTTTTGCAAATTTTCAATCTTAGCATTAAGTTTTCAAATTGCTTACACTCTAAATAAAAGTGAGGTTATGTGTGTAGTTCCTTTTAAATTGTAAACATTTGCTGTTGTAAATCATCAATCTTTCTGTTACGTAATATTTCAGGGGAAATATCTGAATCAATTTCGTCTGTAAGCCAGAGACACAGAACTCTCTTGAAAGTTAATAAAGCATTGGTGTTATATATACAAAATAAGAAAAAAAGTCAACAGATTCAAGCTGTAGACGACATACAATCTGATTTGGAGCAATCAAGATTGGAACAAAATTAATGATTATAACTTACTTACATGATAATATACAAACACAATAGTTAGTAAAATACCTTTTATTATTGATGTTAAAATAACGTATGTAAGTTCTATGCGTTAAATAAATATACTATAATTTATAACTTATAATAATGAATAGATACCAGTATATAAATACTATAATTATATGTTGTGTATCTATGCGTATAAAAAAATGACATAAAGGTAAAAGATTAAACGAGGTCTATGCAATTAAAGACCTGTTTTATAAAATTATGATTCGGTCTATAAATTGTTAATCTTATTTGTATTTAGGATCTGATTTTTTTTTCGTGTCAAATGTTAACTGACTTTTTTTTATGTTTGTCCGAATTCATAACCAATCCCGTCTGTAGATAGAGATTAAGTTTTAGGCAATAGTATCTTAGTCTTTCCCTTTCTTTTTTACGACGAAACATATATGTGACATTAATAAACACGCAGTGTACATTTGGAAAGGGAAGATAACATTTTATTTTGATTGTATTAAATAAAGTGATAGTTCAATCAAGATGTTTTTGGAACTATCCGTATCTTCTGATTTAGCTGGAATTGCCTCCTCGCTATTCAAGAGTAATCTGCATTTTCTAATTTTCTTTTGAAGAAAACGCGTTAAACAGAAAGTTTGTCACCCTGAATGTTTCCCTCTTGTTTCCCCTGAATTCCTGTTCGAATGTTCCAACGTTCAATGTGTTTTCTGTGGTTTGATCTAAAAAATAATTGGGACCGTTCCTCCACCTTAAGACTTGTTGCCCTTTTTTAGGTAGTTTATCAATGGAAAACCATATACAGGCTATTTCATTCGCGAATAGTTATTTTGCTTTGGTCGATGGTCTTGTTTCTGGTTTAGAAAGTCAGCTCTCGGAGGATGTGGTCCTCTATTGGTTTGGCAGTTTGATCAAAGGCAGGAAACACGTGTCTACTTTCTTGCAAGCTAGTAAACTGAATTCAAGGCATATATTCTCACATATTGTATCGACCACTGATATCAGTTACGAAAAGGAAAGATTAACTCGGTAAGAATACGCGAAGATGAAAATTATTAATAATACATGAAAAAATTAATAATAGATTTCATGGAATGAGAAGAAAAATTTTACTTTTAGAAATAAAACTTTAATTAACATTAGATTTTTATATAGGAACAAGCTTTCTTCGTGTCATTATCGAAAACAACAAGAACGCCAAACAAGACGTAATAATTTCGTCAGTGATAATGCGATCTGCGAGCCGTTCCTCCAAGAAATTAGCGCAATGGACAACACGTTTTACGATCTGAGCGAGAATGATCTCGGCAATCTTTTCAAGCTCGAAATCTTTTCGACCGACATAGAAGAAATCGAGCGTAGCATTAATAGGATAAAATTGAAAGAGGAAATGGTACCAACCGTCAAGAGAGAGCGTGGTCGAGGAGATGAACACGATGTCGTTCAAGTTAAGTATGTGGAGGCGAACGGCGAAGTAGAATTCTCCCGAAAATCGTGGAAAGAAGGCAAGAATTTTTTTTCTCGTTCTACAATAATGGTCTACAATAATGATCAGAGAACAGTGATGAGAATCATTGTTTGACTTTTATAATTATCTTCACGTAATATTCAGATCCTTTTACATGATCCAAGTTTTAATTTCATTAGAATTAATCGGGTTAATCTTGTTTCATTGAATCATAGGTTCTTGGAACGCGAATATCTTGCGTTCCTCTACAGCTACTTTTCACATTTGGAAGCGGCCATGTAAATTGCAAATTGCATATACCATCTCGTCTCAATGTCAAACCTTGAAACAACCGCGTGAAACTAAAAATGTTACGGTACGATTCGAACGGCCTAAAGTCGGACTACCCAGTCTACAGGAAATTAATGAAATTACTGGTAGACTGGTACCCAATACGAACGATTTCGGTGGATTTTTAAGGGATATGGATTTCTCTGAGGATCGTAAAGGCTTTCTAGAAAATCTGAGAGTCGAAATGGCAATTAATGATCCTTGTATGCCATTATTCACTCCTCAGTATGTTAAAAATAAGCTTGTCTTTAATAAACCGTCCATCAATATGGATGATCGCAATGATAAAGGCAAAAAAAGGTTCGTTTTTAACTATCAGATTCATCTGATAATATATCAGGATATTGATGGATGTAACGCGAACGAGTGTTGCACAATTTTAAAGGAATGAAATTTTAAGAGAGGCAGAAGTATAGCGCTTGATGCGCAAAAAATAATCCTCTTTTCTGCTTAAATAGTATTAGAAAAATCTTTGTCAGGAAGATGATATCGTTGGAAAAAGATCAAGAAACCATTTCCTTTTTGCTTTTACAAAATAAATATTCTTAAATTACAAAGTAAATATTTTTCATTAGTTTTCTTTATTTCTTCGTAAGTCTACACGTAAGTTTACGTAGTTGCGAATTTTACGCTTCAATGTATTTAAGTATTGTGCATATTATTAAATCTGTTTTTTCTGTTGTGATAAACTGAATGATTTCGTGTTCATCGAGTCTTAATCGAGTTTAAATGAAGCAATCGCTAGAAAATACACAACATGTTATCTAAGTCGGTAATATTTGCCACGGTTATAAGTGATTAACCTACTATAACTTATTTTTTAAATACTCAGAGATTTACAAAGACGACTGTATTTGCCTGGTACAGTATCAAATCTGAGTTAAAATATGTTTTTTTATGTAGCATTAGGTATGCAATTTTTGTTTTCTTTTAACTCGAATAAACTCCACTTTATAGATTTTACCAACTTTGTCAGTCTTTTTTTGCATTGTCACGAGTTAACTAATGTTACATTTTCAGCCATAAATTTGAAATACCATAATTGTTAATTTTATTGTTCATTCGAAATGGAGGATTTTTCTGGCAGGAGAGTTCACGAAACAAAATTGTGAATTGAGTATATCGCGTCGAAAGCTTTAGTTTTAGCTTTTAAATATTATTTATATTTGGATTGATCATTACAATGGTTCTTAAAGAACTTTAATCTTTTCATATGATATAAAAATTCAACTATTTCACCATATTTTTGTTTTATTATAATATTTTCATTCCATTTATTGATTCCTTAGATTCATATTATACGATTCTAATAGTAAATAATTTCCAAATATAAATCTCCAAAGTTTATTAAAAATGTACGTACCTAATAGTGTAAACAATAGCCTCATTATACGTATTTATGTATATATAAAGTTTCTGTTACTCTCCGAAATTAAAGTAATGCGTATAAGCGTGCCAATTCCTGTTCCAAAACAACACAGTACGTACAATGTTTACGAATGTAGATCCCCCCCCCCCATGACATTGGAAATTGCGTGGCGAAACTGGAGAGCAGAAGATCATTTAGCTGTCGAATTTCGATGCGATAACATATCACGTTGCGTTAACGTATTCTATAACGTACTCTAACCTTTTCGTGGCGTTCCTTCCGTAATTAATACACGCGTTTATTTAACAATTCATTGAACATCAAGATAACGGAATTAAATAGCTTTTTTGAAATTTTCTGTGTTGATTTTTCTTCGATCGCTGTTTGACTGCTGGCGTTATCGGTGCCTTGTACTGTAAGCTTTTGTAATGGAATATGAGTTAGATTATCGTTTTATTTGAATATATTTGTCATCGCTCTACACATTTGTTTTAGTTTTAACTTTTGGTTCTCTTTTGTGCAGGTAATTAGTTGATTGCAGTAATAAGTCGAATTACATCGAGCTAATATGAATAATTTATGTATGGACGCCACGATTAATGATAAATCCGACGAATCTTCATAAAAATATGGTAACAATTGATTTATTTTAACAAAGATAGACATATATAAACGATTATATCGTTTTTTCGTTGAGGCATAGGTAACATTTGGTACATACAAGTTTCATACTTAAATTATATTTAATATACAGTTCATATTTATCTTACAATATATATTCGATATATAATAAATTTACAATACATAATGTCGTAATTATTTGAAATACTAAGATGAATATAAGAAAGGTTAAATAAATCATTATTTTATTTGGATATATGTGATCATTTCCTTATTTCAAACGGATTAAATGAATCATTTTATTGTTTGAATTTATTCTGTATTCTGAAATGTAAATGTAAAATTCGTGATAGTTTAACAATAGCTTCATGTAGACAGATCTTGTAACATAGAAATCTTAATAGTTTTACAATAGTTTCAATTATTTCGATAAATATTGTAACATTCGTCCGTTCAATTCAAATCTTTCACATTTTGCTATATTACGGTGAATTTGCTACAGTTAATCTCATATATGTTTGCAGCCTATAGTTTTTCCTCAGAGGTGGCGCGCAAGTAGACGCTTCAAACCAAAGTTCCGCGCGCGTTTTTGCGTAGTGTTGTTCATTACCAATATTTAGTTGTGAAATTTTAATTTCTTGCAAATATTTTGGGATATTTATAACAAACTACATAGAATATTAGTGGAGCGGGTTTTAGGCTCTAGTAACGAACAATTACAGTATGATTCTTATAAATGATTGTATCACGTTCACGGTATTCATAGACATTTGTTCAATGTTGAGAAATATTTTGTAATCTGCAACTACTAACTTTAACATTTATTCCAATTTCTTAACGATCATTTCTTAACTATAGAAAGATAGCAGTATTTTCTAAACAAACGCTCGATAGAGAAAAGAAAAAAGAGTACAAACAATATTTTGCTTCTTTTCTGATTCCCCCCTCACCCCGCGAACTAATTAGTTTTCCTTTCAGAAAATATTTGTAACCGCGCGCAATGCGGTTGATAGAGTCAGTGTTTGTCGCGCAATAGTTTGTTTCAATATTTTCAAATCGTGGTAGCTTTGATTAAATTCAATTAAACAATCGCATGTGAAGCCACATAGTAAAATATTATTAAGTAAATTTGCAACGCGATTGCATTACCGCAGTCTTTTATTTTTTTCTTTTTTACATATTTTTTTTTTTAAATATACGTTTTCGATATTAGAGTCAGTGCATCTTTCAAGAGGATAAAGCCTCTCCAAGAGCTCAAGAATGTAAGTATACGTACTTGTATATTGTATTTCAATTTATTCAATTTTGTTGTATATCGTTTGAATTATTGTTGGTTAAAAAGCGAAAATGTTTGATAATTTGAAAAATTGTAAACGCTTTTCTACTGAAATGAGAAGTTTAAAAGCGTTAACAGTCAATTATAAGATAGGAATGTCTGACGTTCATCAGAAATCATTGAATTCTCAATTTTCAGATTTCAAACTTTTATATTTCAGTTCCAATTCCTAATTCAATTCATTGAATTATCAGTTTTATTATTGCTAAAGTTTCAAGTTTAAGAATTTTTATTTTTTATTACCTCAAATATTTTAAATAATCAGCAAAATATGCTTTTAGAAACAAATTTTAATATTTTATGTACTATTACAGATATCTCAAAGCCCTAAACTTCTTCCTATTCTTTGGGCAAGGTTCGACGATGGCTCAGTAGCCAAGAATGTAAGTACATATCTTTGCTTTGTAGTTAAATTGGCTCTAATTTGTATATTTTGCTTTAAATACTACTAATTAAGAAACAAAATTTAATTGAAAATTTGGAAGGTTAGGATTCCTATTCTTCTATTGAAATAAAGAAGGTGTCAAAGCTTTAATATTGAATTATAAAATAAGTATATCTGATATGCTTCAGAAATCATTAGATTGTTAATTTCTAGGTTCCAAAATTTTACATTAGTTTCAATTTTTATATTTATTAAAGTTTATTAGAATTCCAAGCTTTATTATAATTAATCTTCCATCTTTCCTTATCTCCAACTTGTTTAAATAATCAGCATTATGTTTTTAAGAACAAATTGCGACGTTTCATGTTATGTTACAGATTTTTTACAACTCTCATTTCCTTCTATTCTTTAAGGAGGATCTCATCGTGCTGCAAAAGCTAAGAATGTAAGTAATTTTACACACTGTGCTTGAATTAATTTTATTTTCTGTAATTTGCTTTTCACTGAAATAAAACAGAATAACCTAAAGTTTCAATAATAACAATAATAGTAAATAATAACTATAAGATGAAAATATATGTCTGATATGACTAAAAAATTATTAGAGATCCAATTTTTTTTATAATTTCAATCTGCATTAGAATTACTAACATTTCAAGTTTAATAAATAGCAATTTTTTATTGCCTCAAATTTTTCAGACAATTAACTCTGTGACTTTAAGAGCAAATTATAATATTCTATGTTTTGTAACAGGTTGTTCACAGCCTCCATTTTCACCACGTGTTCTCCAATGATTGAATTGCTTGATGATAGACTTGACATCCGCTGAGCCAGTGCAACGTTCTCCGCGTTTAATGGTGAGTCGCATGCACTTTTGTTCCTTCGGTCACTCAATCATGTCGTAGGATGAATGATCCGAATCGACACGGGTGACTGGTTGTATTACGTAGAATTTTTTGCGAGCATAGTGACCGCGGATATTTATTATATCTGTGAGTAGTAACATTTTTTTGTTTATATTTATTTATTAGTTCAGGATAGGTTTTCTTGCACGTCGCGTTTTTGAATTTTGGTAATAATGCATTGTGAATAATAAAGAACTGGTATGCGTAACGTAACGTTGACAATTGGTATATGTATATGTGATTGAAAAGATTAAATATTTATATGAGCATGTATTTGTATGATCAAATAAATATTCAAATATATAGCGAATATTAAAATGACTAAGTACTTTATAGCAGAGAAATCGGATACCCTCCGACTTCGTCGCTATGAAAATTACCATAATTATAGAAATTATTATAATAATGTTATTGACAATACTTATCTTCTGTTTTATAATAGTATCGAACAACTTTATTATTCGAGTTCCATATTCAATATAATTTCAATAGAATTTGAAATTGAAATATAAAGATATAAACGTTCAATCCGTCCAAGAATGTGCATCAGATTTCATGTGCAAGAAGACACTTCGCGACAGATAGATTTCATAATCAAAACAAGTTGTAAATGCAGCTTTTGGATTTTTAAAGATGTGTTTTGATGAAGGAATCGTCTGAAGATATTTAGATTAATATTTCACTTAGAGTTCGCTATTATTCATTGAATTTAGTACGTATTTGCATTCGATCCTAATTAGTCTTTTAATAAATATATTCTTTATTAATTTCTTTCACTCAAGTTTAGCGTCTTAGTAATTCGCTGAATTAACAAAGTAAAATATAGAGTTATTAAAATTAAAAAATGGAAATAAAATGGAAATGAAAAATCAAAGAATATTAGCCCGTTAGATACAAAATAAACCTAATAGATACGCTGATCATAATTTTAGCTCAGGATTTTCAGGTTTAACCCATTCCATGTTCGTCGCCAAAACCTCACTCACGTGCCCAGGTGCTACTTGGGTGGGAGAAAGGCAATGGGCATGATGACGATACTCTATAAGCTTAACAATCTTCTCAGCGACTGACGTTGCGTTAGCGTATCGTGCACGACGTATTTTCTACATTGTGTGTGTGTGGTTAGGCTGTAGAATTGCGTCGTCGTTCTTCTGATTCCAACCATTCTAATCTTAAGTTTACAATGTACAATGAAAATATTTAGATACGCTATTAAATATAGCATATAATAAACGGTAATATTCAATTACAATGGTATGAAATTACCACTTATTCCAACGATATCTCTCAATTTCCCCAAATGATATAATATGTCACAGACTAAGAATGTTTATATAACATGATCATGAATATTAAGTAAGATTAATAATATTCGATATATCCTACACGCATCTTTACCATATTTTACGCAATGGTCGCTAGCCATCGTCAGTCGATTTCAGGAAAATGGTATGTAAATTAGAGTGTGAAAGTTGCGTGGAACTCGAGTGTCGGAGGCGTCCCGGGACGTCTCTCTAGTGTAGGCTCTTGCGCTTGAGTTATGTGTGAGAACCGTGGAGCGAATGTGTTGGTGTGCTTGTTTTGCAATTTTTTAAATATAGGGCTAGGTAGGATAGGTAGCGTACTTTCTGGTATGTGTGTGCATTAATTATAAGTAGGTAGGGCCGGGCAGGTTGGCACAGTCTGTGATCGGGTAGGCGCGTTTCCGCGTGTCCAACCTGTTTCAGGAAATCTGATTTGAAAAAACGATGATGAAGCTGGTGCCACGAACGCGCATTGCATTTGTCTCTGGCTTTGCCTATCGATTTTTCGAATTTCGCGGTCGTGGTCGCGAGTAGGGAGTAGGTCGCGAGTAGAGAGTAGGTTTCGAAACGAACGTTTTTCTTCTGCTCGAGCATGCACATGCGAGCGATCAACCATCACTGTGATCGTTAGTCGTCCGTGTGCATTTGAGTCAGCTTCCGCCATGTACTTTTTTATTTCGCCTTTATAAGTTATTTTTTGTTTCGCGATTGAAAAGACTCGAGCCTAGATTTAAGTTTCAGCGGGCATGGCGCCCGAAGAAAGAAGAGGCTACGAGCCGAAGAGGCCCGGCAAATTTGCCATAGAAGAGGGCAACTACTAATGTTCTTCCATCCTCTGCATCATCCAGAGCATGGAAAATCATTCTCGTTACTACTTTGTCACTATGCTCGTTTGTAGTATCGTCGTAGTATTTCTTTTTCTTTTTTTTTTCGCCGATGCGCATGTCGGCCCATCGCCACATTGGGTAAATCGCGTTTTTTTATAAGCGTCGCGAGAGACCCATTACGGTTTGAATTAGAGTCGCGAAAAAGTGATATTCGTGCTTGCTTTAGTGTTGCGAATTATGACATCGCGATTGTCTTTTGCAATTTTGATTATGAATAGAGAATAATATACGTATTATAGTTGATTTTGTTCCCTGTTATTTGAAATTATATTTAGAAATGTCCAATTTTCATTACTTTTATAGTATCACAATTTCTATCGTAATATTTATTTGAAGTAGCTTTATGTTCATATATATGATAGTATGTAATAATTTTTATTTAATTTGTTTTAAGAATTAGTGTTGCGTTCTTTCATCGCGATTGTTTTAATTAGTTGTTTAGTTAGAGTTGCGTTGATGAACGATCGCGATTTTTGAAGTAGTGTTGCGCCTTATATTAAACCCAATTTTCTTTCACTGGACTGTGAAAGAATACCTGCTCCTGAATCGTCTGATGCAGCATTACACTCGATATTAACGTTGTGAATATTTAAATACCAGTGCATAGATCGATATTTATAACCGAGACATCCTACTTTTGCGTTTGAGAGTTTTCTAATTTTTTTTTTGTTTTTTTTTTTTTAATTTTAGTATTTCATTATATTGATTAATATTTGGAAATATTATACGAAGCACTCTTTGTGATTTATATTGAGAACTTTCGATTTTACATTTGACTATACTAAATTAGTGTCGCGAAAAAGAAAAGATAATCCACTCATAGCTTATTGCTTGGGATTATATCGAGTGGCTATCGATCGCATTCTGATGACCATGTTGGCCACTGATTCGTTCTCTTCTTCAGCACACCGCGAATTATCATAGCGTTTGTTAATGAAAATACTGCTAAAACATGTTCGTTTGTCAGTAATGAATATTTTTTACTCGCAGTATTTTTTAATAGCGTAATATCTCTTACATTAAAATTATACACTAAAAACCACACTTAGTACATTTCAAAGACATAAGAATAAAGTAAATAAGAATTCAGTAAATGATTAAAAAAGAAAAGATAAGTAGGAATTTTACCAAATTTTTTCTGTTTGAGTTTATTTCAGGATTCACTGTGAGATTGGCAGAAGAAGACTCGTATCCCATAAAATGTCCTATGTAGTTTTCCATTCTTTCTCTTCGTAACATTTAGATCTTTGTATAGGATTCCCACAATAGATCCTTAAATTTTTATATCGACAGGACTTACAGAAAAGCCTTTAGATTTCTATAGGTAGGGTCTGCAAGAAAGCTTCGTTTTCGTTTAAATTACTTTGAAGTTTGTTTCAGGGATTGCTTTAGGACCAATAAAAAGAGGTACACAAAGTAGTTCAAAATATGTGCATGGAAAGTATTCTAAATTGTACAGGAATCATTTCATACAATACCCCTCTTCCCTGTCCTGTTATTATAGTCAGATATTTATGTAGATAGAGCTCATGAAAATTTTAGATTCTTACCAAGCATGTTAAATTAGATTTTCAATTAGGTAGGGTTTATTGAAATGTGTAAACGTGATGCTTTTAATTTGGGATCGTGGTTAGGTAGAGTATTTTTGATACTGTTAAAAAACGATTGTTTCTTAGGAGCACTAATCTGGACATAAGTAAGTGTTTTGTAATTAAATGCATGCATAAACAAGGATGGTATTTAAAGCAGATAAAATAAGGTAAGGTAGACAGGTAATATCATTTTTCATGAGGCGGATTTCACTTTTATTTAACACTTTTGAATGTCAATTTGCGTACGTTTTTATGACGGTGAAACTATAATCTAGTTTATGATTTAATTTAACCTTTTTTTAAAGGTTTAGTTTTTTGCGCTTTTTACGCAATGGCCAAGAGGTTAAATGTTCTGCAAATGTACATCAAACGGGGAATTTGTTCAACTTTTTAAATGCAGAGTTAATATATTTTTGCATAAAAGGATCGTGGATAGGGAGGGCTTCCATTTGCAGCAAACCTACACGCGCTGAGACGTAGGCAATCAGTATTGTTTCATGTATAGAATTATTAATTATATGATAATAATATGACAAGAATACAATAATTACGTGACAATAATACGATTTTGATTGGCTGCGATTGTGATTGTATTATGCGGAACATTTATAGCTCAAAAATTTAATTTATATTTCTTGAAGTTTAGTCTACAATATATTCAATTTTACATAAGTTCTACATATAAATTTTGCAAGGATTTTCCATTCTCATCCTGCCCGGCGAACATTAGGACGTTGACGAACGATTCGATTTGAAAGATGCAGAACTCCTTTAAAAGCTAGTAAAACAACGATTTTATATATATACACACAAAACGATCGAAAGTGGCAGCATTCAGATAAGATCAAGATAGGACAGATCGCAATAATCGTGTAACTTTCTAAAGTGACAATGTACAAAAAGATGTATAAAATAAAATACCTTTTGCAAATTGATACTAGAAAGTGCAGCTAGCACAATATGCATTAAATAATTATATTTTTTTATATCACAGTGCTTTTTAATTTTAATGGTACATTCATTTATACCTTACAATAGTGAATTAATAGTACATATTATGTAAATACTGTAATTACATATTATGTGTGCTTTTATGTGTGTGTATGTATGTGTGTAGCAAAATGGCACAAAGGTGAAAGATTAAACTAAATAAGTGCTATTAAAATAGCTGTCTTATAAAAGTCTTATGATTCACATTTAGTTTATAAACGGAAGACTTCTTTCTATTCTGGATCTGGTTTAGGTTTCCTCCTAGGATCATTTGCATCTAGAGGAATTATTACTGGCGGTACATCTGGTTTTTGTGTTTGCCCAAATCTGTAATTAGTCCCTTTCGTAGATGTGAACCAAGATCTAGATATCGGTAATTGCTCACATCTGAAATATTTTTGAGTATTAAAAGTTTGACATAATGTTTGAGCCTTCAACTTCCTCTTTTATAAAAAAATGATTTGCATACTGTTAATAAACATACGATGTGCATTGACGAATTCATTCGCTAGAAGAAAATAATATTTGACTTCAATTGATTCAGTTGAAGCAATAGTTTAATTACGTCGTTCTTGTAACGTACAAAAGCAAGCGCAGGGTGGAAACAGGGATACAGTAAAGAGATTTATTTAACGTAAAGTAGCATTCAAATGTGTAGTGGTGGCATAAAAGAATTAAAGAAGACAAGCTATGAAGATAGGCGTTAGTTCTTGCAAACGAAGCAGAAAAATAAAGTTACTTAAAAAAAAAAAAAAGAAGGAAATACAAAAAAAGATTTAATGTAACGCGCGCAGCTTACAAGATATATAGAACAGTAGAGAACAGTGAGGATAGTGTGCTCTTATTTCCGTTGTTCTACTGGAGAACGTTCACACCTGCACGTATTCTGGTTGTAAAAGAAGCCAGTCGAACATTCATGTGCGTTTCTACATGAACAGTTACAATATATCGAATCCCAGATTTTTTCTGGGTGCTGATTACATTTCGCTTGATCGTCCGTGTTGCTGCACACGCATCTACATTGATTCTCCTTATAAACCTGTTTGGGCGTGCAATCCTGAAAAAATTTTGTTAAATAAGATAATCTAGATCCTATCTTTCTTCAATTTCGAATTTAATATTCTTTAGCTCTCTAACGTATAAATACATTCGGCGTGTGCAATGAAAATGTAATGAAAGTGTAATGAAAATTACAACGTCAAAGTTATCACGGATTGTCGAGGTGTTGAGCGGGTTATACTAGTTTAAGGAGGAAGATCTCAATTATCGGCTATTCTCAAATTACCGATGGTTTTATTACGCAGTCACATCCGCATCTGATGTGCTCATCTATTGGTACGACTTGTTTGCCTTGGTACTCGAATCTACCTTGCGCTGTCAATTTTGCCAGCATGATCTTCAAACATTCGTAATATGTAATTATTTCGAACATTATTCTTTATCTGTAATTGTATATTTATCGAGCCGTCTTACTTCAAAATTTCGGGTTTCTATTTCCTTTGGCTGACAAGAGAGTAACTCGTTTCCGCAACAGCCTGTGCATCTCTTGATTCGCGTACACCGGGGAAAATAGATGATGGACGGATCGTTAGGTTGGTATGTAGGAACTACGGTTGGCGAAGGTTCGCAGTTAGCTTGCTTTGCCATTTCACTATTCGAGCGTTCTTCAGGTACACCCATTCTGCCTAAAAGAGAAGGTATTGGACTGTTAAGCAAAAGTTCGGCTCGCGATCCTGATTCTGAATTAGTCAGAGGATTTCCCTTTGTTTCCACTGAATTCCTGTTACATCCAGTTCAGTGCGGTTTCTGTGGTTTCACGTAAAAAGTAGCTACTTGGAAACTTTATAGCGTAGAAATCGTCGCACCTTTTTACGCAATTTAAAAATGGGAAAACACACGCAAAATATTTCACTCGCTCGAACTATTCTTCATTCGAACTATCTATTTCAATAGTTATCTCGTTTTGGTCGATGATCTTTCCGATTTAGAAAGTCAGCTCTCGGAGGATGTGATCCCCGATTGGTTCGGCAGGTTGATTCGCAAGGTAGGATAAACGTGTCTGCCTTCGTGGAAGCTCGTAATACGAATTCTAGACATATGTATATTCTCGCGTACGACACCGATCGCTGATACGTTAGCTGCAGTTACAAAAAGGAAGAATGTCAATGTTGGAAAAAGAATTTTACAACATTACAGGAGATTAAAGTTAGGATCTTTACGTGGAAACATATTTTGCTGGTATGACCGTCAAAAATGCGAAAAAGATGATAGTAATTTCGCCAATGGTCATAATGAGACGATCTATAATAAGCCTGAATCCTTTCAAGAGACGGAAATGTCATCAACGTGTAACGTCATAAGAGACTGTAATCCGAATGAAATCCATGCGAAGGAAATCAGCGTAATGGACGACGCGTCTTACGACTTAAGCGAGGGTGATCTTTGTAATCTTTTCAAGCTCGAGATGTCGTCGTCGACATAGAAGAGATCGAGTAAAGCATTAATAGGATAAAATTGGAAGAGGAAATTGCACCAACCATCAAGAGAAGTGTAGTCGAGGAGATGAACACGATGTCGTTGAAGTTAAGTACGTACAGGCAAACGACGAAATAGAATTCTCGCGAAATTTTTTGGAAATAAAATGATGATTAATACTCTTCGTTTATTTCCTCGTGTACAATAACGAGAATCGTCGTTCGATTTTTATCATCGTGTTCACATAAAATAATGGACAAACAATAATGAAAATGATCGATCAACGAATATATTCTTCGAGGACCATGAAGGCTTTCTGGAAAACTTGGAAATGGACATGGCAACGAAAGGTCCTTGTATGCCGTTATTGCCACTCTCCTTGTCTTTAACAAACCGTCCGTTAGTATAACATGCCGTCGTAACGACAAGAATAAGAAGAAGTTTGTTTTAAGATTTATCTAATAATATATCAGAATAGTAAACACGTAAGACGATTCAGTGTTGCACGAATTTAAAAGAACGAAATTTCAAGTCGTATATCTGCAATTATACGTAGTTCTACTCGCAGATTTTACGATTATAAGATTTTTATGTTAAGTGCGTTTTTTTGTGCTGCGGTCAACTGAATGCTCTCATGTTCACCGATAGTCGAGGTTGGTTATACAATGTAATCGCTGGAAGATAACACTCAGGTGAACGCGTTTATCTAAACAGACGATATTTGTTGCAGTTATAGCCGATTTACCTGCTATAATTTGTTCTTTAAAATGCAAAAGATTTACAAAGGCTACGGATTTACGGATACTTTTTCCTTTTAATATTACCGAGTAAAAATTTTCCTATAAAATAACATTCATGATGAATTATTCTCGATATTGATCTATTTAAGAACGTAAACACTTACTAGTAAGGAATACTTGTGACGGTGATACACCGATCATTCGAAGGAACTCTTCTGGCGAATTGATTCTCTTGACTGTCTCCGACGACTGCGATTGCTGGAAGTAATAGGACATTTTTTACAAAAAAGAAAAAGGACATGATTTGTGGAGAAATTTTTACGTTCTCTGTTTGTTGCGAGATTATCTTTTTCTTCGTTATCTCGATTAGTCAATAGCACAACTGATAATGGTGAAATGATACAATACTATCGCCAATAAAGCCCTGATTAAGAAAGAGTTCTTGCACGATAATTTACCAATTAATAATATTAATAAACTAACAAATTGCGAATGGTAGATTTTTCTTCCACAATTTTATTTGTAAAACTTCGTTTGTTGCATTACCATAGTTGTTATTATAAAGTAAGAAAATTGACTAGTACTGAGAACTTGCGACTTGAGATTTGCAAAATATCATTAATACTATTAGTTGAATTGTGCAAGATGAACCAAAAACCAGATAGCTGTTTTCCTGAAAAGACTTATTCTATTTTTTTATTCCGTTACATACACGTTCGTTAACAGAACCAATTCTAAGAAGAAAAGACATGTTAATTAGCCACTTTTTACCTGATTCTAATCAGGAATTCCAACGTTTTGTCATGCATATTAAGGAATGAAGAATTGAAAGGAACATTGGTGTGATAACAGTTATGCGCGTATCATGTACTGACGTATCATGTTTTCAACAATGCCTTAAGATCACTAATATGGGTCATATGATATCGAAAAATAGGAGTCGCTGCGCTACCGTTCGGGTTATAGAAATAATCTAAAGAGAGACGAAATTCGTTTGGAAATACCCTAATCTCGAAGAAAATGTACGAACGATGGAATCTCGATGTAATGATCGGGGTATTCCCGCTAATAGCTAATCGATGAATCATCGAGTTCGATGGTGCATACTCGCGTGACTAAGGTAATCATAAGAGGTACAAAATGATTTTAGGTCAATCATCCGGGAAACTATAAAAAAGATTAGTTTTTCACCGCAGCTATATTTAGAATGTTGTTAAAAAGCATTTTTTAAGTATTGGTCACTGGTATGAGACTCCAAACGTAGGCATGCCGAGTCGTTTTTCAACCACACGTTCGCCTTTCCACCTAAAACAGGTTTTGAACAAGCTGCTATCGTGTGCACACTAAAAATTCCGCAAAACGTTGAACCGATTTCTCAGAAGCATCTTTGACGTTAACGTTGCGTCTCGATAGATGCGGTTCGTTCGTTTCTTTTCAAACGTTTCAGAGGTGACTCGGCCAGTCACCAATTTATCGTGCATACGTATTTCGTACTATGGTTATCTCACGTATATCGATAAATTGTCACCGATCTGACACGTTAACTTGGATATTTCCACAGGCGCGGAGGGAATCGGTAACGGTACGACCAGCGTTTTAATAAACAGATTACGTATTTCGTGATTTGCATAGCTGAGAAATCCAAGACATTGTACTTTCCAATAAGCGCCGTCTCTTGGCGTCTTACAGGAATTTTACGGCGACTTTTAAAGATCGTCTATTACACCTGGCGTTAAACTCGGCCGTATAACCCTATTGTAACAGTAAAATATGCGCTGTACACATACGGTGATGGCGCCGTGACCAAACAAATATTATCTTCGCGAAATAATATTTATCACGACCTTGTCGAGGGAATAGATTTCACCTTGCAACGATAGCGCCGCTGTGTATACGCTTTTTAAATCGTAACCTAAATTTCTCTTTGGTTTCAGAGGAATGAGGGTCACAATTAGTCAGCGAAACTGTACATAAATACCGGTCGTTTGGAAACCTTTTAGTTAATTTTGTTTCGTTCTTACAACGACGAATTTTACCAATTCGCTCTGATAAAATTAACCGTGTCTCGCAAAGTAATCGGCTAGGTATTCGCTCGAACGTCGAATGACGTGTAATCAATTATCTATATATCGAATCGCGAACAACGTGACAGGAATCCTAAGCGTGCATCGCGAGGTTTTTTACTTTTCAATCTCGATCTCCTACCTTCGTACCTGCTTCTATACCACGTACATCCTTGACATTAGTGTTATACGGCCTTCGACGTCATTCAGATCTTTGCGGGAAAAGCAATCGTGCTCTCGTTCGCAAGGATGTCGTAATATCAATGCCTACGGTCGACAGAAGGAACTGCAACCGCTTTTCGTACTGTTACTTAAGTTAACGTGTGTGCGGTGACGATAATGGAAAAATAGGAAACGATACGGTAACAAAACTGAAACGGATGACTGACTTCCGCACAATTTGCTACAATTGATAGCGTGTGTTTCATATATTTTTGCGGTAATCATCGTGTATTTCGATTTTCATGTTAAATTCGCGGTAAAAACGTTCCGTTCATTGATCAATTTCAGAAGCTTATATTCATAAATATCATATCATTATTCATAAAGATTAATGGCGTTGCTAAATGTTAACAGACCGAGTGACCAATATATATGTTCGCGTAAAAATACGACTACGACGATAAAAAATACGACCTGCGTCAGTTTACGACCTGGTGGCTTTTGCACACGAAACGATCAAATTAATTTTTAAACGTCCGTCACATATGTTCTTCACAATGCTCCGCGGGATAACATAATTGCGCTATTTATCGAAGTGAAAACGTGGGAGTGTTGCAACGCGGCTCGTGAACAGTCTCTTTGCGTTCCACTCGTGAAATACACGTAACGCTTTCGAATCTCCTCGATAAAATATGTGATCGATTTTACCAATAATAATGCTGTGTTGTCTGCTATTCTTGGTTCGACCGGAGGCTTTGTCTGGCTTGGTCTTATCTGGTCAGGAAATACTATGTCAGCTTTATGGGGCACCACCAATTCACAAAAAATCACAAGAACGAGCGTTCTGTATCTGATTAAACGCCACATTTTTGCTGTTTCCTGTCGCCGCTTTTCTCCGCGTGTTCACCACAAAAAAGATGCGAGGAAAGTTGTCTTTGAATCATAAAATTCGTTCTTTGTTCACGCAAACTTGACGCGTTCAGATGTATCGGCGATTTCAATTACGAGAAATAATAATCGCACGTGTTTACGTGACGCTCGGTCTCGCTGTTTGCATTGCACTCAAATCGCTGTTTGCGATGCACGAGGAAAACGCGAGGAAGTCACACCTGAACAGGTTCGTATGCTCGCGCCGCGATCGACTGCTGAAGCGAGTACGTCTCGGCGCGTATTTCTGGCTACACACACGCTAATGCACACGCGCGTATTGCCACACATACGGAGCACGGAACACACGATTTCGCTATAACACCGTAGCAATAGTATCATTTTTGTTTGCGGTAACTACCGATCGTTATCAGGATGATACTGTTTATGAACACGGAGTTATCTCGTCGGCCAAATTTTTTTTTTTATGTTTGCTCATTCTTTTGTTTTCTCATTGTTTTGTTCTATCGAGTCATTAAGTCATAGTATCGTTACGATCATTGATTCGTAGTATCGTTAATAACAAACTTGTGCAACGTTCGTAACTGTTCTGATACGCTCAACGTGGTCATCGTTAAGTCTGCATGTTACTCAGTCAAATTTTCACGATTACGGGGCTAATGCGCGACGTAGGCGATGAATTTGCATGTAAGATGAAACTATTCCGAGATTGCCCTTCATAACGAGATCATTCAAGGTGCTAATTTATTTAAGTGGAAGGACAATGTGCTGACGTTGAGTGTGTAAGTGTAATCGCAGTATAGCTATATGCTAGCAATTTTTTTTTGTTTATTAATAATCGCAGCTTAATTAGGAAACGCGGTGTTTCATATTTGTTTTATATGTTTATATGTCGAGACTCGGAATTTCCAATGTTATTTATATTAATCTTTGATCGAAAATGGAAAATAGGTTATGGGACAGTAAGGATATATTCTAACGATAGAATTATAAGTGAGTTTTAATTCCGTTATCCTAGACGCGTTATGTAGAATTTTATGCGGATTTTATCTTGTTTAGAACTAATGTTACTGTTAAGAAAAAACTAGAGACTGATTTTATTATTGAGAACCCAAGCCAAAGGGAGCAGCTATTTTCTCAGTAACAAAGTCTCCGATAGATCGATTGTCGCCTGCATGTTAAAATCGCGGTCTGTTTAAAAGTACATCGATTCAGTTCGATCGAGTTATTACGTACCTTACGTTGACGTATAATGATTGGAAAAAAAACCACGACATAAACTATGCGTCAATAAATTGTTATTTACTTTACATTTGTGAATCATAAACGTGTACAGTTGCAAAAGAGTAACTGGATATACATTTTGCAATATCTGATAAGGATAGATATGCCATTAGTCCTTGATACTCCGAACGAGTCCAACTAGTCGTTTAAGAACTTCTTGGAAGAACTTCTTATTTAAATTCGACTAGAACAAATGGAAAAAATAATACACAGTTGCACCAGGTATCGAAAGAAATTTTATAATTTTCGAGATTAATCTTTAATAACTTACCTTTTAAAAATGTCTAAGACTTTTCTGCAACCCATGTTACGAACGTATCTGTATCCTGGTGGACATCGTTTTCTTTCTGGAAAGGTAAGAGGCCTCGATTCACTCGTAACGAGGAACACGCACAGAAAAAGAGCAAGGATAATGAAACGTAATGGGGCCATCACGTATGCGCAAAATACAAACAATTTCGATAGGACTGTTTTTAAAAATTCGTTAGGTCCTTTAGATCCTAGCTATTCGCTAAGCTACTGTCGAGGCAGAAATCGGAAACTGAAATAGGAGGTAATGAAAATATGTGTAATATATTGCTTTCTATGTAATTCCCCTTCCCTTCTTCGCTTTATTCGCACTAATTTGCGGTTACAATTCATATCCTGATTACGCACATTGCGGTTTCCACTTGATAATTACGCACGATGGTTTAGCGATACCATAAATTAATTATTAGTAGGTACGTAGCAGGCAAATTTTTTAGACGTCATAGTCGTGTTACTCATACGCATATTAATGAATTTATTCTCCTTTGGTAATTTAACAAAGGTGTGAATTCTGACGTTTCGATCCTAAAATTATTTCTAATATGTTGTTCTTTATTGATGTTCAAGTATATATCTATAATAATTCGATGAAATTTTATAAGTAAATTACAAAACGTATTCTAGTTCGTAATATGTATGTAAATACATTTTTTACAAATTGTTGTATACAAGAAATTGGAATTCACGTGAAAGGCGTTTTACCTTGTGCAGATTATTTATCTCTATATGTTAAGTCAGATTCCAATGTCCTACTGACGCGAATGATTTATCTTTATAAATGATTGATTTGATCACAGTTCATAATTGAGATATACGCTTGATATAGAATAATATAAAAATGTCGTTCTGCGTAGATTTTAACATTTCGATCTATTTATAGAAATTCTAATCGAATTACGAACAAGCGATAAAGCGATTTCCTTCCTCTGAATCTAGCATAAATTGATAGTTCCAATCTTTCGAGGTCGAGTATATGTCTGTATCGTATCAGTGTTCCTTACTTGGTTCTTCTTGTATTTCTATTTTAATTTAGACATTTTTTTTGCTTTTTCGTTCGAATTATTGTTTTACTCGTTGGGTAATCCATTTGTGTTGCGTGCACTTCCTTACCGACGCTGCGTTCAGGAAAGAAGAATCCTGTAGGATTTCAGTAACGATTTAGACGGCTTGGGAATACTTTGTCACGAAGTATTCATTACTAAGAAATGATTAGAAATCTCGATACAGATTAATGGAAACGATTTTTTATTACGAATGTAGCATCTAAAATCGATTCGTATTTTGAGCAGAAATTAATAATCCTCGATATTGTTTATCACTGATTTGTTGATCCGATTTTTACTTCTATGAAACTATTGGAGCTATCAATATTTCGTCACATAATTTCATAAGTTTATGAGTGATAATTCTACAACTGATAATTCTACGATTCTACAATTCTATAATTCTACAATTCTACAGTTCCATAATTTTATAATTCTATAGTTCCATAGTTCTACAATTCTGTAGTTCCATAGTTCTACAATCGTATAATTTTTTATAGAAGATTGCTTAAACAGATAACTTCTCCATTTTTGTTTTTCAAAGCATACGCGTCCAACCTCATCACATGGAATTTCTACTTACTTAGAAGACAGCCCTACAACGAACTCCAATTATCACTCTGCCCGGTGGACAATTAATCGGGACGTTGATGAAGGATCCGGTTTTAACGTCGTCGTCCTTAGGTTGGAATGGCACGAACTTCTTTTTTACGTCCGATATATTCGGAGATATCGTATCTGCGATGTGCAAAGATAGAAACAAGACGAACGCTGTCGCCAGTACGATCCACAGGAATCTCATGTTGAAAACGATGGAAGATTCGACTTCGTTTCTAACGATTTGCTGAATTTACTTCGGTAATCACAGTTATGTCGTGATTTCAAACGGTCGTTGGCGGATAATGTTAATACTACAACTGACACGGTAGCGATAGAAGATTCGAGATCAAAGTTGCTCGTGCAACGTAATCGATTGCGAGAAAAGTCACCAAGTGTATTGCGACGAAGTTTTGAAGACTGAATCGCGATGACACTGCCGACCGAGAATTTTTATAACTATTCAATGACGCGGTGACACGTGCTTTATCGTCGTTGCATTTCCACTGCTTGCCACTATTCAGATTACTATTTACACTGGTGAGATTTTCAGGTTGAGTTGACTCGACCTTCGCGTTCGAATATAAATGCGAAGTTGGAAAACTCGTCGATAGCGAAGAAACTGTGTCTCTGCGGCTCTTGTGTAAAAGACTGTCTTATCAGTACCGTAAGTATCGATGGTAACAAGAAACCGTTATCGCGTGACACCCAACGCATTAGCTACTGAAATCAAGACAGGCCTCGTTCCGAAGATTTTCGATCGATGTACCAACTTCTCGATCATCGAGGGAAGATAATTCGGTAATTCCATGCAATAAGTTTCATCGTTGGCGCGTTGTTCCGTTTAAACTTGCTTTACCAAATCTTTCTGCATATTCCACGTCGATCCAGTCTCTCTTGTGCCGGGCAAATCTTCCTTCGAAGAGGAGCTTCTATTATCGTACCTAGAATCATTACGTTGTCGGCCGTGGAATTTACATTTTTCTTTTCAGCATAGTTTGTAGCGGGAGGCGATCGTTTAGTGGAATTCGTCACAGTCCAAATGGACGAAATGGTATCTCTGAAGGACCAGCTGCTGGCGAGAATTACGTGAACCAGGAGCAACGCGAGTATCGAGTTCCAAAATCGCATCGTCTTACGGCTACAACCACGATCAAATTAATCGTAACGTTCGCTTTCTATATCCAACGAAACTCACTGATGAGTAATAGATATAAGTAATCGAAACACAATCGTTTCTATTATGAATGAACGATCAACACGGAGGATCGACGCGACTGTCATTCGTTTCGTTAACGATTCTTGGTTTTCTACTAAACTTTAGCTCGCTCGTCGGCAGCATTTTATTTTCATCGGCTCGCGATAACCTTTAGCGATATTTTCGAGGAGCAATCGAGCACCAGCACGGACCGGTTTTTTATTTTCAAGCATTTATAGTCCCGACGAATTTAATTTTGTCCATGTTGGTGCATCGATATTTTTCATTGACAACATCGATCAAATGTTCTCTATCAATTATTACGTAAAGTACGATGCGATACGTAGTCGTAGCTACATTAGATGTTTGCGAAATAATCAATTTAGCATTCGTCCGTGACGATAACCTTCGATGACGACTTTGATGGTCTCATTTTTTGGTGCAGCTTTTGCTTCCGTCCCTGCAGACAGTTCACACGATCGCTTTCTGCGCTACGTATTTCTCATTGCGACGTGTGCTTTTTGTTTATAAATTATTGTAATCGATTCGATTGTTTAGCTTTCTCTGCGAGCGATTCCGTTAAATAATCGAATCAGTTGGTGGCGCCATCACGCGTTTGCTGCATAAGTAATGAAATGACCGCGTGATAAGTGCTTTACTCGTAGAAACGTTAAATCGTAAAAGAGATTCGTCGGTGAATGAATTGTGTCAGAAATTTTTCTGTTTATCGTATTTCGGACAACTAGCGCTCAGACGTTTCGAAGAACGTTGTTTTGTGTATTTTTTACGCGAATTTTTAATCAAATTCCTGGCTATCGATTAATTAACTTATCAACGCTACTGCCTTCTTTGAGTCATTCGAAACGAATCGCACTTTTCTATCGCCATTAGGTACTCGACTGTGAAAAATAGTTGGTGCAAATTCATATTCTTATGAACGCGATTCAAGAAATGAGTTAATCATCGAACTAAAGGGATCGATACATTTAAAAATCTCGTCTGAAAATCCGATAATCTTCGTTCCTATACGTCTCTATTATTTTCACTTCGCCATGGATACCGAACGATTTTATTTTACTTTAATGAATAAATAAATAAATCATCGTCCCATTAGAGTCGCGATGTACATAACTTTCCTTTTTCTCATTCGCCTTACGCATCCTGCAGCGACATACGATCGTTTCAAACGTTTTATGCATCGAAAAGATAGTTAACAGGGTAATTGAACGTTGCCATAATCGTATTTACGAGCCGCTTCACTTTATTCGAAAACGTTTAAACGAACAACGGGTGGTGGAGGCTTCAGTGGCGGGGAAATTGGAACGAGTCGAAGTGGCGTGCGTGAAAAAAACGATTTCGATTATCGCGGGAACGGATCTGGAGCGTTTGTTACGCCTCTTCCAGTATCCAGTGAAGGGTTGACTTTTCCCCAGAGGGTACATAGTTGTACGTACCGCCGACGATCGTTTACGTGCGTAACATGTCGCGTCGATTTCTCAAACGTACGCGTATTACAGTCAGATTTTATCCGCGATTCGCTGTGCACGAGTGGAATATCTGGGGCGTCGATGATCGATTTTACAGGCGACAAATCGCGTTTAAGCCTGCGACGCGATCTGTCCTAGGGCGGCGTCGATGAATCGTCATCTCGTACGCGATTAAAGAGAAATTTAGCGAAATTACAATCGTCGTCGGAATTCGGGTAAGAAACGTTAAGATGGATTTTGCTATGGAAGTAGGCAACGTGCGAGATACATATTTCATTATTCAGAATTAATTCAGTATGCTTTTCGAGTAAATTTACCGTTTACTGTCGTCTTTGCTTCTGAATCAGCGATAGTTTATTCGAACGATAGGTAGTTGTTAAATAAATTAATAACTTGTCCGATCGCAGTAACTCGCTCGCGTTTATCTCGATTGACGAATCGGTAACTTATCGTTAGTCACTGGCTGCTACGATGTAACTTGGATTTGATATCTGTGATATGGGATCGGTTAGGTAACAGAAGGAAGGTGTTCGAAAATTTCCACTAGAACGGCCGTATCCTCCTTTATGCGAGAACTGGCTAGGTTCCCACGAACGCGGTACGCTTGGTCTAGAAAGGCAATAACAAGAGACGATTAAGATATAGTCATGTTGCTCGTCGCTTCCCTGTTCCTGGACACTCGGCCTGTCGTGCACGAATAGCAAACGTAACGGCCTCTAAACGTACAATTATTCTTCGATACACTCGATTCAGAGGATAATTCTTCCTCCGCTTGCAATCTCCTACCGACGTAAGTAAAGCGTAGAACAAATAAAACTCGTATACCTCGGTTTCCTTAGAGAATTCGCACGAAAGGTTTCTACGAGTGACGCGTGTGTCACGAATGCAGAATCAAACGCGTACCTAATTGATCGTGGTAAGAAACGTAAAAGTTGGACACCGGTGGACGCGTCCGTAGATGATGTTGAAGCGAAAAGGCGTCGGAGACAGTTTGATCCGGCCGTTCGAACCGGTATTACTTGGGCCCGTTGGAATAATTTTCGGCCGAGAAGACGCGAAACGTCGTGAAAGAGAAGATGCTTATCGCGGATCGATGCTGAACGTTGGGAAATTCTGCGTGATACAAAGCCGACCATATACGTATTTATTCGTGCTGATATGTGTACCGCGTGGAACACAAGCGTGTATACGCGAGTCAGTCCGGCAGTCCGTCAGCCAGGCAGCCAGCCAGTCAGGCAGCCAGTCAGCCGGGCAGGTAGAGGTAGGTAGGTAGGCTCGATTTAAAAAGTAAATGACTGACGGACTGAGGTCGCCTACCAGGCAATTCCAGTAGCGGGCAATTGCGTGCAAGAAATTACTTGCCAATGCTGACTGGCACGCAAGCTCGAAGCGAACGCGAACGGCGAAGGTTGATGGGGCAACGCGGCGCGGAGAAGAGAGAGGATCCGGAGGTGGACTTGAAGCGGCTTCGTCGGGGCCTTCTCTTCTTCTTTCAAGCATCGACGATCCCGTCATCGTGCATGCGAGCATCCGTGGCGCGAATCACCCGGACGATTCATCTCCTACCAGCGGCGAAATTTCGTCTAAAACCCATCCGCCGATCTGCCTCGTAAACTCGCGCGCTTCATCTTCGCGATCGCGTGACCTTCTTTCCCTTCGTTTGCCATCAGTGGCTGCGCCTTCTTTCTTTCTTTTTCGTTTCGATCATTGCGCTGTTCCGATTCCACGCCGAGAAGGATAAATCGATGAAAATTTTCATAAAATTCCTGCGGCAGAGCGAAACCTCGTTTGTTAGAACAGGTCGGGAAACTAAGCAGTTCGGCATAACCGAGTAGTTTCTATAATTGAGGTTTACGAGCTGTAACCATCGTTTCTTACTATTATGTCGGATAATACGACCTGGGCCCTCTTGCATAATTAAACCAATATTATCAGACAGATTTTGCAAGTCGCGAGTCACAATTTTAATAGTAATTTTTTTTTTAATTTTCTTCCTTAACGATAATTGGTTTCGGTAACAAATTTAGTGAAATTTTACGATCATCCCATTCGATGTACGATTGCGAAATTGTATAGGGGAATCTGTGACCTGTAACTTGTCAAATCGCTAATACGTTCAATACGCGGAATTGAAATCAAGCGGTTGTTTCGCGTCCAACTGTTTCTTCTTTCGTACGCTATAGTATGAACGTATTATAAATAAATATACAATACATCGCTATTTGTCATCGGCAGTGGTACAAGTAACAAAAAAGTAAATCTTAGGGCAAAGGTTCTTCAAAATTGACAAAGAAATCTTCGCGAGTCGTCTCAACGATATTCTGAGGCTGAGTTAACGCAAGGAATGTTACTACTATTCGCAACCGAAGATGAGCCAGCGTTGTTGTAAAAATAAGGTCAGGTTGATAGCGACGCAAGTAAAAATTTTGCCACTTGACGCAAAACTAAAAATAAATTTGAGTTGCGCCATTATCGTAGTCAAGCAGCCACATAACATGACGAATAAAACGAACATTAACTGAAATTGGATATCCTCGACCTTAGTGCGAACAATAGAGGCTCACCTGCGAGTTTATAGTTAAAATTCAAACGCTTTGAGGAGAATTCTCGGGTTACGCTTGAAAAAATACACCGTTGTATCTGTTATAGCACTTAAATGCTACGTGTGTATGCTACTTGATAGTATTTTTATACGACTACGAAAATATAACGCTACGAAAATGAAACGTGGAATTTATTAAAAAATGCTTCGTTGTAAAGTAGGTGTACGTGTAAACATTTTTGTCGCCATTGCACGTACTTGGAAGGTGGTTGTCATGGAGCGTGTAACGAAGGTTGGAGAAGAAGTTAGATCCGACTCGGATAAAATGCGATCGAAACGATGAGCCCGAGTAAAAGCAGAAACGTCGTATCGTATCTTCCGTAGCCGGTGCCGGGCTACGTCTCTTGTCGGCATTATACGGAACGCGCACACCGATTATCAAAACTGTCGCTTCCTTCGTTACCTTTTTACGGACATCTGCGTCTCCCCCTTCCGCGGTCCGATGGACCCGTCGCGTTCTCTCCGTTGGAACCGTGAAATATGATTCGTTTTCTGGCAGCTCTCTATGATGCCAGATTCCATGGAATTCGACCGCGTTTAAATGTCATTCCGTTCATTTCAAACCGAGAGCCCTTTAAGCTCGCCAAACGATTTGCTCACGGCCAGGGACTCGATTAACGTTTCTTCCTTTGCCTCTTTCTTTCTTCATTCCTTTTCAGAGTTTCTTTTTCAGGTCGGAATTTATATTCGACCGATGTTTTCGCTGAGTCGGCCATTCGTGCGAAGCGACTGTGAGCGGACAGTAGATACGTGTTCATGTTTTCTAAAGCGAGAGAAGCACGGAGAGAAGTGGCGGTTAGCCGATTGCACCGCATAAAATTTGTCGTACGCAAGAAATTATCTGTCGACCGGGGGTAGGGGATAATTTTACGAGGCTTCGTGCAACGTCTTCACGATCGTCGGCCCGCAACGTCGCCTAATTTTACGAGGCTGTCCCTTTTAACGTCTTCTCCTTTTCAACGAGATCATAGCGTAGAGGCTTGCGTGCCTTTTATCCGGCCACAGATTCGTGCAACGATCCTCTTTCGGGTCGAGATCAAGGCAGCGGCGACCTCGGGCTAATTTGAAAATTGAAGCCGTTCGCGTCCTTTGGAATTGACGTTTTCATTGTGCCCACCAAGACGAAGCGGAAAAGAAGAAGAAGAAGAAGAAAAAAAGGGTGGAAAAGAAATTGAAACGGTAAAGGAAGCAGCGAGAAAACGTGAAAGCGAGGAGGAAGAAAGCGAAAGAAAGGCGGTCGTTACGTTTACGCAATATCGCGGTGCTACGGAATCGAAACCGCAGTAACAAACACACTGGTGAATGCGAACATCTGCTCGCAACAATTACATCCGCATAACATTGGCTGCGGCCGGTTGTGTTCCTCCCCGTAGTTAAGCGGTCGCGAAAATTCACGGGGCCGAGGTAGCCCGAAGAATTATGCCGTTGCACCGACACCGACTGATTTTACGATGCGCCGTTGAGCTCGTATCTAGCACGTCGCCGCCTTATTTTACGACGCTGCCCCTCTTAACGCCTCCTTAGCCCCGCAGATCGGCCAACACGCGCCCGTAAACGTAAACGTAAACGGCTCGCATACGTTCCGTGCTGAATTTCCAGCCGACTCCGACACGCTTCGTCCTCGATGATTTTCCCCTGTTGCCCCCGCGTCCAAACGCCGCCCCATGATTAACAGAGACCAACCCCGCCGTTATGTTATTGCGCGCACCCTGCGAACCCACGCCACTTTTCTCCTCCAGTTTCTACGCGAACCTGGATACCTTTGTGTCTGCGCGGAACAACACCTTTTCAGGTAACGTTCATCACGTTTGTTTCTGTCTATTTCCCTGGTTGGTTATCGAGTTACATCGTATTAGATGGTCGAATACGTCTGCGTCGTTTATTTCCACGATACTCATTTACAAGATTTTACTTTCCGGTAACATACTCGTTCTTTTAAATACCAATATCTTAAATATCAATATAGAATTCTGAATTTATGTGAACTTGTTACTTGTCAATTCACTAGTATTACTCGCGCAAGGGGGCTCGAGTATTCAAATATTTATGCACGATAGCACATCAACTTGACGTTTCGACCGTATCATTAAAGATATCGAGCGGGGCATCGTTAATTAAAAAAATCGGAACGTTTCGAAGATACGGAGATAATCGCGTAAAGGAAAAGTACGCGAACCGAGTTAATACGTTTGTCAGAGGGATCGGTTCCACCGTACTTCGCGTTTTATTATTTCGCGTGCGCTCCAAGTTGCGACTTTTAATGTTCCTTAATCTCGTTGGAGACTTTAATGCCGTTATCACTCGCTAACATCGTCATTACTGCGGTGCAGTTCGCGCTACGCTTGGATCCGGTTGTCTTTCGTCGAATAAGTAATTTCTGTTATTAAACGAACGAGTATAGGCACGGTTCAAAAATGTACAACAAGAAAATCATGGAGACGAGGCGTGAAAAAGAGAGAAAAGTAGTTAGAATAGGTGTAGAGAGGACGAGGAGAGAGATGCAATGGGCCAGACTCCAAGAACAATGATCGACTACCCTGCCGAATTTTACGACGTGGCTTTTTTTTTCGCGCCGCACGGGTTCCTTGCGTGCTAACCACCTTGACTGATGAACACACCATGTATAACGAATGTTACGGGTATCCTCGTGTTGTAAATATTGTACAGTCTGGCTACTCGAATACGCGAACGCGTATGCATCATACGGTTTTCCGAGGATATACGGTAAACTGCCTGGAAAATCATAAGATACGGTAGAACCGCGCGTTTATGCGCGCTACGTTTATTTACATTTATTTCAACGAAGTTTCACTTAGTGTTCGATTAAATGAACTCTTATTACGCGAACGAAAAATAATAGCCAGCGGAGAAAATTGACGAACTGCAGTTATATAAACCATTTGTCCCTCGACAGGCTGCGAAGCTGCGAAGAAGATGAGTGTAAGAAATGCAGGTTCATATTCATCGTAATGCATTAGGCTTATCTCGATCTCATACGCGTTTTCAGTTGCAGTATGTTACCCGATGAAACGATCTAATTGAAAGCGACAAGAGAAAATCATGATAAATCGCGTTTCGGAGTAGAAGCTCGTTTACTCGAACAGGTCTGCTGATTAGTCCGAATAAAAGCAGGTGATGTTGGGAGAATCGAAATCGGACAGCTATTTCTGTGTCGCGTTCGACCGTTTCTTCTTTCATATATGAAAGTTATTCACAATACAAACAAATGATTATGCGTCCATGTAAGAGAATGATTTATTATAAGAATACGCGTTCGTGTAAGCGAAGTTACGCTCGATCTTCATTCGGGTAACAGAAGTTTGGCTACGAGTTCGTACATCCGCGGCTAAGCATTTCATTCGTTCGTTCGTGTAGGTACGTAAATTAAACACGGATAGACAAGGTCTCATCGTACCCGATTTCGTCCGAACGAATTTTACCCGTATTTCGTTTAAGTACGTGAAAATTACACGACCTTCGTAATTGGTTAGATAGCGTTAGCTCGTAAGGCTCGGGCAAGGTTAGCGAAATCGATGACGAGATGGACGGATGGTTGGAGAGGAACGGGGTATCGTGGTCGATCCGACACGCATAGACGGATGGTGTTAAAAGAGCGAGCTAGTCAGCGTGCGCTACCGTACGATGGTATCCGTATCAGAGATCGGAAATCGGTCGCGGATCCCTGGCCGTAGCCGCGTTCGCTCCGGGAAAAGTAATTAAAGAATTAATTAAACGGAGGCTTACTCAGCTAAGTTCAGCCATCGATCAAGGCTAACCATGGCAGGCTCTTGTGTGCCGCTGACAAAAAACACCGCTACCGAAATCATAGGGAGTCCATTGTGGCCCGTTTCGCTCTTCTCTCCTTCTGTCTTCTACTTTCTGTCCCTTTTTCTCCCTCCATCACGCTGTTTCGGCCCCCGATGGACGCGACGCGAACAGGCACAGCCGATGGATGCCGCTCGGAATACGTAGTGGGTAGGAGATTGTTCTCGAACCGATGCTCCCGATCCGGCCAACAGAGCGCGGAGAAAAGGCGAGAGAAGAGGAGGGCTGGTCGGAGGAACGAGCAAGATCGACAGAGTAGGAATGCAGCTCGCGTGCTCCGTTCCTGTCGTTACAAATTAGAGTAAAAATCATGAAGGAGAATCGTGGCAAATAACTTGCGCAGCGGGAGGGTTCCACCGGGTCCAACCCAGCGAACAATGCCTTCTTCTCCTTCTCCGCAGCTCCTTTTCGTTCTCCACCTCCTCCTCGTTCTCCCTCTTGTCCCTGTACTCCCCCCAAACTTGCTCGCTCGCGTCTCCGTTTTCCCTATCCCTTTTTATCCCTTTTCCCCTACCTTTTTACAACCTTTACAACCTTTCTCCGCTTTCTTATTCTCCCAGTGGTCCCCATCTTCGCTCGGTCTTTATTTCCCTCGTCCATGTTTTACTCGGCTAATAACGATCAAGCGATCGCAAACAGAGTCGGACACTTCGCACACAGCCATGCGTCCATGACTATCGTTGTCCGTTCACGGATCGGAGCTTGGCCTCCTTCGTTCTGGCCTCTCTTAGTCCAAGAGGTGTGCTGCGCTCCGCTACCGTTTCTTCTCGTCCGCCACGGGCCGCCGCCGCGTGTCGACACGTATCGGTCTGTCGATAACTCCGTGTCCGAGATTCCAGCTGGCGTAACACAAAAGTTTAAAGACCAGGCTTACCGGTAGCCATTGACAGATTTTTGTTGCGCCGTTCGATTGTTTCCGAGTGGAAGGGCTGCTTTTAAAACGCACGCGATAATCCACTCCGCCTTCCATTCCATTCGATTCGCTTCGTTTCGTTTCAACGCCTCTCAACTATGGGCGCGCCTCTCGTCGACGACGACACGATTATTACGAATCGGCTTACCATCGGATACGTCGCGATCCATCTCGCGAAGTTTACTCGCAATACGCGATGGTTAAGATTGGCGAGATCGTATATGCATTTGGCGGTCTGCTATGCGCCGTGGCTCGCCATGCGTTTCCAAGGGGACAATGGAATCCTGTCCGGGATCGAGCATCGTGCACGAGATCGGACAAATCGAGCGCCGATCGTGCGTTAACTCGCTCTGAGGGAATATGGAGTACTTTATGTAATATTCTTTCTTTGAGTTTCGTATTGTTGCAATATCCAACTGTTTGATCGATTTAACGAAATTTCATCAGCATGGAAACGAGATACGACTATCGTCGCTGCATCGGCAAGATTCCAAAATAATCCTAATGTTCAGAAAATATTTCTGCTTCTACGTGTGTGTTCCATTGTATTATCGGGAATATGTTTTGCAAAGAAACTCTAGACAGAATAAAATCGTATATCGAATAAATCTTCGGTGTGTTGGAATCTGGTTCGCGTGAGGGAAAGAAAGGCTTTGATGTTGGAGTTTGGTTCGGTTCGGATCTAAGTGTCCCATCGATGTCCATCGGAACGTTGAAGGATCCCGGGTGAAATAGCCGGCAGTGAATCGCGAAACTTTAAAGGCTGCCACGTCTCAGCGAGTAGGCCGGCGAACAAATTGACCGAGGCGTCTAAGCTGACCGGTAGCAGCCGACAGCTTCTCACTTCTGGCCCTCGATCGTTTTCGTTCGACTGACGAGGCGAGGCGAAAGCCCGTCGGCCATTAATAATTGTTCGTAATAATGGACCAGCCGCGGTACAGGGGCGAGGGGTTGGCCGGCTCATCGACAGGGGAGGTTGGATAGAAAAAACAACCAGGAGACCGGTAACGAGGCTGACCGATTCACGATGTAGTGCCGGTTGTTGTTGTTCCTGTTGCTGATGCCGGTTCTCGCGGAGCTGGTGGTTGTGCCGGTGATGATGGTAATGGTGGTGTCGGTGCTATCCGGAGGCCACCCCCGCTGCGTTCCTAATAAACCCACTTGCTGGTGAGATAATGGCTCCACGGTGACTACACAACTCTCCTCGAGAGAGGAGAGAGATCGACGATGCAGAAGAACGCGATGCAGGGGCATCTTCGACGTCGCAATGCCGACTACCGACAGTATAACGTTACGAGCAAAAAGTTCCGAGACTTTGACTTTGCTTCGAGTATCAATGAGAGATGATCTTTGTCACGCTTTTCCCTCCAGTATTTGAAATAAAAACAACCCTGCTTTGCGACTGGCTTTTCCTCTGACGATCAAATTGACGAGATAGGGTGGGTGATTAGATTGTTCCTTCGATCATATCGTGTCTCGTTTCTACGAAGTTTGAACTTCTTGGCCAGATACCGACGATTGATTCAGCTATTCGGAGGCTACGTTGAATTCCTAAGATCATTCGGTTAAGTCGCTTAAGTTTTCATACATCTTAAAATTCCATCTCGAATTTCGCGCGAAATAACCAAACCTGTTTTATATTGTTTCGCTTGGCTTGATTCAAATACCTGCTGCTCTGCTTCAACTTATTGTATCGTTAGTGCCGTAGGAGCGGAGATTGAATTTCGTGGATAATTTAACGATTCGCGAGTCGTAATTGTGTGTTAGTGGAAAAGGAATTCGAACAGATATCGAACAGAGCGACTCGGAGGTTCGATTTTCGTTCATAATCACGAAACGATCTTTGCTGCCGGGTAGATCGGTTCGATCCAATTTAGATGACTCGACAAATTTGTAAGTTCGACGCGCGTCTCAATCCCTAATAGCCACTTTACTTCGTAGCCCACTATAATTGGGCCTTTCTTCCGTCTTTGCTCCACGAAAGCTTTAATATCCTCCGTAAGCGGGACCTCTTGGTTTCTCGCACCTCTCTCGCTGCGCCCATTGCTCGAGGTTAACGGTAGTTCGAGATCGTTGCCTCTATCGATAGCGATCTTCGACAACGATTGCGTGATGAATCTAGCCGAGCTATCTGAAAAGAGACGATGTCGGTTCCGGCGTACCAAGTAGTCCTGTCGGTTGTAATGCGATATCGTTAAACGTAACTCGGTCTTCCATACGGAAAGTCTTTAAAGCACTTTGTTAGAAACTATATCTTGATAATACCGAGAAATAGGTTAAAAATCCTGTATAGAATAGATTTTCACTTATCTTCGATTGAATCGTTCAATTATCGATTTGTTACGCTTAAAGGTCTTTTTCACCATTCTAAGAGAATATTTAATATAAAATTGAACAAAAGAAAATTATACGTAGCAATAACAATATCTGTATGATATTTTCACACCGAAAGTAGACATACTGCTTAACCTTAGAAAAATACGATCGGGTGGAAAATCAATGACGGAACGCTAGAGGCTTAACGCTAAACCTACCACAGCGGTCGAATTGACCGCTTTCAAATTTCTACACAAATTTTATCATATTTAAACGTTATCATATCGCAACCTAATCTGTGACTTTTCATAAAACATGCGTAAAATACATCCTTCGGTATTTATTTCTAGTGTGCTTTTTTTTCTAAGAAAAATTTGTAGTCTGCCCTGCTTATCGTGAGCGGTCAATAAGTATACAATAAGTGTCGGTAGGTTTAGGTTAAGCAATGAGATCTGACTAGAAGTTAAAGAGGCAGCGACTAAAATTTCGTCCCGTTAAGCGAAGTTCGGATGAACGAAACTCTACCATACTCGTAAAGTCATATTGAGAAAAAATTGGATTAAAAAGGAGAAAATCGTGGAACGATATACTCGACGTCGTTGGATGAATTCCTATGGAGCCCGAAGAGGTTTTCGATTTCGTGTCACGAACGCGATCGCGGTCTAATCCATCGAGCGCGCGTACATATGACAGCAATCAGTCAAGCAGCACAGGGTGTGCCATAGATCGCATCGTGGCGCGATCGCGACACCCCGTGTGAGGGATCGCCGCGATTTGCATCAGCCGTGCGCCGAATAATGCATACGAGCTCGCTCGGATCCGTTCGGATCGAAGCGACGCTGTCGAACTAATTACCAGCACGCTCGTGAATCGATTCACCGGACTCGCTCTCCTGGGGGCGAGTCTAATGTTTATGAATCCTCCAACTCGTAACTTTCTGATTTCTTTCTTTTCCATCGTCAGCCTTTCAGTTGTTTGAGTAGGGTAGACTGGGGTCGAAAGTAACAATTCCACTTTGGAATAGGCTTTCGCAAAGACTGTTGTTAGAGTTACGAAAAGGAATACTTTATAGTTGCAGATATTATATATCTATTGGACATTCTTGAAATCATCGTTTGCGACAAATAGTACGAAGATGATCGGCGGTAAAACTGAGACAAGAGAAAATGTAATCGGGTGAAAGGTAACACCGCGTGAAGAAATTCTAGAGCAATCAAAGTATTCGTTCAGTGAAATTATAATAAGCGAAGGGGAGATAAAATATTTATTTCCGATCATTCGTCATATCTAAAAACTATTTCTTACATTATACATCCGTATAGATACGTCTAAATTGCTATAATGTTAGTCGTAATCTTTCATCTTGTAATCAATATTTGCGTTAGTCTATATAACACGTACACTTTGGAATATTCGATTTGTTGCTGTTGACCCCAATATTCTCAGAAGAACGTCGGACTATGGATAGATCTAACCGTAACATCGATAAAGGAAGAAAAGTTAACAGGAAAAGGAAATATAAACGATGTAAAAACATTTTAAGGCTCGTTTTGGTAGCTTAATATGCGTTATTTGTTCGTAACGTGTTGAACACGCGTATTCTCTCCAAAAAAAAAAAAAAGAAAAAAAGAAGAAAAGGAAACGCAGCGAGCGGGGGGGCTTGTGTTCCGAAACGGCCGAGCTAATTTTTTATTCATTCCAGAGCCGGGATCGGCATTGTGCGAGTCGCGGCCAGGTGAAAAGGCGCGGCAATTAACTTCGGCACAATGCGTTTTTCCTCTTTTGTTGCGAACGGCGTTGGATGCCTCCAAAGTCATGGTTCATCGCGAAAATCGTTCCGTCATGATGCAAATGATTCGGTTGGAAACGACCGCGTTCTAGGAACTCGAGGGTCGATTCCCTTTGGATAACAAGTACATGACGTCTAACGTAGCGATTTCAAATTCACATTGATATCGTTAACGCAAATCCACGTTAATATCTCGATACGTCTTCATGTAGAAACATTGTTGTTTCTTGAAGACTATTATAGCTAATACGAAGAGGCAACAAATTTACGATTAGAATTACGTTTTCGTAATGTGAAACTGTTGGACAGCTAAACGCCGCATCTTGCCGGCAATTTGTTCAGTTTACCGGTGTTTATCGTGGCCATTAGGTATTTGACACTATCATCCTTACGATCGACTCGTTTTCTTCGAAAGCGTAAGGCGACACATAGCGATTCTCGCGTGTATTCGTCGATACACTCCTGTTATACCGCTATCAGTTCGATCGATCTCGTAAGGTAGCCAGAGTGTCGGTAGATGTTCAATGAATCTATCGAATAAATTCATACACGAGTATTTCTTCAATTATATATACCGAGCGTAGTGTTTCGATCAGAAAGTGCATGGCAGAACTGGCGCGAAGTAAAGGAGACTCGAAGGAGTTTCTTTCATTAGTATGAAGACAGCTGATATTTTTCCATTCATCTACGATTTAACAAAGCTCGAAGAAATTGAAGTAATAGTTATAGTACTGTACTAGGATATTTGCATAGGAAAACTATATATCGTACTAGGAAAAAGATAGAATCTTTTCCTTATATCTGTAATTTACGTAGTGGTTTTCCGTACATTGTCTGTTATTACGATACACGTTTTCGCTTTAATGAAACGATAAGTGACTTTATCCACGTCTGCCAATAATATCGCGTTTATGCAACTTTTGCGAATTATTTCACCGCTTGATCCTTAATGGTTTGACGAAATAATCGAACGTTACGTATCGATGGATCGGAATCGATTGGCGGGCGAAATCAAGCGATTCCATTGTGCGCGAGCTTTCGCGCAGAAATAGGCTGTCCCATTGAATCGCGCGTGACTCTGAATATCTTCGTGGTGATGTTTCGTGGCTAGGCAGCCGGTTCGGTCGTTGCGCGCGATAACGCAATCATTTGTATGGGCTAGCCGTTGAAATCGTTTCGATAGCGATCGCGGTGATCTTACGAGACTGGGCGAGAAAAAAGAACGAGAAAGCGAAGAAACGATCAAGAGACATTCCAGGGCTAGGCGTATCCCCAGAAGGTGTTCCGTAGCTTGGGACACGGGGACGGCGTCTAATTGATCACAAATACAAAAGAATCGGCTCGGGGCAGCGGCACGCCACGACACAGCCTCATGCGTGTCGACCGGTCGCTTCTATAAACATGCTAATGGCGGTTCCCGATAATAAGTTAGTGGCCCCCGATAGTCTCGCTCTTTCTGCGCGCGACTCTCTGCTCCTATACAAATCTCCGTATACCTACGTAAACGACGACACGGCGACGCGAGATGCGGCGAGACGGTGAGACGGTGAGACGGACACGCGCGCGGATCGAGCGAAAAAGAGAAGGCGAAAGTGTGACGGACGAAAGGACGGGGCGAAGACTGAGAGATAGAGAGGATATCACCGTAAGGGAGAATACGACGGATCGAAGAATTGAGAAAGATAGTTGCGAGACGAATGGGGGAAAGAAAGGGAGAGAATGAAAGGTGACGTGAACGGAGGAGAGATGGAGAGGACGAGACAAAGTGTACAGAGGGAGAAGAAGAGAAAGAAGAACTGCGGTCTGACCGCGAGAGCGTGCTTTACACGCTGATGCGTCTGAATGCGTCGAGGCGAAGAAGCAGAAGGAAGCGAAAA